>CM016624.1:101002183-101531813 GCA_005393395.2 Gossypium australe
GAGAAAAGGAAAGCGTGAGTCACCAAGACTCAGTGTATAAATCTCAAAGCACACAATGACCTGAGCCCACAAACACATTATGGGCCCTGGCCCATAAGGCAACAATCATAATCATACATCAAAATAATAAATGATTAATAACCCATCCCATCCTAGGGTTCCATCCTCTACACACCAACCCGTACCAACCATCACACCGTGGGGATTTCTACAATCAACCCTCCATCCGCTACACACCATAACGACAGCTGAACTGCCTATTCCTGTTATTCAGGAATCATTAAATGTGGCATAGCCACCCATTACAATGTGACCTAGTATTTATATTTGTGGGATTTCTACCACCGATCACTGCGTGACCTATCATGCACTTCCCTGTCATCATATCAATATCCCATCCCATGCATACACACATAAAGAAAACATCATGCAGATATATATATTTTTCGATACACACAGGGAGTTCTATGTTTACGTACCTGGCATCTTTGCCTGACCCTTTTTGGGTTCCATTTGACTGTCTATACAGCCTCATTCCGGCTTTTTAGCCCATAACATACATAAATAGATATACATACAGGTTTATTAGTAGTGTGTTAGAGATCTACACACCTCGTTAATGTCGATACCCTTGCTAAATTGATCTACAACTTTGCTCAAAAAGCCGGAAAGATGTGAAATTAGGGCCTCTCCTATATTCGGCCATGGTTAGTGTTCTACCCAATTTTATATATTTGAATAACAAATCTTCTTACCTTAAAATCCTGAAATTGGAGACTAGCTATTTTCGGCTATTAGATCTAGTTGACCAAGCTTCCTTCAAATCCCAAAATTGCCGCCCAACATAGAACCATTAAACTATTAGCTTTTCAGCTTTTTGCCTTTCAAAAACCGGGAATAGATCATGAGAACCAATCAAAAATCGACACTTACCTTAGTACAGGAGGTTCGGCTAGCACTAGAGAGAGGATTCGGCAATGCCAAAGGAAGTTTTAAATGCCGGAATAAATAGAACTAATTTTTAAATAGGATGAATAAAGAAAAACTATAGAGTTTTCGACTTTTAAAGAGAAATCGGCTCAAAGGGGAAAAAGAATGGAAAAGAAGTTTTGGCTTTTGAAGAATTTAAAGAAAAGAAATTGGAGAGAAAGAGGCTAGGGATTTTCGGCACAAGGAAAAAGAGAATTAGGGGTTTTAAATGTCAGAATCAAGGAGCTAGCCCCCCTATATATAGATATTTCGGCACCTACTGCTAAAACCTGAAAACGCCCTTAAAATTCAAGCTAAAAGAGAGGAAAAATTCGGCACCCTCTTTGCCATGCAGTAGCCGAATTCTACACTCCTCTAGGTGGTGGATTTTCGGCCATCACTTCCCTTGAAGATAAGCTCCTAACTTTTCTCCTTTTTATCTTCTAAATTATCAATTATTAAATCCATATAAATCTCCTATTTTTAAGCCTTGTAGCCGTCCACCTCATTAAACCTAATTGCCGAAATTTAACTCACTTAAATTAAAAGATTTTGGCATCATTAAACTTAAATTTTGGGCCCCTAAATCCCTTGTGTGTGGTGTCACTTCTAATTCCCTTATAGTGCCACTTATTGTTGGGCCACAAGCCCATGTTGGCATTTTAAACATAATTACCACCTTTTAACTCTTTAATGCCCAATCTAATAATTTAATCAAGGCCTTTGCCTAATCCTAAGCCCAATTTGGACCCCTATCACTTAAATTAACCTATTAAACTTATCCCTACACTAAATGCATAGGTCCATAAATTTAGGATGTTACAATGAACCAAATGAATCGAGGGTTACGGCAAAACAAGGGAGAATGATGAACAAATGGACTAGGAGGTTTCAGCCAAAACAAGGGGAAAAGAAATTGGGAAACGAAAGTACCAAAATGACTTTAGTGTTTCGGCAAGACAGAGGAAAAAGATTAGAAAAGAAACACAAAATGTTCAAACCAAAGAAATTGCCTCTCATGCACCAAACTTCTAAAATGACTCTAGGAAAATTTGGCTCTCAGGTCCCTCTCCCAAAACCGTGTATCATATTTACCAAAAGATGAATGTTGACCAAAAATTCCTCCCCAAGGCAACTCCTAGTATTCGGCCAACATGCTCCCTTCCTTATCCCTTTTCTTTGATTTCTTTCCTTCATTTTCCGTTGCCTTCCTCCTTACCATATTCCTTAGCCATATTTCCATAAATAAAAAGTCTTCCTTACCTTAATTAGGACCGTGGCCGACACTTGGAAGAGAAGCACAAAAATTTAATAAAAAAATATTGCACTAGATGGGATTCGAACTCCTCCCCTAAAGCCCTTCATGTGACGCCACAACCTCCTTGCCATATGCTCATTTATGCTAGCAAAATACACACTTATTTCCTTAAGCATTGATGCCACTTACCTTCTTTCCTTAAAGTGCTTAAACACAAAAATTTTGCTAAAGCCCAACTCAATCCCAAGCTTCTTAGGACCCCCTAAACATACACAATTAACATTTTTAACTAGCCTACCACATGATATGATGCACAACATAAAATTCTAAATTTCAGGATGTTACAGTTTTATATGGAATTTCTGGGACTATTATTAGTTTTGATGTTATTCTTTACTTTGAAACTATTTAATTATATTTTGAATGTTTTGTTTCGAACGGCAAGCTATTGAATTTTCAAGAATGAAACATGGTTTTCAAAACAAAGCTAGATTAAGGTTTTCGTAACAAGAAAATTTAGAGAAAGAACTTGTGGTTTTCTAAATAAATATTCAAAATTTAAGGACGAGTTCCTTTTAAAGTTTTGAAAGGGATAATGGTAGATTTTGAATTGTTTGAAACTTAGATTTTGGGTTTTAAAAATGAACTTATGTAACTTCTCAGGATTCGGCTATAATGTTTAGGATGGTGATGGGGTGTTACATTTTAAATCCAATATAAGTTTGTTCTAAACTAAAGTAAAGTTTCTAGGTCATTACATTGCCCAAGTAACCATTTCCTCAATAGAAAGGTCTATAGAATTTGCCAGGAAATTCCCAAACCAAATCCTTGATAAAGTCCAATTGTAAGTTCTTATGAAACCTTAATTATGTCATAGAATTTTATGCAGTTTTTGGCAAATTATGTAAGCCTTTATATTTTAGGCTCAAAAAGAATCCAAAACCTTGGACAAATGACCACACCAATATTATTACCCTGATTAGAAAAATTACTGAACTTGATCGTTGTTTTAAGTGATGTCAAAGTCTTAAAATGTATATAAAGAATGATCGAACTTGGAAACTACCTATGACAATGATTTGAGGCAAGCGCACCTATCGAACAATAGTATAGTTAAGGCAAGACCGGATTGTTGAACCCAAAGGAACTAAAAGTACTAATACTAACTCTTTTTTTATTATCTAGCCTAAGAATTAAGAGAATTGTTTATCTAATCTAAAATTAACTAATCAACTAATCTAAAGATGCAAAGACAAAGAGAATGAATTGGGGAAAATAACTTTGAGGAAAAAACAAATGATTAAGACAATACCCAAGGAAGAATCCACCTAGACTTCACTTGTTACCTAACTCTGAACCAGACGATTTATTCATTTGACTTAATCCGTAGGATTCCCTAACGTATATTAATCCCTATCTCGAGGCAACTAACGTCTAAGCCTAGGTTGATTAATTGAAATCTCTTTCTAATTAAAACCCCTAGAATTGCATTAACTCGATCTATGGACTCCCATATTAGGTTTCACCATAATTCGGCAAAATCTCGTCACCATATCTCTAAGCGTGCGATCAACTCTACTTAATTATGCTAGATCTACTCTTAGGCAGGGACTTTTTCTCCTCCACCTAAGCACATCATACTTGAATTGATATCCCAAAAATATCAACACAAGAATTAAGAACACATAATTAAGAATAAGTCAAATATTTATCATATACTTCAGCAAACGATAACAAGATTCATCTTAGGTTTCATCCCCCTCAAGTATCAGAGGGTTTAGTTCATAACAATAAAAGAAAACATCTCAGAAGAAAAGATAAAACAAAACATAAGAAATCCCTAAAACCCCCTGAAGGAATTGAAAGAGAGATCCTCCGTCTTAAGTGTAATTCCGACTTCTTGAGATGAATCAACTAGCTATCTTCGAGTAAATCCCCACAAATATGCCCTCTTTGGCCTAGCTGGATGCTCCCTGACTAAAGCCTTGGGTTCCCCGACAAAAGCCCTGGCAGAAGGCTTCTGCCGAACTCCCCTTCAAGTTGCCCCCGGGTGTTTATATAGACTTTGAGATGCCTTACTTGTCCCCTAAGTATCCTAATTCGAGTAGAAATCCTATTAGGGTGTTTGAATAGGCTTTGGAATGTGTTTCTTTGCCTCCAAGTATCCTATTTCGAGTGAAATTCTTCTTTCCCATGGTAGGGACACGCCTATGGCACACGCCCATGTGAATCATGGCCAGGCCGTGTTTGTAACATCCTGAATTTTTGGGCCTATGCGCTTAATGGGTGAAAATGAGTAATGAGTTAATTTAACTGTTAGGGGTCCAAATTGGGCTCAGGATGTGGTCAAGGCCTTGGTGAAATTTTTGTTTGGGCACTATAGAGTTTTAAAAGGTGGTATCTGTGTTTAAATTATCAAAATGGGCTTATGGCCCAGTGGTCAGTGGCGCCACTTAGGGAGCAAGGAGGTGACGCCACAACAAGGGAGATAGGGGCCCAAAATTTAAGTTTCATGGAGCCCAATTCTTTGAATTTAAGTTAACTAATTTTCGGCATTTGGGTCAGGTGGAGTGGATGGCAACAAGGCTCAAAAATAGGAGGATTTATATGAATAAGATAATGTAGATACTATAGTTGATAATATGGAAGATAAAAGGAGAAAAGATAGGAGCTATCTACAAGGCTAGGAGTTAGCTGAAATTTCTATAAATAGGGAGGGTTCTCTTCTTTATTTTGCGACATTTAGGGTTTCCACCTTTTCTTTCTCTTCTTTCTTCTAAAAGCTGAAAACTCCATTATTCTTTTCTCTTCTTTCTTCTAAAAGCCGAAAACCCCATTATTATTTTTTCTTCTTTCTCCTAAAAGCTGAAAACTCCATTACTCTCTTCTTTCTTCTAAAAGCCGAAAACTCCATTATTCTCTTCTTTCTTCTAAAAGCCGAAAACTCCATCATTTTCTTCTTTCTTCTAAAAGCCGAAAACTCCATTATTCTCTTCTCTTCTTTCTTCTAAAATCCGAATCTCTATAGATTTCTTCGAATCATCTTCTCTTCCTGATTTTCGCAAAAAAGCTGGAATCCTCTAGGAGTACCCGAATCTTCTCTAGTAAGTAGATCTCTTAGATCTAAAAGTCGGAAACAGTAGTCCCTAAATCTCATATCTCTTTTCGAGATTTCAAGGCAGATAGCGGTGGTGTTGGCTACGGATAGCATCGACTTAGAAGGTATCGTTATAACGATAATCAGGTGTGTAGATCTATAACACACTAAGTAATCTGTACTAAATATCTGTATGGGCTAAAAGCCTGAAAAAGGTTGTATAATAATCTGTACTAAATATATGTTATGGGCTAAAAGCCGAAAAGGGACTGTGTAGACAGTTGAATAAAACCCTAAAAGGGTTAGGCAAAGGATGCCAGGTACGTAATCATAGAAATCTCTATGTGTATCGAAGTATGTGATAATCTGTGATGATAATATATTTATGTTCTTGCATGTAAGCATGGGGATGGGATTGACATGATGAAGGGGAAGAAGGTCGCATAGCGATCGGTGGCTTTGCCACATAGGTCACATAGTGATCGGTCTTTATGACAGGCAGCACAGCTGTCGATATATTTTTAAGGTCGCATAGCGATCGGTGGCTTCGCCACATAGGTCACATAGTGATCGGTCTTTATGACAGGCAGCACGGCTGTCGATATATTTTTAAGGTCGCATAGTGATCGGTGGCTTCGCCACATAGGTCACATAGTGATCGGTCTTTATGACAGGCAGCACAGCTGTCGATATGGTGTGTAGCGGATGAAGGGTTGATTGTAGAAACCCCCAAGGTGTGATGGTTGGTACGGGTTGGTGTGTAGAGGATGGAATTCTAGGATGGGTTGGGCTTTGCATCATTTATTATTTGTCATGTGATTATGATTGTTGCCATTGTGTATGGGCGAGGGCTCATAATGTATTTGTGGGCCCAAGCCTTTTATGTGTTTTCGAGATTTACACACTGACTCTTAGTGACTCACCCTATTATTTTTCCCTAACTTTTCAGATGAGCAGTAGATCGTGGACATGGGAGCCGAGACGGACTCGAGGGGTTATCAAGTTTTTATTTTTATAGATTATTTCGGCTTTTCTTTAAGTTTTAATTTTTGGAATATTTATGTAGTAAGGCCCCATAGTTTATATTTCACTGCTTAATTTTTAATATTTGCAACTTATGAAATTTTGTCAAAAGGTTTAATTATTCAAAATAATAATAATACAAGTTTTTTTTCAAAAGGTCACCTATTTATTCAAATATTGTCTAATTAACTTACGATTTCCAAAATCAATGAAGCAAAAGTTTTCAATGTACAACCCGTAGCACGCCAGATCTGGTCGAAACGCATGGGCCGAGTTTGGGGTGTTACAATTTGGTATCAGAGCACAGTTCAAAACTCGGGCTGTGAAATGGGCTTAGCAATGTTTTCTAAAGTGATGTGAATTTGAAAAAAAATGTGTCCTTGTTGAAGATATGGCCTTCGAGTCTACCGACACCCGATCCACGCAGGTAAGTATTCTAAACTCTTGTAGTGATATACATGTGGGCTTAATGGGCTTGAGGGACGTAGGCTAGAATATTAGAAATTGATGGACTTTAGGTTTAGTTTAAATCACTCTCTAAATTCATAAGATTTAATCCAACTAAACAAACCCGTGAACGAGTCGATGGGTTAGGGTGTGGCAACAGGCATACGCATGTCTAGGATTGGATTCAGGGAGAGCTTGGTACTTAAGCAGTCCTAGTGATTCACCTCCTCTTCGCTGGAATCCTACCTGGTGCGTAGTGACTATTCACCTTAGCCATGAGGATTTGTTGACGGGCCAAAATCTATAATTAAAACCCGAAAGGGACCAGCCACCCTATTTCGCAACCAAAATACCCCAAGTTTTGTAAAATTTCCAAAATACACTTGATTTGTGAAAATTTCCCGGAATACCCTGGATTTCTAAAACTACCGAAACACTCCGGTTGGCAAAATTTTCAAAATACCCTTGGTTTGTGAAAATTTCCAAATAACCGTGATTTTATAAAATACCCATGTTTTGCAAATTTACCCGAAAACCCCCTAGATTTACAAAAGTAACCCTGTTTGCAAAATTAAATTTCACCAAGTACCCCTGCTTCAAAAAGAACAAAAAAAACAACAACAACATCAAAATATCTCTATTTCGGAAAAAAAACTTGTTTTCCAAAATACCCTTGCTAAAAAAACAACAACATCATCAAAATATCTCTATTTCGGAAAAAAACTTATTTTCCAAAATACCGTTGCTTTAAAAAAAAGTGTACCAAAGTACCTCTAATTCAAAGAAAATTACCAAGATACTTTATTTGGAAAAAAATACCTTGTAGGGCAAAACTACGAAATAGTGAAATAATGAAGACACCCTTATGCGATGAATGTGTGTGCATGGATGCTACTTGTGTGATTGATGTATGCTGGTTGAATGTATGTGGTTTCTAGAATTAGGGGATAAACTTGAGACTGAAACTCATAGATATAATTTAGAATTCGAAAGAACTACTTTTAAACTACTGTTCATAAGATTGTTTGTGGTTAATCAGTGAAAGAAATTAATAATTCATCAGATAAACACGAATCGGTAGAATGAGTATAAGGGGACGAGGGCGCTCTAGATGCGAATACCGGTGCGTACTCTACCATAGTATACTAAGTGTTTCTTTTGGCTTTCGAATTAGAGTGTGCAGCGAAAGCATAGTGGTGAGACTTGGGTAGTACGATTAATAGTTAGTTGGAAATTTTAAGGATAAAATTTCCTTAAGGGGGTAGAACTGTAGCATCCTGAATTTTTGGGCCTATGCGCTTAATGGGTGAAAATGAGTAATGAGTTAATTTAACTGTTAGGGGTCCAAATTGGGCTCAGGATGTGGTCAAGGCCTTGGTGAAATTTTTGTTTGGGCACTATAGAGTTTTAAAAGATGGTATCTGTGTTTAAATTATCAAAATGGGCTTGTGGCCCAGTGGTCAGTGGCGCCACTTAGGGAGCAAGGAGGTGACGCCACAACAAGGGAAATAGGGGCCCAAAATTTAAGTTTCATAGAGCCCAATTCTTTTAATTTAAGTTAGCTAATTTTCGACATTTGGGTTAGGTGGAGTGGATGGCAACAAGGCTCAAAAATAGGAGGATTTATATGAATAAGATAATGTAGATATTATAGTTGATAATATGGAAGATAAAAGGAGAAAAGATAGAAGCTATCTACAAGGCTAGGAGTTAGCCGAAATTTCTATAAATAGGGAGGGTTCTCTTCTTTATTTTGCGACATTTAGGGTTTCCACCTTTTCTTTCTCTTCTTTCTTCTAAAAGCTGAAAACTTCATTATTCTTTTCTCTTCTTTCTTTTAAAAGCCGAAAACTCCATTATTCTCTTCTTTCTTCTAAAAGCTGAAAACTCCATTATTCTCTTCTTTCTTCTAAAAGCCAAAAACTCCATCATTCTCTTCTTTCTTCTAAAAGCCGAAAACTCCATTATTCTATTCTCTTCTTTCTTCTAAAAGCCGAATCTCTATAGATTTCTTCGAATCATCTTCTCTTCCTGATTTTCGCAAAAAGCCGGAATCCTCTAGGAGAGTCGAATCTTCTCTAGTAAGTAGATCTCTTAGATCTAAAAGCCAAAAACACTAGTCCCTGAATCTCATATCTCTTTTCGGGATTTCAAGGCAGACAGCGGTGGTTTTGGCTACGGATAGCATCGACTTAGAGGGTCTCGTTGTAACAGTAATCAGGTGTGTAGATCTCTAACACACTAAGTAATCTGTACTAAATATCTGTTATGGGCTAAAAGCCAGAAAAAGGTTGTATAGTAATCTATACTAAATATATGTTATGGGCTAAAAGCCGAAAAGGGGTTGTGTAGACAGTCGAATAAAACCCTAAAAGGGTTAGGCAAAGGATGCCAGGTACGTAATCATAGAAATCTCTATGTGTATCGAAGTATGTGATAATCTGTGATGATAATATATTTATGTTCTTGCATGTAAGCATGGGGATGGGATTGACATGATGAAGGGGAAGAAGGTCGCATAGCGATCGGTGGCTTTACCACATAGGTCACATAGTGATCGGTCTTTATGACAGGCGGCACAACTGTCGATATATTTTTAAGGTCGCATAGCGATCGGTGGCTTCGCCATATAGGTCACATAGTGATCGATCTTTATGACAGGCAGCACAGTTGTCGATATATTTTTAAGGTCGCATAGTGATCGGTGGCTTCGCCACATAGGTCACATAGTGATCGGTCTTTATGGCAGGCAGCACAACTATCGATATGGTGTGTAGCGGATGGAGGGTTGATTGTAGAAATCCCTAAGGTGTGATGGTTGGTACGGGTTGGTGTGTAGAGGATGGAATTCTAGGATGGGTTGGGCTTTGCATCATTTATTATCTGTTATGTGATTATGATTGTTGCCATTGTGTATGGGCGAGGGCTCATAATGTGTTTGTGGGCCCAAGCCTTTTATGTGTTTTCGAGATTTACACACTGAGTCTTGGTGACTCACCCTATTATTTTTCCCTAACTTTTTAGATGAGCAGTAGATCGTGGACATGGGAGCCGAGACGGACTCGAGGGGCCATCAAGTTTTTATTTTTATAGATTATTTCGGCTTTTCTTTAAGTTTTAATTTTTGGAATATTTATGTAGTAAGGCCCCATAGTTTATATTTCACTGCTTAATTTTTAATATTTGCAACTTATGAAATTTTGTCAAAAGGTTTAATTATTCAAAATAGTAATAATACAAGTTTTTTTTTTCAAAAGGTCACCTATTTATTCAAATATTTTCTAATTAACTTACGATTTCCGAAACCAATAAAGCAAAAGTTTTCAATGTACAACCCGTAGCACGCCAGATCCGGTCAAAACGCATGGGCCGGGTTTGGGGTGTTACAGTGTTCGAGACTATTTATGAGGCAGGCCAGGCTGTGTTGATTTCGTGATATGGCCCATTTACTCTGTTTTGGGCCCATTTTTCATTCTTTTCATCATCCGGTGCTCTCTTGAGTGTAACACATGAAAACAAAGGATTAAGAGCACCAAATTACATAATTGAAGGCTTAAATAATCCAAAAGCATGCTAAATGTGGGCTTAAAATATGTTACTTTTACGGTTTATCAAATACCCCCACACTTAAGCTTTTGCTTGTCCTCAAGCAAAATTCCCAACTTATAATTAAAATAAACTTCCTCGATTCATAATATTCATCAATAACGTTTTGTCATAATTCAAAGATAATTCATACATGGATAATTCAACTCACAGGGTCCTAAAGATTCAAACAATCAAAGTCATACATTTATAGCCTGAAAATGTTAGGTGTTTCCCCTTACCTAATTAATTACCTTTGATTCAAAATTGACAAGGGTTGACATCCTCACTAAAGATTCACTCAAATCACTTAAAGTGTTTAAGGTTCAGAATTAAGCACTCAAAAGTCAAACATGAAGAGTTAATCCCATAGGCTTGCATGAAAATCAAATCTCCACCACTATAATATGAGATGATACACAAATCAAAAGGTTTTTAACAGGGTTGTAACAGGGCTTGGGTTAAAGGTGTGGATAAAGGCTGAATTAACGGGTTAGAATAGAGATTGACCTGACAAATTACCTAACTAGAAACAACGAACTGAATATAAGTAATTACATCAATTGAAAACTAATAATACTACTTTGATAATACTCTAATATGAGCTTCTTCAATAATTGGAATTTAGTGTATAAGCTCACCTAATCACAAAACTAATAATGAATATACTTCGTTTTTTTAAGAACAAGTCAAATATACATGATAAAGGATAAATTTAATGTTTGAAATAAATAAAATAGTTAGGCAACTGATCGAATCAATTCTCGACATAAGGGTAGTCAAAAGGAAAGTGGTAACAAATACAAAGGGTTTTGGGTTAATATTAGTGGGTGAGTCAATAAAAAGGGTTGTTAGGATTAGACGGGGTTCACTAGGAGTTAATTGTGAAGGTAGGCTTTTAGTGGAGTGAGTGGGTTAAAACCTAGGTGCCTTTATCATCTCTGTATATCAAATCGATGCAGGTTCTAGAATAACAAATCAATGTTGACACACTCATAATCAATAAAGTGAGCAAGAAAAAAAATATATACTCTATTAGGCTCAAAATCTCACAAAAGTTATGGGTATTTGATATCAACCTCGTAAATTTCAAACTTCAAGGTAATAATTATATTCAGGTAGACAACTTAAAAAAATTTTAATTCTAAAAAATAGACTTATCAAGCTTGATTCTCTAGTATCCTTCAAATTTAATCATCAATGCATAATTATCAATGACTTAATCCAAAACATATCAAATCAGGGAAATTTCATTCTAATCATAATATGAGAAACTTACTTTAGAACAAGGCATAATTCAAGGATTTTCAAATAATACTATAGTTAAGCCCCCACACTTAAGATGTACATTGCCCTCAATGTACAAAGACAGATAATATCAAAATAATCATAAAATCATAAGATGGGGGGAGAAGTGAAACTTCCTGAATTTTGGATGAAGTCAATGAAAAGAAACCGGATAAGATTGGAGGTGAACATGGGGAAGTGCCTCGAACCGTTTGAATTTGAATCCTCGAAGCAGCCGGCATGATTTTATTATATCTTAAGCTAAATCTAAATGGTACGAAGAATAAGAAGAAAATAACAAATAAAAATAAAAATAAATAATGGAAAATGAAAGAAGAAAGACAACTAGAAAAGAGAAAATAAGAAGGGGGTTTAAATAGAGATGCAGCCCTTATTTTGGGAAAAATTTTGTCCTGTTGCCACACGTCTATGGCCACGCCCTTTTGCCTATTTGTGATGCCCACATGGCCACGGCCACGGCTATGTGTAAGGTCATGTGGGTATAGAAGCCTACGCCTAAATATAAAAAGAAATAAAACGAAACTAATTAGTAGAGTTAGTGCTCGGGTTGCCTCTCGAGAAGCGCTTGTTCAAAGTCTTGAGCTAGACTTACCTCTCATTCGCATAATCATGGTGGTTTGAGGAGGTGAAAATCCTTTCTCATGTGATCAATTCGGTTATTGATATAAAGTTTAAGTCGAGTAGTGTTTACTTTAAAGGTGCTGATTTTAGGACTAGTTACCTTGACTGTTCCATCTGGGAGGATTTGGAGTACCTGATCTCCTATCTTAAGCTGGGTTGTCCCATCATTAAGTTCATCATGGAGTTGCCCCATTTTTTCTTCGTGTGTTTTTAGTCTCTTCTTGAAGTGTGTCTTCCATTCGCCTAGTTCATCGATCCAAAGCCTTCGTTCCTCATGAATTTCTTCTTTATTGGCATGAGCTTTAGGATCTGGCATCTGCAAAAGAGCTTCAAGAAAAGGCAAGTTAATATGAAATTTCTTTGGAAGTTTAAGAGACTTACCGTGTAACAGTCTGAATTTGAACCTAATTGGAACGGTGGTTTTGGGACCACGAATTCGAGTCCAAAAAATTTTTAAATATTATTTTCGGTGTTTGTTATATGTGAATTATTATGTGTGAAAGTTTCGTATGAAAATTTGATTGTTTGTGTGTTTAATTTAACAAAAGGACTTAATCGCGTAAAGTGCAGAAGTTACTAACTATAGTGAAAGGTGCTAATGTGAAAGTGGCTTTTTAATTTGAGGTACTAAAAGGGGAATTAGCCCTTTTTACTTATAGTGGACGGAAAAATGATTTTACACCATCTTTTCATATGTTATTTTTTTTTAGATTAAAGTTATATTATATACTATAATTTATAATAAAAACAACATTGGTTTTATCATCCTTTATATTTGTTTCTTTCACCGAAAAACAAGAAAAGAAAAAGAAATTTTAAAGCTTGATATCTCGGCACTTACAAGCTTAAATTCAAGGTTAGATTTTGTTCCATTTTCAATAATTTCTACGTTTTTGTAATCGTTGCTTCGAGAGCTTTAAAACCCATGTCTTAATTTCATGAATTGATGATGTTTGTGAAAAATGTCATTGATGTTATGTTGAGTTTTGTGATGTTTTTGGTGTTAAATGATAGATATGTAATTGATGAGCATAATTTATTCTTGAATTTTTGGTGAATTTGGCTAAATAGGGCTAAATTGAGAAAATAAATTTTTAAAGGGGTTAAAATGCAAAATAAATGAAATAAATGGACTTGTATAGTCTCTATGAATATTCGGCCCTTAGGTTGTGAAACCAAATTTTGTGTTTTGTGCAAATAGGATTAAATTGTAAAGGTGTGAAACATTAGGGGTAAAATGATAATTTGTCCATTTAATTGTTTTAGGACTAAGTTGAATTGAAATGTTTTTGAATGAGCTTAAATTGAACATGTTTAGATCAAGAACAAAGGAAAAAGGATTTGGATTAGGGAAAAGCGAAAGTTAACGAATAGCCGGTCTACATTGTCCGTCGATAGTCGAGGTAAGTCTTTAAGCAAGTTAATACCATAAGTATCGATTATATCTAGTATACATGCTGAATTGTGAATTGGTGGATTGAAATGTGACAAAGCAGAATGTGTTAAAGTAATTTAGCAATGAAAAATAGTTGTATAAATTGAGTTTACTATGTGAAAGTGATGTGAATTATATATGATATATGTGATATTACTAATGTGTAATGTAAATGAGTTGGCTCAGTAATATGAATATTCGAGCTTATTGCCTAGCAGGCCTTGTGCCGGTGAACTATATCGGGCTTATTGCCTAGCAGGCTAAATGCTGGTGTTTAAATTTCAGACCTCAGGTCTAGCAGGCCTAGTGTCGGTGTATGATTCAGGCTGACGTCTAGCAGGTTTAATACCGGTGATAGAATATTAAAATGTGGCATATGAGAGTGCAATGTGATATGCTTATGAAGCAAGTAAGCTGTTATTACGAGATATTTATTTTCGGTCATACAGGTAAGTGCCTATAAGATATTTAATTGAGTTCCTATATCCGATCAAATAAGTAGACATATGTGTGTGTGTCATTTGAGCAAGAATGTGGCTATATACTGTATATGCATATTCGACCTTTAGTATGTGATTATAATATTTTTACATGTATATTAAATACTTAGATATTCAAAATGTTGAATGGATAAGTATATATATGTTCTTGTATGTGGCTTCAATGAATGATGTGCATATGAAATAAGTATATGGCTGAAAGTTTATAAGTACTATTAAATCTTGAACCGAAATAGTAAATTATTGTTTAGGGTAAGATAATGAAGTATGCGTAGCTAAATAATGCATTGGAGTTCGGCAATATGATACCATATGAGTTTTTATTAAAGTTTAGTAGATAATACCGTGTGTTGTTCACTCTGTTTTAAGATTTAATTCAAGCTACGAGCTCAGGGGATCGTCACCGAAGTCATCCACACTATCGACCTATTTTGGTACCTTTAACGTTGAAATTTTTAAGTCTAAGGCATGTATAGGCTAGCTTAATGTTTAAATGCTATTTTGTCGATGTATGTAAGCCATGCGAAAATGGCTTGCTTTATTATTAATAATCTAAGGTTATGCAAGACTTGATGAAAGCATGAAAGCAAGTTTTATGTGAATGATGAATATGGGTGAGTATAAAATCATGCTATGCATAATGGTTGTATATGTATGTTTGATATGAAATGACATAGATGAATTTTTGCTAGTTCTTTGAGAAGTGAATATATATACATGAGATAGTATGTTAGACTATGAATGACATTGGGCATGTGTATTTTTTTTTTTAAATTCAATTGATGTGATTCAATAATGAATGATCAAACTATGTTGCTATGGTTCGGTTGTATTCGGTCTTGTTGCATGATCTTTAAACGGGTAAATTCGGCATAGTAAGCAAGCATATCTTATAGTACATTGTTCATGATTAGATTTTAGTTATATATATATATATATATATGCTTGAGGTGTGGCATATGTTTGTGCATATTCGGACATGATAGAAGTTTGTTAAGTATAGGTAATTTATGAAATTATGATAGAAATATTCTCCATAAGTTTAAGTAGATATTTCATGCACGTTTAATGAACTTAACTTAAGAGTTGCTACATGTTATGTTATGTGCATTATATGGGTATTGACTTGGTTGAATAAGGTTATAATGCGTTATGGAAACAGATAAATTTTCGCTTGACTTGCACGCACTTATAATGCAAAACATGAAATAATAAAAGAATTTGGTGTATCAATGATCTATTGGATTTATACTCACTTTTGAAATATTCGTTTGTGGCATGAATTTAGTTGGCGTTATAATTATTTTGGATTACTTATAAACATATATTTATAATCGGTCAAGAATTTAAAGGTTAAAAATCATTGATGTGAATAACTAGTTATGTTTGCATGTGATTGAATATACATGTGGTAAATTGGTTAGTGTAAGTTGACTTTTGATAATCTATTTATATTCGGCCACACTCTTTTAAAATGACCAAATGAATAGTGCTCTGTAGTTTGAATAAGTTTACTTATTTTATAGTATATAATGCAACTGATATTATAATTGTGATGATTTGCTTATCGTAATATGATTTCTTAAGTATTATGATTCAAGTGATCGAATGAACTTGGTGGTTAGTTGAGTAAAACCTCGTAACCCTAATTCGGCGACGGATACGGGTTAGGGGTGTTACATACCCAATTGTTCCTCTGTATGGTCTTTCTTTATCGTATTGTGGCATGGCACATGGGGTTGGTATTCTGTAATTACCGGGTTTGGTAAATCTTGGCTTACCTCAACCTTACCTCCACTTACCACAGGCTCTTGCCTTGGGTCAGATTCCACTAACCTTTCACTGTCATGAGCTATTACAGCTTGAATTTGCTCTTTTGGATTAGTTTCAGTGTTGCTTGGCAAGCTTTCTTGTAGTTGTTATAAGACCAGCTTAGTAAGCCGACCTAACTGATCCTCGATCCCTTGAATCGATGCTTCTTGACTTTTGAGTGCTATTTCGGTGTTTTGGAAACGTGTTTCTATATTTTGGAAATGTGTTTCTGAGATTGCTATGAATTTTGTCAGGATTTCTTCAAGGTTTGACTCCTCTTCCTGTTGGTGAGGTGGTTGTTGAAAATTTGGAGGAAGTTCAGGTCTTTGGCTACTTTGATCATCCCACGAGAAATTGGGATGGTACCTCCAACCTGCATTATAAGTGTTACCATAAAAATTATTTTGAGGTCTAGAATAGTTACCCATATAGTGGACTTGTTCGTTCTCCCTGCCATATCTGTAGGGCGGGTACTCAGGATTCACCACGCCTCCCAGATTCGAGTCATATTGCATTACTGGGTGTACCTGCGAGAGACTATACAAGCCATCAATCTTTTTATTCATCATCTCTAGATGGTTAGATAACCTGGTGACCACGTCAAGGTTGAAAACACTGGCTGCTTTAGTAGGAATTGTCCTTATGACTTGCCACTGATAATTATTCAGTGCCATCTTCTCTATAAACTAAACTTATCTGCCAAAAGCAAATAGAGAAAAAATTAGCAAAGTAAAAAATAAAAATAAAAAAAAATAATAATAATGAAAATAAATTGCAATAAAAAAATGGCTAAAGTAATAAAAATTAAGCGTTCTTAATATTTTAGTTCCCCGGCAACGGCGCCATCATTGTTTTATGCGATGTCAAGTCGTAAAATTTATATAAAGAATGATCGAACTTGGAAACTAACTATGACAACGATTTGAGGCAAGCGCACCTATCGAACAATAGTATAGTTAAGGCAAGACCGAATTGTCGAACCTAAAGGAACTAAAAGTACTAATACTAACTCTCTTTTTATTATCTAGCCTAAGAATTAAGAGAATTGTTTATCTAATCTAAAATTAACTAATCAACTAATCTAAAGATGCAAATACAAAGAGAATGAATTGGGGAAAATAACTTTGAGGAAAAACCAAATGATTAAGACGATACCCAAGGAAGAATCCACCTAGACTTCGCTTGTAACCTAACTCTGAACCAGACGATTTATTCATTTGCCTTGATCCATAGGATTCCCTAATGTATATTAATCCCTCTCTCAAGGCGACTAACGTCTAACCCTAGGTTGATTAATTGAAATCTCTTTCTAATTAAAACCCCTAGAATTGCATTAACTCGATCTATGGACTCCCATATTAGGTTTCACCCTAATCCGGCAAAATCTCGTCACCCTATCTCTAGGCGTGCGATCAACTCCGCTTAATTATGCTAGATCTACTCTTAGGCAGGGACTTTTTCTCCTCCACCTAAGCACATCATACTTGAATTAATATCCCAGAAATATCAACACAAGAATTAAGAACACATAATTAAGAACAAGTCAAATATTTATCATATAGTTTAGCAAACGATAACAAGATTCATCTTAGGCTTCATCCCCCTTAGGTATCTGAGGGTTTAGTTCATAACAATAAAAGAAAACATCTCAGAAGAAAAGATAAAACAAAACATAAGAAATCCCTAAAACCCCCTGAAGGAGTTGAAGGAGAGATCCTCTGTCTTGAGTATGATTCTGGCTTCTTGAGATGAATCAACTGGCTATCTTCGAGTAAATCCCCACAAATCTACCCTCTTTTGCCTAGCAGGACACCTCCTGACTAAAGCCTTGGGTTCCCTGACAAAAGCCCTGGCAGAAGGCTTCTACAGAACTCCCCTTCAAGTTACCCCCTTGGGTGTTTATATAGAATTTGAGATGCCTTACTTGGCCCCTAAGTATCCTAATTTGAGTAGAATTCCTACTAGGGTGTTTGAATAGGCTTTGGAATGTGTTTCTTTACCTTCAAGTATCCTATTCTGAGTGAAATTCTTCTTTCCCACGGTAGGGACACGCCCATGGCATACGCCTGTGTGAATCGTGGCCAGGCCGTGTTCGAGACTGTTTATGAGGCACGACCGTGTGGTCTTGGGCCCAGGCCATGTTGATTTCTTGATATGGCCCATTTACTCTGTTTTGGGCCCGCTTTTCGTTCTTTTCATCATCCGGTGCTCACCTGGGTGTAAAACATGAAAACAAAGGATTAACAGCACCAAATTACATAATTCAAGGCTTAAATCATCCAAAAGCATGCTAAATGTGGGCTTAAAATATGTTACTTTTATGGTTTTTCAGAACTTCCTTATTTACACTTATCTAATCCAAATGTCCCCGATATAGTAGACATAGATGCTTCTGAAATAGAGTATGGTGGGACCCTAAAACAAGTTAAGGAAAAGAGCAAATAGTCTAGTTTACCTCTGTACATTGGAATCTAGCTCAACAAAATTATAGTACTATCAAAAAAGAAATTTTATCAACTGTTTTATGTATAACAAAATTTCAAAGTGATTTATTAAATAAAAAATTCCTTTTATGAATTGATTGCAAATCAACAAAAGAAGTTTTACAAAAAGATGTCCAAAATATTGTCTCAAAAATATTTTTGCAAGGTGGAAACCAATTTTGAGCATATTTGATTTTTACATTGAATACATCAAAGGAGAAACTAATTCTTTGCCTGATTTTCTCTCTAGAGAGTTTCTTAAAAATTGCCACCCAAACTCAGAGACAAAGGAAAAGGAAAAATAGAAGAACCATCCACAAAAACCCAAATTTCTTCAAAACCAATTAAGTAATGGTATGAAATTTTCCTTGAAGAAGAAAATAACAGATCGTCATCCTCATCAAAAACCTACAAAAATGCATCCCTTCAAGATGCATAAGATCCAAATGAAATTGGTTCACAAATCAAAAAATGGATTGAGACCATTTCTCAATCCCTAGAAGTGGCATTAGCCTTTTCTTATTTAAAAGAGGAAATTCCTCTCAAACAAATTACTGATGAAACAACAAAGATTTCAAAAAAAAATAAAGAGATTTTTTTACACAAACAAAAATCTTGCAAAAATATTTATTCTCTGGTTGAGTGATTAACAGGTGTGTTGTTGCTACTTAGGAGGAGGCTGTGGTTGGAAATCGCTTTTTGTCGATTTGATTCGGAGTCGTGTTCGTTCAGTACCGGTAAGCTGACATTATGATGTAGGGATTAATCGATTTAGACTTGTTTTTAGTTACTAAGAGATGAAGTATTATGATTATAGGTGTTGGCGATCTCAGGGTTGCAAAACAGCAGAAATGATATAGGTGTGTACCCAAAAAAAAAAGAAAATCAGAATTAGTGAAAGCCGAAAAATGATTCTGTCGACGCCACACGGCCGTTTGGTAGGCTGCGTGCAAGGCTATAAGCCACAACATAGCTGTGTGATCAACGAGCCAGGCCGTGCGCAAGGGACACGGCCATGTGATTACCAAATAAGGCCGTGTGCGACACATGGGCTCGATCTATTGGGCCTTGTGGGCCACACGGGCATGTGGGCCCACACAGGGGAGCCGCACGGGCGTGTGAAATTCTGGGCCAAGCCGTGTGATCCACACGACCAAGGCCAATTTGGGCCGTGTGGGCGGGTGTGTGAGCCCATTTTTTTAAAATGATCTGTATGGTTGCATGGGTCACCCAAGTCAACTGTGGACCTACTGTAGGGTCGGTAAGCGTTAATTAGACCCTTATTTATGTGATCTGAATATATGGTGTCTGACTGAGCATGATATCTGTACCGAACTGAATGTATGATCGGTTATTTGCACGTTGCATGTCATATTTGGTATGTTGCATTGTATCCGGGAGGGTTGATGATATTTCAGAGGAAGTATCTGAAAGGCTTTAAGCCTGTTATCTGGTAGCTCAGCTGCATTATTTTGTTCATGTACAGCATTTCGGTACAGTATGGTATGTAGGGCTGGACGGAGATGGTATGTAGAGGCTGGTGGGTAGGATTTTGATATCCTGATCTGCATTCTATATCTGATTGGGCTAAGGCCCCTATATATTCCTGACTCTGTATTTGATTGGGCTAAGGCCCTATTATATATATATATATTTGATTTTGCATCCGAGTGGGCTAAGGCCAAACTGTTTCTGTAATGGGCTCCGCCCAGTCTGTGATTTTTGATTTCCGGTGATTACTCTGTACATTTGATATCTGTGGGGATTACATGTAACACCCCTAACCTGAGACCGTCACCGGAATAGGGTTCAGAGGCGTTACCAAACAACCACAACTATTCACATCCATTCCAAGACACAAAGTCTATCATCAATCATACATACTCAAATACGAATATACAGTCCCTCATTTAGGTCAACGAGACCTTAAACACATGTTAGAAAGGGGTCGGGACTAAACCGAACACTAATGAAAGTTTTCAAAATTTCAAATATTCTTCAAAACTGTTGAGGTCACACACCCGTGCATTCAAGCCGTATGCCTCACACGATCACCAGACACCCCATGTGTCCAGGCCGTGCCAAAGCAGAGCATGTATTCTGATTTCTCCACACCGCCACCAGGCATGCTCGTGTGTTAAGGCCGTGTACTCTTAGGCAATATACTGACTTATTCACACGGCTACTAGGCAAGTCCGTGTACCGTGGCCATGCATGCATGGGCTAGCTACTGACTTTGTCCCACACTAGGCACGCCCGTGTGCCATAACCGTGTAGACAAAACAAGACATTTGCAAGGCCAATTTGCCACCCACACAAGGGTTTAGCAACAAGCTTCAAAACAATGCCAATTCATGCTTTTAAATGCACTCAAACATACCATTTCATGCACTCATAACCATCAACATTACCATTTTCTTCCATACCTAATATCATCACAATAAATCCATTCAAAGTAACAATGGTATATTTCAAAATACACATATATCAAGCATTAGGTAATTCATGCCCTAAATCATCTTCAAACCACATCTTTCATCAACCACAAAGTCAATTGGCTTTCTTCGAGTAAATCCCACAATCCTGGCCTCTATGGCTCGACTCCTTGGCCTAGACGGACGCCTAAGTGGACTCCCCCTTGAAGGTTGGCCTTTAGGGTGTTTATATAGGCTATTGAAATGGCTTTCTTTGCCTCTGAGTACCCTAATCCGAATGAAACTCTTCTTTGTCACGACAGGGACACGCCCATGTCACACGCCCGTGCGAATCGTGGCCAAGCCGTGTTCGAGTCCGTTAAGGTGGCATGACTGTGTGGCTTGGGCCCAGTTGTTGGATGAGACTTTGGGTCCTCAATTCTGACAGGTTGGGAGTGGGGAAACATCAGACTTTGGATTGAATAGTGAAGGGGTATTGTGTTTTCGTGGGGGAGTTTGTATACCAAGGAATACTGATTTAAGATGGTATTTACTATGGGAAGCGCATAGTAGTCGTTATGCTATGTATCCCGATGGAAACAAGATGTACCGAGATCTCCGTGAACTTTACTGGTGGCCGGGACTTAAGTGCGAGGTTACTGAGTTCGTGAGTAAGTGTTTGACATGCAGACAAGTCAAGGCAGAACATCAGTTACCTTAGGATTTCTTCAGCCAATTAAGATTCCACTTTGGAAGTGGGACAGGGTAACTATGGATTTTGTTAGTGGGCTGCCCCTGACGCCTACTAAGAAAGATTCGATATGGGTTATTGTGGATCTGTTAACTAAGTCTGCTTATTTTATACTAGCCTGAACTGATTACCCATTATAGAAGCTGGCTAAGTTATATGTGGCTGAAATTGTAAGACTGAATGGCGTACCTGTCTCTATAATATCTGATAGAGATCCTCATTTCACATCTCGATTTTGGAAGAAATTGCACGAGGCACTAGGTACAAGGTTGGATTTCAGTACCGCGTTCCACCCTCATACTGATGGTCAGTCGGAGAGGGTGACCCAGCTATTGGAAGACATGCTCAAAAGTTGTGTAATGTACTTTCGAGGTAGTTGGGAAGATTATTTTCCCCTAACAGAGTTTGCATATAAAAATAGCAATCCAACATACAAATGGCACTGTATGAGGCGTTATATGGTTCTAGGTGTCGTACCCCTATGTGTTGGACTGAGTTAGGCGAGCGGTGAGTTCTGGGGCCAGAATTAGTTACTGATACTGAGGATAAGGTGAAACTAATTCGAGATCGATTGAAGGAAGCATCTGATAGGCAGAAGTCTTATGCCAATCTTAAATGCGGAGAGATTGAGTACTCTGTGGGGGACTTCGTGTTCCTTAAGGTCTCCCCATGGAAGAAGGTACTAAGGTTTGGTCGTAAGGGTAAGTTAAGCCCTAGATTTATTGGGCCATACCGTATACTGAAGCGTGTAGGACCGGTTGTCTATCAGCTTGAATTGCCTCCAGAATTGAACCAGATCCACGATGTATCCCATGTTCCTATGCTAAGGCGGTACCATTCTGACCCTTCGCATATTGTGCCAGTTGAGGAGATCAAAATTAGACCTGATCTGACCTTCGAGGAGGAGCCAGTGCAAGTTGTGGATTGTGATGTTAAGGTCTTGCATAAAAAGTCAGTCCCACTGGTGAAAGTGTTATGGCGGAATCATGGTTCAGAGGAAGCAACGTGGGAATCAGAGGAGGTGATGCAACATCAATACTCTCACCTTTTCTAACTAGGTAAATTTTGAGGCTGAAATTTCTTTTAAAGGGGTGGAGTTGTAACACCCCAAAAATTTGAGCTTTTAAATTCTGTGTGTTGTGGCATGAAATGCATGTTAGCATTGCTAGATTAGTGATTTTGGAGTGTTTGGAGGTTTCTATGAAGTCATGGGTTCAAGCCTAGACATATGGGAAATTTTTGTTTTAGCACTAGGGGAACCTTGACTCTAGGTTGTATGCTTTTTATTTTTTATGGGTAAAATATGACACAAAAGGTGCCTAGGCTGTAGTGGTAGGTGGCGTGTTCTCTGTCTAAAGGTGGACTAGGTTCGAGTCACTCCCTGCTCAAAGGAGCATTTATTTTACTCCTTTGCTGAGCTAGTAGTTGAGTTGGAATGGAACTCTGGTGGAGAGAGAGTTTGAATAGGTCAAGGTAGTGTTTTAAGGAGTGGATGATGGAGTGATAAAGGGAGAAAATCAAGGAGATTGAGTTGTTGGGAAGTTAGAGTCGAAATGGGACACTAGGCATGCATAGCATTTCGGCAAGAGGAAATTTGGTTCACTTTTTGGCTTTTGTGAGTCTTTTGTTTTCCCTTTTCGGTTTGTGTCTAGTTTTGCATTTTTTAGAGTCGTTTACCCCTACCTCTCTTTGCTTTTTCCTTATGCCGAATATTATTTTTTTCTTCATCTCTACTATCATCTTCTTCAATTGGTTTGTGCCATAAACGAACCTTTTTACTGTGTTTAGTGTCCATTTTCTTTGACTAGGCTGATTCTCTCACACACTCTCTTCTTCCAATTACTAGCATTCGTTCCTTAAACAAAAGGGTTCGGCGTGGGGATTTGTTTTGATTGTTCGGGTTGCACTTTCATTTTGTACTCCTTGTAGCTGGAGTGTGTTAAGTATTCTTGACTCTTTTTAAGTGGTTCTTGGTTAATAAGGTCGCCATGTTTCTACTCCGGCTTTCTTTCTTTTGGCCGAATCTTCACTTTTTCTAAAAGTGCAATGTTGGGTGTACATAGGTGTTCTCAAGGAGTAAAAGGGGGGCACGTGTTTAGGGGCAGTTGAAAGCCTACTCTCAGTTTTTGATCATAGTAAGTGTTCTTGCCTTACTTTTTAGTTGAGGCCGAATGCTTTTGATGGTATTAAAGGTTATCAAATGTGGTTGTAAACCACATATTATGCAATCTTTGGTAATAAGGTTTTTGGGTAACGCAAATCTCGATAATGAGTTAATCGTTGCTAACGATTATTGAGGATTTAATAAAGCTCGGTCGATTAAGGTAAGTGATAGTGTGGTTTAAGCTTTTGGAAAAGGAGGATAATTGTACTGATTGAATGGCTAATTGTAAGTCTTGGATGTTGTAGGTTTGGTGCTAGGGATTCGAATCTCGCTTCGTAATCAAGGTGTGTAAACACACCACTCCAATTGTAGATCGGCAAATACCGAAATCCCGAAATGCATTCCGAAAAGCCAAAAATAAGGCAACGGTTACCATGAGCACATGAACGCTCGTGTAGGAAGGTCGATACAATGTCGGAGGCCACCATGAGCGGTTTCATCGTCTTAGGCTGCTTTTGGGTCAAATGAGCCAAAATAGGCCGTGTGGGCCCAATGGGCTCGCGGGCCCCACAAGGGCCAACTTAATGAACTTATGTGAAATAATGAGCTCGACCATGTCATTCACATGGCTAAGGGTAGTTTTGGGCTTAGTGAGCCACACGAGCATGTGGGCCCCACTTGGGCCATACTTTGGGCTTTGGGCCCAACTATACCTTTTGGTTGATAAAGGTTGGACAAGTCGTTCGGATCGACTGTGGACCTATGGATGAGTTGATACACATACCTGGACCCCCAATGTGAGAAATGACTAATATGCCCCTGAAGAGCAAAATGTCTAAAATACCCCTATATGATACATGACTAATTTTGTATGCCATTTAATGATATGTTTGCATTCATATGTGATATTTTGTTGCATGGGGATGGGATCATCTATTGGAGGAAGTGATTGATATGTGAGGGTCGCACGGGTCGTGCGAGACGACTGTTGACCCACTGATGGCTTTAAGCCAATTATGTGATTGGCAACTCTGTTGCAATATTGGTTAGTGTCGTAACCGATGCTACATAAGGAGTGTAGGGATGGGTGGGTCGATTTAATCCCCACAGGAGTGCAGGGTTGGTGTGGGTATTTATGCATTACATATACTGATTCTAATATTGAGATGGGCTTAGGCCCAGATAAATTTGATGTATGTTATTTTACTGTTGGAGTTGTACACACTGAGTTTTCGTAAACTCACCCCTCTTTTTAATTTTTCAAGTAATCCCTAGTGATGGTTCAACGTACTGGGGGCTCGGAGGTGGCCACACTATGAACAGGTGCTTTTCCGTGTTTTTAAGTTACTTTATTTTTAATTATGTTTGCTTTAATTTGGGTTTTGTTATAATAAGGCCTTTCTCTAGTTGTGTTTTAAATTTTGGGATTTAATTGTGTTGATTGCATAACTGCTAGTTTTAGGCCTCAGGTTTTAAAAAACAAAAGAACGTTTTACAAACCAATTGTATGTACACAAACCTTTTCAAAGAATTTTCAAAGAATTTTGAAAGTTTAAGTAACAAGTTTAAATATTCTTACATAAAGTTTTTAATCAAACCCTAATATACCGAAAGAATTTGAACATAATATTAAGTTATAACTAGCAAATGTTTTAAACTAAGAACTCCTTAAAAGACTTCAAGGTTTTATATCAACTTTGGATTTTACGATTCACCCTTCAATGTGATGCCGCCAGATTCGGCCATAACGTCTAGACCAAGTTTGGGGTGTTACAATGTTCTATAACGGCGTTTGTGAGAAAATGCCACTAAATTTATCAGATTTTACCAACCCATTTTATTTCATATAGAACCTGAACATATTATCCTGTAACATCAAATCCAACCAAAAAATTCAAACGCCAATGATACTATCATGAAAGAAATATGTATGCGATCTAAATTAATAAATGAAATAAAAAATATATATTATATTCAAAAGTTAGATTGTTAGGATATTCTCACAATAAGAAAACAAAAGTCTAAGATGGTGGATTCTGTGATTGATTCTGCTAAAACATCTTCATCATATTTTGAAGTTGTAGCTGGAGTACGTCATATTTTCTTGTTGCCTTTACTTCTCTCGATGATGCCTCTACTTTAAGTTGAGCAATTTGTTCAACTGTGCTTGCTTGCATCTGAGCCATATGGTCTCTTAACCTCTGAACTTAAGCTTGAGCCTGATTTATCAAAGGCATGTATTGCTGCGGGCTGGATCCAAAATATTGGGTTGGGTTAACAAAAGATCCTTGAAATCGAACTCGACCATACAATTCAGGACCCAAAACTTCAATAACAATTTGGTTATCAATTTCGTCCTGATTAACAGAACTGTCACTTGAAGCGATCGCTTCATACTCCACCATTTTATCCTTTAGTTTCTCCTAATAAATCAATCAATGAGTTAGAAATGAATTATATAATCAAACAAGTAATGCCATTTTGGATACCTAGGCACCCAGAGACGAGGAAGGGCGTAGTAAGCGACGAAATGCTTCGGGGAGTTGAAAATAAGCGTAGATCCGGAGATTCCTGAATAGGTCAACCTTTCGAACTGCTGCTGAATCCATGGGCAGACAAGAGACAACCTGGCGAACTGAAACATCTTAGTAGCTGGAGGAAAAGAAAGCAAAAGCGATTCCCATATGGTTTTGGACTAGCGATGGAAACAGTGATATTCTCATCGACTATAATTATCTAACAGTTCAAGTACAGTTGATAAAGTTGAGGCGCAATCAAAATATGGTTTTTGGGGATGGAATTTGTGGCGTCAGCCAATATGGTTTATCGTTTTTCTAATTTCTTCACTAGCAGAATGTGAGAGATTACCTTTTGATTTACCAAAAGCGGGGGAAGAATTAGTAGCAGGGTATCAAACCGAATATTCAGGTATCAAATTTGGTTTATTTTACGTTGCTTCCTATCTAAATCTATTACTTTCTTCGTTATTTGTAACAGTTGGGCCAGAATAGTGCTAAGAAGACATGATCCCAAACGGATACTTGACATGTCCCCCCTCTTCCAGGCCCGTCACAAGGGAAACGAAAACCAAGATTTGCTTTATCCGGTATCAAACGCGAGCTGCGAGCAAATAGAACACCTTTCAGGAGTATCAATACCATCACATGAATCGTAAACGCATGAATGTGATGGACCAAAAAATCTGCGGTTCCTAATGGAATAGGTAACAAAGCAACTTTGCCCCCTACTGCCACTAAATCACCCCCTCCCCAGGTCAAACTGGTGCTCGCTGTTGCACCGGGTGCTAAAGTATGGGTGTTTTGTATCCATTGAGCAAAGACGAGTTGTAATTGTATAGCGGTATCTGAAAACATATCTTGTGGACGCCCTAAAGCGCTAATGGTATCATTATGAATATACAAACCAAAACAATGCATATGCATCTGGGACCTTTATATCCTTCAACACCATGCAGAACTCTTCTTTTTCTTTCTTCGACATTGCAAAAATAGAAGGCGGCAATCGAGATTTTCCATTCGGAAGTAATTGCGAATAAAGATCAAGCTAAATTTCCATGTGAACTAGATCAAGTCAACTCTTAAGATTGTCTTTCGATTTCTATTGACATTGAGAGTTATCCCGATGATGATCTCGCAAACATTCTTTTCAATATGCATGACATCAATATTGTGTCAAAAAATGTTATGCTCCTAATGAGGCACCTAAAAGAAATACTTCTTCTTTCCACAAGTCTGCCTTATTAGGATCATCCTCTTCAACAAATTCATCATCACTCTGCCAGTCAACATCGCCAACATATACCTCCCTCGGTCTTCTCTTTGTTTGTCTGTTGGGTGGTTGATTCATCTTCCCAGAATTGAAATTGATATCTTTTAACATGAACAAGATTTTAGATCCAATGGCCTGCTTTTGAACTCTTCAGTACTATCAAATAGAGTCCTCTGAAATCTAAATCTAAGATTTCCACCTAACCACTGATGATGCCCATATAAGAGAACTTCTTCCCATTACATAACCACTTCAAACATGTTTGCGCAGCACAACAAGGACAATCATAACGTCATTTGGTACTCCAACCAAATAAATTGTCATAAGCCGGGAAATTATTAATAGTCCACAACAAAGCTACGCGTAAATAGAAGTTCTCATTTCTCAAGACATCATATGTTTCAACACTCACCCATAATTGTTTCAACTCTTTAATAAGTGGCTGCATATAAATCTCAATATCATTCCCGGGACCTTTCTCTCTAGGGATAATGTAACAACCCGATTTTAGCTAAATCAGAAAAGTGGTTTCAAAACCACAAATCCGATGTCAAATTTTTTTTAATATTATTTTCAGTATTTACAGCATGTTATTTGATATGTGTGAAAGTTTTGTGAGCTAATTTTATCGATTGGTTGGTTAATTTGATAAAAAGGACGAAATCGCGTAAAATGCAAAAGTTGCATTCTACTTGTTAAAGGTGTTTAATTACTATGAATAATTAAATTAAAAGTCCTTATGATGATACTAGACCATTGGTAGTGTTAATGGACATTAATGGACATGCATTATAAATTTCTATGTTTATTCATTAAGGTTAAAATAGGTAAATCATTAATAAATTAAGTAAAGTATAAAAAAACAAAATTTTACCTTCATTATCATCTTTTTGGCCGAAAGTTGAAAAGAAGAAAGCTTCCTGTTGTGTTTTAGGGTTCGACATCTTCATAGGTTAATTGCTAAGTGTTTTGAGCTCGATTTTTGATGATTTCTATGTTTTTGTAATCGTTGTAGCTCAATCTAGCTAGCCCGTACCTTTAATTTTGAAACTGTTAAAGACTTTGAGAGTTGGCATTGTTGAATCTATGTGTTCTTTGATGTTTAATGTTGAAATATGAAAGCTTGATGATAGTTTTACATGTTTTGTTGAGTGATTTTTGATGAAAATGCATAATAAGGATTAAATTGCGAAATGTACAAATTTTGTGGTTGAAATGTGAAATAAATGAAAGTTTTGGGCTGCTAGGGACCTATATATAATTCGACCAAGCATGGGTTTTGTTGAATTGTGTGAATTTTGTGTATTTGTAAAATAAGGACTAAATTGATTAAATACGAAAATTTAAGGGCTAATGTGTAAAAATGCATAAATGTGTATTTTGGATTAATTGTATGAGTAGATGAATAAATAAGTTAATTTTGAATTCATATAGATCAAGAAAGAAAGAATTCAGATTTAGATAGGGGGAAAAGCAAGGTTATCGAGTAGTCGACCCTATCTGTCAATTCCGAATACGAGGTAAGTTCATATGTGATGATTACATTATAAATGTATGTTAAAATGCTTTAATATTGCAAAAATTGTTAAAACGAGATTATGGATAATGTATGAATTGTGAAAACGACTTTACGGATGCATTCGATGATAGAAACGAAAAGTGTGAAAGCCCGGTTGAACCTTTAGAATAGTTTTAGATACTATTGACATGTCAAAAAGTGATACGTTGAGTTGGCTTTGGGCCATGATATTAACATTTCGTGTGCGTATTTTACCGAATTGGCTTCGAGCCATGCATATCAGATGATTTGGCTTCGGGCTATGATAATAGTTCTTCAGATAAGTTACCTTGATTTGGCTATGGACCATGGTATAGGTACTTATTGATAGACCGTAATATATACATATTTTAATCCCACATTTGGCATACTTTTGGATGATTTATTCCCTGAATTGTGGAATTTGGTGCTCTTAATCCTTTAAATTCATGTTTTATACTTAGGAGAGCACCGGAGGATGAAAAGAATGAGAAACGGGACAAAAAACGGAAAAAATGGGCCAAAGTACGAAATTCACACGGCCTGGGCTCAAGCTACACGGCCGTGCCTCCTTAACAGACCCGACCATGGCCTGGATTCGACTTACATGGCCATGCCACATAGGAGTGTCCCTGACGTGACCTGTTTTAATTCTATTCGGAATAGGGTACTTAGAGGCAAAGAAAAACATTCCAAAAGCCTATATAAACACCCTAGAGGCCAACCTTGAAGGGGGCGTTCAGGTAGGCCGAGGAGCCAAGTCAGAGAGGCCAGAATTGTGGGATTTACTCGAAGAAAGCCAATTGATTCATCTCAAGAAGTCAGATTCATACTCAAGACGGAAGATTTTCCCTTCAATTTCCTTCAGGGGGTTTTAGGGTTTTTCTTATGTTTTGTTTTATATTTTCTTCTGAGATCTATTCTTTTATGATTATGAACTAAACCACTCAAATACTTGAGGGGGATGAAACCTAAGACGAATCTTGTTATTGTTTTCTGAACTATATGATAAATACTTGATTTGTTCTTAATTATGTGTTCTTAATTCTTGCTTTGATATTTCAGGATATTGATTCAAGTCTTGATGTGCTTAGGTAGAGGAGGAATATTCCCTATCTAAGAGTAGATCTAGCATAGTTAAGCGGAGTTGATCGCAACCCTAGAGATAGGATGACGAAAATCTACCAGATTAGGGTCAAACCTAATATGGGAATTCGTAGATCGAGTTAATGCAATTCTAGGGGTTTTAATTAGAAAGAGATTTCAATTAATCAACCTAAGGTTAGACGTTAGTAGCCTCGAGAGAGGTATTAATATAAATTATGGAATCCTACGGATCAAGTGAATAAATCGTCTAGTTCAGAGTTAAATAACAAGTGAAGTCTAGGTGGATTCTTCCTCAGGTATTGTCTTAATCAATTGGTTTTTCCCACGAGTATTTTCCCCAATTCATTCTCTTTGTCTTAGCATCCTTAGCTTAGTAGTTAGTTAATCTTAGATTAAACAACAATTCACTTTTATTTTAGGCTAGATAATAAAAAGAAAGTTAGTATTAATACTTTTGGTTCCTTTGGGTTCGACAATCCGGTCTTGCCACTAAACTATACTACTGTTCGATAGGTGCGCTAGCCTCAATCGTTGTCATAGTTAGGTTCTAGTCTCGATCATTATTTATATAAATTTTAAGACTTCCTGACCACGATCAACTTTTTGGCGCCGTTGCCGGGGACCGAAAATATTAAGAACGCTCAACTTTTATTACTTTAGCCATATTTTGTTTTTGCAATTAAATTTTATTTTTACTTTTCTAAATTATTTTCTTTTCTTCTGGCAGGTATTCTAGTTTATGACTAGAAGAAACCCGTCAGGACCTCTACTCTATGATAGTCAAAATGAAAGCACAGCTCACAAAAATCGAATAGAAATAAGGAGAAGCCTACAGTACATACAAGAAGAGCAAGAAAACGAAATTAATACTACCGAAGAGATGGCTGAGAATAATCTGCTACCTCCATAGGTGGCCGAAAATCATGCTCCTCGAACTATGTATGATCATGCTAAACCTAATTTAACAGGAACTAAGTCAAGTATTGTTAGACCTGCTATTGCTGCAAATAATTTTTGTAATGCCTCGAATTTGGGCCTAGTAGAATTGGGCCCATTGGGCCTTGGGCACGGGAGCGTTTAAAAATTTTTGAGAGCAAAAGAATGGCTTTAATGCAAATTGGACCTATTAGGTAAGTGATTTTGGAAGGTTAGAGGGCTTCTATGAAGTCCCGGGTTCGAACTTTGGCTTTAAGGAAATTTTGGTTTTAGGTGAATAAAACCCTGGGAGTTAGTAGTAGGCTTTAAGAATAAAATGTGGAGGAAAATGATCCAAGGAAGTGAGTGGTCTAGTGGCAAGGCGTCATTAAGAGTGTAAGGGAGTGCTTCGGTTCAAGTCTTGGCGCTTGCATTTCATTTTGATTTATTTTTTTAAGTGAACTTAGACTTTGGCCAATAGGTTTATATTTAGTTGTGCATACTTTAAGACACAAGAGGAGCTTCTGGCCTAGTGGCTAGCAGCGTGGATTATGTTACAAGGGAGCATGAGTTTGAATCCCATTGCAAGCAAAAAGGGGATATTTATTTTGCTAAGTTGGGGCGGCAAGAGCTTGTGTTGGATTTAAACTCTACTGAAAGAGGGATCCCACATCGGAAAGCTAGCAAGAGGGAAGGTGAGAAGCTGGCTATAAATGGAGCTGTCTATGAGGAGAGGAAGCATACCTGGTTGGCGCTGGGCGTAGGAGCATTCAGAGCGTGGATTAGCTTCAGATTCCTATCAGGTGTGTATTTCGCCCTACTCTAACTGTAGAGCGGCAAATGCTGAAATGCCGATCACACGACGATGGTAGCCACACGAGTGTGCGAGAGCACGTGTGGGGGCTTCGATGCGATAGTTGAAGCCATCATGAGTATTCTTGTGGGTTAGGCTATTTGGGCCTCGATGGGCCAAGTGGGCCCAATGGGCCCTTGGGCCCATATGAATAAGTTGTATGATTGTATAGTAGATGTTGGATTAGACTATGGGAATCTTATATATGTGGCTAGATTTGGGCCAAATGGGCCACACGAGCGTACGAGCCCATTTGGGCTGAGAATGGGCCCTAGGCCCAATCGTCTCATTATCTCTGTTTAGAATACCCCTAGTTTATGAAATGATTGAAATACCCTCGATGGGTAAAATTACTGAAATACCCTTGATGGGTAAAATGACCGATATGCCCCTGAAGGGCAAATTAACGAAAACGCCCCTACATGTTATATGGTTATTCTTGTATGCGATTTATTATTGTTATCGTATGATTATTATTTTATGTTGCATTCATGTGTTATTATGTTGCATGGGGATAGGGTTATTGATATGGAGGAAGTGCTAATAGGATCACATAGTTGCTTGATGACTGTGGATCCACCGAAGGCTTTTAGCTACCGAGTAGCCATGCTGCACCGATAAGTTAGTGCCGTAACCGGTGTTTCATAAGGAGTGTAGGGATGGGTGGGTCGATTAAATCCCCACATGAGTGTATGGTTGGATAGGATATGGAGTGCAGGGTTGGTATGGGCATTAATGCATTGCATATATGGATTGTGATGTTGAGAAAGGCTTAGGCCCAGGCATATTTGATATGTGTTTTTTGTTATAGGTTAAGGCCCAACTAAGGCTTTTATGGGCTAAGGCCCAATTGCCACCGTTACTGAAATGGGCTTTGGCCCAGATTGTTGTGATTCATGTTCTTACGAACGAGGGTTTACACACAGAGTTTTCGTAAACTTACCCCCTCTTTTTAATTTTTCTCAGGTAATCCTCAGAAAGCGGTTCGACGTTCTAGAGGACTCGGAGATGGCCACACCATGAGTAGTTTGGATTTTAGTATTTTACTTTTTCTTTAATTTGGGTTAATATTTTGTAATAAGGCTTCTCTTAAATTTTGGGTTTTTAGTTTTGGATTTTTAATTTATTATGTTTTAAATCTGCTCAACATTGAATCGCGGTTTTCCAAAATAATATCTATTTTCAAAACACTACGCTTTCGCAACTGAGTTGTAAATATCACGTTTTCATAAGTCAATTGTTTTAAATTAAGCTTCCACATCGAACAAGGTTTTGAAGGTAATGACTTCTTAATAAATTTTGGATTATTAATAACAATCGCAAACTGGGACTTTAGTTTTTAAATATCAAGAAGGGTTTTCAATGAAAATGCGGTTTTCAAAAAACACCTCAATGTGACACGCCAGATTCGGGCCTAACTTCTAGGCCGGGTTTGGGGTGTTACATTTAGTGGTATCAGAACCCTGTTGCAAAACTCAGGCTGTGAAATGGGCTTTAGTTTTTATGATGTGTACAAGTGATTTTGAAGTGGTTTTGGAAGATTTTTGTGTGGCACACCGAGTCTCCGGCGTCAGACCAAGTAAGTTCTCCTATCTGTTTAAAACTGTTATGCTGTAGATAGTTACTGGGCTTGCTTTAGATGATAGACTATACTAAGACTCTTAGTTAGAGTAAGACTGAGGCCCGTAGGAGACTAAAACTGTTGTGAGCTTGCGATTTCGAAAACAACTCTTAACTACTACTTCCATAAAACATTTGTTTAATTACTGAAACTATGGGCTTATTCATAAAATTTCTAATTCAGATAATACACGAAGTGATAATGTTCACAATAGAAGCGTAGTGGTATAATCGGTATTGTGCGGCTATTAGATAGTTGGAAATTTCAAGGACCAAATTTCTTTAAGGGAGGTAGATTTGTAACGCCCCGAATTTGGGCCTAGTAGAATTGGGCCCATTAGGCCTTGGGCACGAAAGCATTTAAAAATTTTTGAGAACAAGAGAATGGCTTTAATGCAAGTTGGACCTATTAGGTAAGTGATTTTGGAAGGTTAGAGCGCTTCTATGAAGTCCCAGGTTCAAACTTTGGCTTTAGGGAAATTTTGGTTTTAGGTGAATAAAACCCTGGGAGTTAGTAGTAGGCTTTAAGAATAAAATGTGGAGGAAAATGACACAAAGAAGTGAGTGGTCTAGTGGCAAGGTGTCATTAAGGGTGTAAGGGAGTGCTTCGGTTCAAGTCTTGGCGCTTGCATTTCATTTTGATTTATTTTTCTAAGTGAACTTAGACTTTGGCCAATAGGTTTATATTTAGTTATGCATACTTTAAGACACAAGAGGAGCTTCTAGCCTAGTGGCTAGCAGTGTGGATTATGTTACAAGGGAGCCTGAGTTCGAATCCCATTGCAAGCAAAAAGGGGATATTTTTTTTGCTAAGTTGGGGCGGCAAGAGTTTGTGTTGGATTTAAACTCTACTGAAGGAGATATCCCACATCGGAAAGCTAGAAAGAGGGAAGGTGAGAAGCTGGCTATAAAGGGAGCTGTCTATGAGGAGAGGAAGCATACCTGGTTGGCGTTGGGCATAGGAGCATTCGGAGCGCAGATTAGCTTCAGATTCCTATCAGGTGTGTATTTCGCCCTGCTATAGCTGTAGAGCGACAAATGCCGAAATGCCGATCACACGACGATGGTAGCCACACGAGCGTGCGAGCGCACTTGTGGGGGCTTCGACGCGATAGCTGAGGCCATCATGAGTATTCTTGTGGGTTAGGCTGTATGGGCCTCTATGGGCCAAGTGGGCCCAATTGGCCTGTGGGCCCGTATGAATAAGTTGTATGATTGTGTAGTAGATGTTGGATTAGACTATGGCAATCTTATATCTGTGGCTAGATTTGGGCCAAATGGGTCACACGAACATATGGGCCCATTTGGGCTAAGAATGGGCCCTAGGCCCAATCGTCTAATTATCTCTCTTTAGAATACCCCTAGTTTATGAAATGACTAAAATACCCTCGATGGGTAAAATTACTGAAATACCCTCGATGGGTAAAATGACTGATATGCCCCTGAAGGGCATAATGACGAAAACGCCCCTACATGTTATCTGGTTATTCTTATATGCAATTTATTATTGTTATCGTATGATTATTATTTTATGTTGCATTCATGTGTTATTATGTTGCATGGGGATGGGGTTATTGATATGGAGGAAGTGCTAATAGGATCGCATAGTTGCTTGACGACTGTGGATCCACCGAAGGCTTTTAGCCACCGAGTAGCCATGCTGCACCGATAAGTTAATGCCGCAACCAGTGCTTCGTAAAGAGTGTAGGGATGGGTGGGTTGATTAAATCCCCACAGGAGTGTATGGTTGGATAGGAGATGGAGTGTAGGGTTGGAATGGGCATTAATGCATTGCATATATGGATTGTGATGTTGAGATGGGCTTAGGCCCATGCATATTTGATATGTGATTTTTGTTATGGGTTAAGGCCCAACTAAGGCTTTTATGGGCTAAGGCCCAATTGCCACTGTTACTGAAATGGGCTTCGGCCTGGATTGTTGTGATTTATGTTCTTACTGACGAGGGTTGTACACATTGAGTTTTCGTAAACTCACCCCCTTTTTTAATTTTTCTCAGGTAATCCTCAGTAAACGGTTCGACATTCTAGAGGACTCGGAGATGGCCACACTACGAGCAGTTTGGATTTTAGTATTTTACTTTTTCTTTAATTTGGGTTAATATTTTGTAATAAGGCCTCTCTTGAATTTCGGGTTTTTAGTTTTGGATTTTTAATTTATTATGTTTTAAATCTGCTCAACATTGAATCACGGTTTTCCAAAACAATATCTGTTTTCAAAACACTACGCTTTCGCAACTGAGTTGTAAATATCATGTTTTCATAAGTCAATTGTTTTAAATTAAGCTTCCGTATTGAACAAGGTCTTGAAGGTAATGACTTCTTAATAAATGTCGATTATTAATAACAATCACAAACTGGGACTTTAGTTTTTAAATATCAAGAAAGGTTTTCAATGAAAACGGGGTTTTCAAAAAAACACCTCAATGTGACACACCAGATTCGGGCCTAACTTCTAGGCCGGGTTTGGGGTGTTACAATTTTGAACTGAAACCTAACACAATTCAGATGATACAACTGTTTGTTCAGTTTGATGGTTTGCAGGATGAAGATCCAAACAATCACTTGGCGAATTTCCTAGAATTTTGCGATACTTTCAAAATAAATGGCGTTTCTGATGATGCCATCCGTCTTCAGTTATTTCCCTTTTCTTTAAAGAATAAAGCTAAACAGTGGTTGAATTCTCTTCCACGAGGATCAATCACTACATGGGAACAAATGACCGAAAAATTTTTATTAAAATATTTTTCGCTGGCTAAAACAGCTAAGTTGAAGAATGACATCTCTTCTTTTGTGCAGATGGATTTAGAGACACTTTATGATGCATGGGAGAGATACAAAGATCTATTGAGAAGGTGTCCACAACATGGATTACCCTTATGGCTACAGGTCCATACTTTTTACAATGGTGTGAACCCCTCAACCAGACAGATGATTGATTTAGCCGCCAGCGGAACCTTGAATAACAAAACACCTGAGGCTGCTTACGAATTCATTGAAGAAATGTCACTGAATAAATATCAATGGGCAAGCTACAAGGACAAAGCCAACAAAAGCTGCCAGTGTTTTCAACCTCGACACAGTAACCATGCTATCAAATCAGGTAGAGATGTTAAATGAAAAGATTGATGGTTTATGTGGTTCTCCGCAGGTACATCCAGCTATACAATGCGAAATGAATGGAGGAGGGATGAGCAATACAGGATATCCACCTTACAACCCGAACATTGAGAACGAGCAAGTTAACTATATGGGTAATAATTCTAGACCTCAAAATAACCCTTATAGTAATACTTATAATCCAGGTTGGAGGAACCACCCCAATTTCTCATGGGGTGGTCAAGGAAATCAAAGACAACAACCCCCTCCAAATTTCCAACAACAACCCTAACCACAGAAAAAAAAAGCCGAACCTTGAGGAGATGCTGACAAAATTCACAGTGGTGTCAGAAACTTGTTTCCAAAACACCGAGACTACACTTAAAAATCAATAAGCATCAATTCAAGGGATCGAGAGCCAGTTAGGACAACTTGCCAAGATCATATCAGAACGACCACAAGGCAGTTTGCCAAGTAACACTGAGACTAACCCAAAGGAGCAACTTCAAGCCATAACAGCTCATGACAGTGAAGGGTTAGATAAGTTCAAATTAAGGCAAGAGAAGGTGGTAGAGGAAGGTAAGGTTGAAGTAAGTCAAGATAAACCTAAACCGGTAATTAAAGAATACCAACCTCATATACCATACCCCAATGCGATGAAGAAAGACAACACAGATGGACAATTCGGTAAATTTCTTAAACTTCTAAAGAAATTACATATTAACTTACCGTTTCTTGAAGCTCTTTCGCAGATGCCAGATTCAAGGAAATTTTTAAAAGAGCTTTTAACAAACAAGTGGAAGTTAGATGAGGAATCGCATGTGGAACTAAACGCAGTATGCTCAGCAATGTTGCAAAACAAACTACCATGAAAATTAAAAGATCCAGGGAGTTTTACAATCCCATGCTTAATTGTTAGTTAATCTATTGATAATACTTTAGCTGATTTAGGGGCAAGCATTAATGTTATGCCTTATAATATGTTTAAACAACTAGTTCTAGGGAAATCCAAACAAACTAGGATGAGCATTCAATTAGCTGATAAGTCTATTAGAATTTCTAGGGGTATAATTAAAGATGCACTAGTGAAAATTGATAAACTTATATTCTCGGTAGACTTTGTAGTTTTAGACATGGATGAGGACAATAGTATCCCCTTAATTTTAGGAAGACTCTTTTTAGCAACTGCCAGGACTAAAATTGATGTTGGTACAGGTGAACTCATACTTCGTGTAGGTGACGAACCAATCAGTCTTCAGGCTCTCAACTCAGCTAGGACATCAAGTAATCAAGGTGAGAAAATTAATTTTATTAATGACCATTCAGTTAAACCTTCCTTTCTAGAAGCACCACAAAACCATACAACTGAGCCAGATTCTAGACCCCATACCAACAAAGAAATAACTCACGAGGAACGACGACTTCAGATCGATAAACTAGACGAGTGGAAGACACATTTCAAGGAGAAATTAGGAATACACGAAGTAGAACCAACGCCATTCCGTGGGTCAAATGAATTTAAGATCAGAGATTAGGTATTGTTAGATAAGACAGACCCTCGAATCTTCCCTTCCAACCTTAATACAAATGAAGAAATCCCTTTTAAGGTACTCAATGTTTTCCCATACAGAACAGTCGAGGTAAGTAATCCTATATTCGGCACTTTTAAAGTAAACACTACTCGACTCGAGCTATATATTGATAATAGAACTGATAGCATGAGAAAGGATTTTCAACTCCTCAAACCACCATGATTATATGAATGAGAGGTAAGTCTAGCTTAAGACTATAAACAAGCGCTTCTCGGGAGGTAACCTGAGCACTAACCCCATTAATTTTTACATTTTTTTGTACTTTTATTTTTCCTTTTTAGTACCTAACTATAAATTAACCAAAGTGCAGATTTCCATACCACACGGCCTTACACACGGCCGTGACCGTGGCCGTGTGGACACCACAGATTTCTATACCGATGTGGCAGAGATAGTAAGAAACAGGATGAAAAATATCTTCAAGCCACGGGCTCCAATTAAACACCACGACTGTGAGATACAGCCGTGGTCGACACTGTTTTATCAACACGAGCTTGGCGACCTGCACACAGGTAGGGGAGAAATGAATGAACCACTATATAGCCGTGCGATACGGCCGTGCGACTTAACACGCCCATGACACACGGGCGTTGGGATGTAACAGATCTGAGATTTCCATTTAAAACACCCCTCTCCCCTTCTCAACTACTACCTATTCCCTTTCTTCCATACCCTTTACACCCCCTCTCTTTTCATTTTCACCCTTCTTCATTCTCCAAACTCTTCGTCTACACCTTATCCATGTCGAAGAAACAGAAGGATCCTAGCACAGTGTAACATCCTAAAATTCGGGAATTTATGTTTTACATTATACCATGCGATAGGCTAGTCAATAGTGTTAATTGTGTATGTTTAGGGGTCCTAAGAAGGCTTGGGATCGAGTTAGGCCTTAGCAAAATTTTTGTGCTTAAGCACTTTAAAGAGAGAACGTAAGTGGCATCAAGGCTTAAGGAAATAAGTATGTAATTTTGCTAACACAAGTGGAGCATTGGCAAGGTGGTTGTGGCGTGAAATGGCAGATGGGGGAGCTTGGGTTCGAATCCCACCTAGTGTAAATGTTTTAGATTTAATTTTTTTTTGTGCTATATGGTAAGTGTCGGCTATGGCATCAAAGAAGGAAGGAATACTTTTTAATTATGGAAAGAAGACTAAGGAATATGGTAAGGAGGAAAGCAAGGGAAAAACAAGGAAAGAAATAAAGGAAATGGATAAGGGAGGGGGACACGTTGGCCGATTTTGTGGGAGATGTTTGGGAAAGAATATTTTTGGTCAACCATCATCTTTTGGGTGTTATGAGCACACAGTTTTGTTGGGAGAAAAGAGGAGCCGAATTTTCCTAGCCTATTTGCAAGTTTGTGCATGAAAGGCTTATTTTCTCTTTTGAACATTTTTGGTGCTCTTTTCCAACCTTTTTCCTTTGTTGCCAAAACACAAAATGACCAAAACACTCAAATCAATTTGTTCACTTTTTCTTTTGTGTTAACTAAACTATCTAACATTTTTCCCTCTCTTCTTTTCTTTTGACCATTTCATCAACCTTTCTCTCTTTTCTAAAATCGACATTTTCCTTGAGGCCGAATCTTCTTGTTCATTTCTCTTCATAGTCGAACCTTTTAACCCTTAATCTCTTCTTCATTATTTCTTTCTCTTTTGTGTTGGCACTCTCTTCTTTGATCAAATCAGTAAGTGAATTCTTTCTTTTCTTTTCATTTCCTTTTCTCCCTAGCCGAATGTGTGTCCATCACTATTCGATTGTTCTATTTTGTTTCTACACTGAAATATCACTCTCTCTACTACTCCCTCTTATTGTGATAATTTCTTTTTCGTAGTGTTCTAGTGGGTGGCCGAATATTCCATCCTTACCGATTCAATTCTAGCCATAAGTCCAATCGGTGGAAGTTGGATCTATTATTGTCAAGGTAAGGGATTTCTTCAAGGTTCATTTCGATAATCTCAATGCTTGGTTATTCCGTTAAAACAGATCGATGGATTTGACTAATTGATTATATTAAGGACTAAATCGCTCGTTCTTTTCTACTTGTTGATCCTACGGAAGTAGTGGTAAGTCGAATCCTATTCCTAAACAACCACTTCTCTTATAGTAGTATTTTTCTAACCGAGACTTTTCCAATGGACGCAAGTGGTAGCGACTTTAAAGGAAAAGCGATTGGAGGACAAGAAGGGAGTGGATTTACAATTTCTACTCCTAAGTTCAAACGTAGGGCCGTATCAGCAGTTCAGGATTTCCCACCAGGTTTTGGACCATCATCCGGTGAGAATAGACAAATCGTGGTCGTTCACGATACTAAGGGTAAGCATTTTAGATCATTGATTTAGATTTGGATTAAGAAAAATCTATTATGTTGGATTAATCGAGTATTATGGTGACGTAGGTGCCGACGATCAAGAAGGTTTACTCCTCACTGTAATCAGGTGTGTAATCTCACACCGAAATCCCTTTGATTCATGATTCACCATTATGATTGGACGAATAGATCGTTGTTGTTTACATGTTTAATAACCGTAATATAGCGTGAATCGAGTAATTGGCTTAAATAACATTATTTCTGAAGATCTATCAAATTCAGTATTAATCTATAAAATTACGAAAATACCCCTATGGGCCGATTTACGAAAATGCCCCTATGGGTCGGTTTATGGAAATGCCCCTATGGGCCGAATTACTAAAATTCCTCTATGGACCAATTTGCTAGAATGCCTTAGTGGGCCGATTTATTAAAGTACTATAATGGGCCGATTCACCGGAATAATTCACTAGATTAGTGATGGTTATATATATGTGGATATTTAATTATGTATGTTGCATTTTTACATTTTGCATGGGATGGGAAAATTTGTATGGAGAGCAGTGTAGCCTGGTGGCATTGCCACAATTTGTTCAATATTGTGCTTAATGATAATTTCGGTGGCTTGACCACAAAAATAATATATTATAGCAGCTCGACTGCAAATTGGTGTGAACGGCGGGGTGGGTTGACCTGATCCCCACAAGTGTGACTGGCTGGTCGGGGGTGTGATGGATGGATGGGTTGGGTTGCATACATTTACTTCATTTAAATATTGTTATGTAAATGGGCTTCAATCCAAGATGATGCTATACGGGTTTAGGCCCAGTGGATGACGGTAAGGGGATTATGCACTGAGTTCTAGTAACTCACCCCTTTATCTAATCCTTGCGGGTAATGCTCAGTGATGTGGACTTGGGTCATGGATGACTCAGTGGAGGCCATACTTTAGAAATGGTGTTTTTCGAACTTTAGTAAATTTCATTTTTCGTTTTATTTCATTACTTTTACTACTTTGGGTTTTAAAGTTATAATAAGGCCTCTGGGATTTTTTTTTATTTTGCTTTATATTTAGACGTACTTAATATTTTTCTTGAATTGTTTTAAATGGGATTTTTCTAAAATCATAAATAACGTTTTTCCAAAATTGATAAACAAATGGATTTCATAACAAACTTGTACAAATAATTTAAATTGCAAATTTTCTTTCGAATTATCAACAATATTTTCAAAAGTCACGGTTTTAAAATATCACTAGTTCAATTATCGATTCTTCAATCAACCTTTCAAGATTAGTAGTATTTTTATCAAATATTTCTAATCAGTTTCATTTTCTTAACTATAACCAAATAACACCTACTATTAGTAAGAATCACAAACTCTTATTACGTTTTTTTCATGTGACATGTCAGATCCGGTCATACTACATGGGCCAGGTTTGGGGTGTTACATTTTATGTTATCAGAGCCCGGTTGCAAAACTCGGCTGTGGTTTGGGTTCAAAAGCATTTTCCAAAACTGTTTTAATTATAAAATATATTTTAGAGGAAGTATGGCACCACGGGTATTTGGCACCAAGTCAGTAAGTTTTTGTTTTCATTTTATGATTATTGTGATATGACTGTGATAAGAAAACTCCACAAAATAGAAATGCTCTAGAACTTTTAGCTTTAGGAGCTAAAAACTATAGAGATTGAGACTTTAGGATACGTTTTGCGAAAACAACTTTACTTCCTATACTCCATAAAACATTGTTTAATAAACATTGAATAGCATACTGATTCATAAGACTTTTAATCAGAATAAATTGACTTAGCAAACATGAGCGCTAGAGGACGTGGACGCAGTAGACGTGGACGTCATAGAGGCTGAGGTGCTAGAGTTGTATCTGAGGCATCGGGACATATGCCGAAAATGGACGCACCTGCGTGACCTGTGACTGAAGCTGTGTCACATGATCGAATGAGGGAGGACGACACTCTGTCCCAAGCGATGTTGCGAGTTCTAGAAAGGGTGGCTGGAGCAAGAACCGAGTCGGCAGCTCGTGGGTCGATATCGGAGCGACTCAAATCAAATGGGGCTGAAGTTTTTAGAGGTATTTCAGGTGTAGTCCTAAATGTAACGGAGTACTGGCTTGAGGCGGTGGAACGGATTATGGACGACCTGGACTGCACCGCTGAGCAGAAACTGAAAGGGGTTGTGTCATTGCTGAGAGACGAGGCGTATCAGTGGTGGCTCACTGTTCATGAAGGCACTCAGGCTGATCATATTACTTGGTGGAACGGTGGAAATATGCAAGTGTACACAATCGTAACAAGTAATAAAGTGGCAAGTAAATGTCGAGTTATCATACCCACATGGACTGTAAAAGACTTATTTATGAAAATGATTTTTAACACTTTGGTGAGGGAAAAATATTTTGTTTTGAGAAATATTTAAAAACTAAAGGAAAAACAAAGTAAAATAAAATAAAACAAAGTTCTAATGCACGATTTTAAAACTGATTTTAATCAAGATGACATAATTGTGTTGGACCAATCGCATTTCTTGCCTTAGAATTATTAAGCTCATGTTTATACTTGTTAAAACATGGCAACTCAATAATTTGTTAACTTACGAACATACTTACAAATAAAAATCCATTCATCTCTTGTACATATTTCTCTGCAAATTCAAACGATTAAACAGACTTCTAAAAGTAAACATGTTATTGCACATACATACTTATTAAATTATAATAAGCATATAAAAGATCATGCAATATAACAAAATATTTTTAACTTGAAACAATTTAATCACAAAATCCTGCAAGTTATGCAAGGCATATGTGTCGCTAAATACAATGCTAATTTAATCTTCAGCTACCTTAGAAGAATTAAACATGCACAGATTAAGTATTGTGTCCATTAATTATAATTCCAATGTGTTTAAATAATTAATTCATTAGCTATCTAAACAATTTTAATGCCAGATAACTTAATATGATTTTACTTAATCAAGCATTTTACCGAGGCCTTTAACAGTATAAGCATAATTTTTATAATTTAAGAGGATGAAATGCAATCAACCCAACACGAATTAAATTCAAGCTAAGCTGATTAAATTAACCATTTCAATAGCATAAATATTCATAAACATGTTTGTCAAAACAACAACGAAATTCAAAGAGATAAGAAACAAGAAGCAAATCCGGTGTTTCTCCGTGGCTTGATTGATTGCTCCGTTCTTCATTCTCCGTTATCCTCGGCTATCAAGGTGGCTTATGAACACTTCAATTGCTGCTACGAATGGCTGGGAAAACACCTCTTTTCCAAGAGGAGAAATTGGCACAAGAACACACAAAGGGAAAATGGAAAAGTGGAAATTGAGAGAAAGTGAGAGAGGAGAATGTTGGATGCTTGAGGTGTGTTTTGAATGAGCAGCAAGGGTTGTATTTATAGCTGATCAAGGCTGCTAAAAATAGCAAATAGCAGTAGCAAAAGAGGCCTCCCTTGGCCGGCCATCCATGTGGCAAAGTTGAAGTATTCAACTTTGCTAAATATAGCATGGGGCAAATCTACAAAGCCATAATATTTGGAGGGGTTTGAATGCAATTTTGAAAGGTCTTCAAGGGCTTCTTTGCAAGCTTAATTAATCAGCTAATCAGCTGATTTGGGCATCATTGTGGACGGTTTGGGCTGCCCATTTGGTGGCTGGTTTGGTTCAACTGATTTGGTTCAACTGATGAGGTTTAACTGGACCCCTTTTCGATAATTAATTAATAATAATTTATTTAGACCAAATTAAATTGGGAATAAATTAAGATTAATTATATTATGATTAAATATTCATAATTGGACCGGCTAGAAATAAATTCGCCTTGATATTTCAAATTGCTTCTCGGGTTTCCTCTTCGAGCAGTGTCTGCCAAGCCGATTTTCGCCCTTTGTGCGAATCTGTCGAAAATAGTCAAAATAAATCAAAATTAACTATAAAATTAATGAAAATTCATCATGTTCATATTCTTAGCACAATTTAATTATTTTATAATATTTAATTATTTTCCGACAATAATTTACTCGAAACCGCATAAATTTGGGTCAAAAAGGGCATGAAAAAGTATATAAATTTTCGTGTTTCCACCTGGGAATTCTTTAAGACCACATTTCAAGGAAAGTATGTCTGGGCTAGTTATGTGGATGCCCGAAGAAAGGAATTCCTGAATCTGGTCCAAGGAGATAAACCTGTGGCAACATATGAGGCGGAGTTTCTGCGTTTGAGTCGGTATGCCCGGGGCATAGTGCCGACTGATTATGAATGCTGTGTGCGTTTTGAGGACGGGTTGCGTGATGAGTTACGGGTACTGATAGCCCCACAGAAGGAGAGGAATTTTGCTACACTGGTGGAAAAAGCTAAAATAGCTGAGGAGGTTAAACACTATGAACAGCAAAATCGAGATAAGGATAGGGGCAGGAGCAAGAAGGACTCTGGGTACTCAGGTCCTGCTAGAGGGTTTCAGAAAAGGTCCAGGAATGAGGAGCCAGCTCGAGTAAGAATTCAAGCTATGACCAATCAGTTATAGCCTTCTACAGAATGTGCTTCACTTGGGTGAATGCTGGAAGAGAACTGGTGGTTGTTTCATATATGGATCCAAAGACCATCGGTTTAAGGATTTTCGTCGAGAGCCTACTCAGACTCAGGTAGTTCGAAACAGATTCGCACAGCCAGCAGGAGGCGCTCAGCAGTCGCAGAGAGGCCATGGGTCAGGTTGAGGTGGTAATGGTGTAGGACGAGGTCAGGGTGCACCGGGTAGAGGTACCGGTAATAAGGGTAACACGGAGGCGAGACAGCCAAGATTGGTTTATACAGTCAGACGTCGAGAGGATGGTGATGCACCTGACATCATAATCGGAACGTTCTTTATATCTGATGTACCTGTTACTGCTTTGATAGACATTGGATCTACCCATTCGTATGTTGCATGTGCTGTGTCAGGAACTTTGAATATTAGATCTGAGATTACTACTAGAGAAACAACTGTGATTAGTCCTTTAGGATAGTCGATAATAGTAAATAAGTTGTTTAGAGATGTGCCCTTAGAAGTTCAGGGGAAAGTATTTCTGGCAGATTTGATGGAACTGCTGTTCGGCGAGTTTAATCTTATTTTTGGCATGGACTGGCTGGCTAAGCATCGTGCGAACTTGGACTGTGCTGCAAAGCAGATGGTACTAAGAACATCAGAGGATAAGGAAGTGATGATGATAGGTGAAAGGAGAAATTATCTGTCTAATGTAGTATCTGCGTTAAAGGCAAAAAAGTTGGTACAAAAGGGGTGTGGAGCATTCATAGCCTTTATCAGTGCTTTGGATGCCAAAGAATTGTCGGTAGAGAGTGTTAGAACGGTGAAAGAGTTTTCAGACGTCTTTCTCGAGGAGATTCCAAGATTGCCTCCAGATCGAGAAGTAGAATTTGGTAGATTTGTTGCCAGGAACGGCTCCGGTGTCCATTGCTCCTTACAGAATGGCACCGAAGGAGCTCATGGAACTTAAAGCTCAGATCCAAGAGTTGATGGATCGTGGATTTATTTGACCAAGTGTGTCACCGTGGGGAGCGCCGGTGTTGTTCGTTAAGAAAAAGGATGGATCGATGCATATGTGCATCGATTATAGACAATTAAATAAGTTGATGATCAAGAACAAGTATCCGTTACCGAGGATCGATGATCTGTTCAATCAGCTGTGAGGAGCTTTGGTTTTCTCTAAGATAGATTTGAGATCGGGTTATCACTAGTTAAAAGTCAAGAAGGCGGATATTCACAAGACTGCGTTCCGAACTCGTTATGGGCATTACGAGCTCTTGGTGATGCCATTTGGGTTGACAAATGCACCAGCTGCATTTATGGACATGATGAGCCGAGTCTTCCAACCTTATCTGGATCGGTTTGTGGTGGTATTCATAGATGACATCTTGGTGTACTCAAAGACTGAAGAGGAGCATGATTCGCATCTACGGGTAGTATTGCAGATATTAAGGGAGAAGCAACTGTATGCCAAATTCAGTAAGTGTGAATTTTGGCTGAAGGAGGTGACCTTTTTGGGACATGTTGTGTCTACTGAGGGAATTAGAGTTGATCCCCGGAAGGTCGAGGCTATGTTGGACTTGAAGCCACCGAAGTCAGTGGCAGAAATTTGGAGTTTTCTATGTTTGGCTGGGTATTACAGGTGGTTCGTTGAGGGATTTTCGTTGATTGTTGCACCCTTAACTAAGTTGTTGCATAAGGGAGTATCGTTTGTGTGGTCAGATAAGCAACAAGAGAGCTTTGAGAAACTGAAGAAGATTCTGGCAGAAGCGCCAGTATTGGTTCAGCCTGAGGCTGGTAAAGAGTTTACCGTTTATTATGATGCATCACACACGGGATTGGGATGTGTGTTGATGCAAGGGGGAAAAGTGGTGGCATATGCACGTCAATTAAGGTCGCATGAGATAAACTATCCTACTCATGATTTGGAGTTAGCTGCAGTGGTGTTTGCTCTAAAGATATGGGGACACTATCTGTACAGGGAGAAGTCGATTATCTATACGAACCATAAGAGTTTGAAGTACCTTCTTACCCAAAAGGAGTTGAACTTAATACAGCGGAGGTAGATAGAATTGTTGAAGGATTGTGACTTCTCAATCGAGTATCACCTAGGTAAAGCTAACATAGTGGCTGATGCGTTGAGTCGTAAGGGGATATCAGATTTGAGGGTGATGTTCGCTCATCTCAGCCTTTATGAAGATGGTAGCCTGTTAGTCAAACTTTAGGTGAAGCCTGCATGGGTAAGTCAGATTCAGTAAAAGCAGTTGTTAGATGAAGCGTTGGGTTCTCGACTTCAGCAAGTGGAAAGTGGTGAGATAGGGGATTTTGGATTAAATAATGATGGAGTATTGTGTTTTCGCGAAAGAGCTTGTATGCCCAGGGATTCAGAATTGAGACAAATGATTCTGCGTGAGGCGCATAGTAGCCCATACGCTATGCATCCCGGAGGAAACAAAGTGTACCGAAACCACCGTGAGCAGTATTGGTGGCCAGGTTTGAAACGGGAGGTTACCGATTTCGTGAGTAAGTGATTGACATGTCAGCAAGTAAAGGCGGAACATCAACTGCCTTCAGGGTTGCTACAACCGGTGAAAATCCCACTATGGAAATGGAAAAGGATAACGATGGACTTTGTTAGTGGGTTACCCTTAGCGCCTACTAAGAAAGATTCAGTATGAGTTATAGTGGATCGGTTAACGAAGACTGCTCATTTCTTACCTGTTCGTGCAGATTATTCATTGTAGAAGTTAGCCAAGTTGTATGTAGCAGAGATCGTGAGGTTGCATGGGGTACCAGTGTCTATTATATCAAACAGGGATCCTAGGTTTACATCACGGTTTTGGAAGGCTTTACATGAAGCTTTGGGTACAAGACTAAATTTCAGCACGGCGTTTCATCCGCAGACAGATGGTCAATCGGAGAGAGTAATCCAGATTCTAGAAGACATGTTAAGGGGCTGTGTGATCGACTTCAGGGGTAGTTGGGAAGATTTTCTACCATTGGCAGAGTTTTCATATAACAACAGCTATCAATCCAGCATCTAGATGGCACCCTATGAGGCGTTGTATGGTCGTAGGTGTCGTACTCCTAATTGTTGGACTGAGCTGAGGGAGCAACAGTTATTGGGTCCAGAGTTAATCTCAGAGACGGAGGAAAAAGTTAAGGTAATTCGGGCTCAGTTAAAAGAAGCTTCGGATAGACAGAAGTCATACGTGGATCTGAAGCGTAAGGATATAGAGTTTTCGATGGGAGATTAGGTCTTTTTGAAGGTCTCACCTTGGAAAAATATCTCAAGATTTGGGCGGAAAGGCAAGTTGAGCCTTAGGTTCATCGGGCCATACCATGTACTGAAGCGTGTTGGGCCAGTGGCTTATCAGCTTGAGTTACCTCCAGAGTTAAGTCAGATACATAGCGTATTCCATGTCTCGTGTTAAGGCGTTATAGTTTGGATCCGTCTCATGTTGTACCAGTGGAAGAAGTTGAGATAAGACCTGACTTGTCTTGTGAAGAAGAGCCAGTGCAAATTTTAGATCAGGATATTAAGGTGCTGAGAAAGAAGTCAGTTCTGTTGGTCAAAGTATTATGGCGCAATCACGAGACAGAGGAAGCTACATGGGAGCCAGAGGACACGATCCGGCAGCAATATCCTCATCTCTTTTAATCAGGTAAATTTCGAGAACGAATTTTCTTCAAGGGGGTAGAATTGTAACATCCTGAAATTCGGGAATTTATGTTTTACATTATACCATGCGATAGGCTAGTCAATAGTGTTAATTGTGTATGTTTAGGGGTCCTAAGAAGGCTTGGGATCGAGTTGGGCCTTAGCAAAATTTTTGTGTTTAAGCACTTTAAGGAGAGAAGGTAAATGGCATCAAGGCTTAAGGAAATAAGTATGTAATTTTGCTAACACAAGTGGAGCATTCGCAATGTGGTTGTGGCGTGAAATGGCAGAGGGGAGAGCTTGGGTTCGAATCCCACCTAGTGCAAATGTTTTGGATTTAAAATTTTTTTTGTGCTATAGGGTAAGAGTCGGCTACGGCATCAAAGAATGAAGGAAGACTTTTTAATTATGGAAAGAAGACTAAGGAATATGGTAACGAGGAAAGCAAGGGAAAAACAAGGAAAGAAATAAAGAAGAGGGATAAGGGAGGGGGACATGTTGGCCGATTTTGTGGGAGATGTTTGGGAAAGAATATTTTTGGTCAACCATCATCTTTTGGGTGTTATGAGCACATGGTTTTGTTGGGAGAAAAGAGGAGCCGAATTTTCCTAGCCTATTTGCAAGTTTGTGCCTGAAAGGATTATTTTCTCTTTTGACATTTTTTGTGCTCTTTTCCAACCTTTTTCCTTTGTTGCCAAAACACAAAATGACCAAAACACTCAAATCAATTTGTTCAATTTTTCCTTTGTGTTAACTGAACTATCTAACATTTTTCCCTCTCTTCTTTTCTTTTGACCATTTCATCAACCTTTCTCTCTTTTCTAAAATCGACATTTACCTTGAGGCCGAATCTTCTTGTTCATTTCTCTTCATAGCTGAACCTTTTAACCCTTAATCTCTTCTTCATTATTTCTTTCTCTTTCGTATTGGCACTCTCTTCTTTGGTCGAATCAGTACCTAGCCGAATGTGTGTCCGTCACTATTCGGTTGTTCTATTTTGTTTTTACACCAAAATATCACTCTCTCTACTACTCCCTTTTATCGTGATCATTTCTTTTTCGTAGTGTTCTAGTGGGGGCCGAATATTCCATCCTTGCCGATTCACTTCTACCCATAAGTCCAATCGGTGGAAGTTGCATCTATTATTGTCAATGTAAGGGATTTCTTCAAGGTTCATTTTGATATATCTCAATGCTTGGTTATTCCGTTAAAACGAATCGATGGATTTGACTAATTGGTTATATTAGGGACTAAATCGCTCGTTCTTTTCTACTTATTGATCCTACGGAAGTAGTGGTAAGCCGAATCCTATTCCTAAACAACTATTTCTCTCATAGTAGTATTTTTCTAACCGATACTTTTCCAATGGAGGCAAGTGGTAGTGACTTTAAGGGAAAAGCGATTGGAGGACAAAAAGGGATTGGATTTACAATTTCTACTCCTAAGTTCAAACGTAGGGCGGTATCAGCAGTTCGGATTTCCCACCGGGTTGTGAACTATCATTCGGTGAGAATAGACAAATCGTGGTCGTTCACGATACTAAGGGTAAGCATTTTAGATCATTGATTTAGATTTGGATTAAGAAAAATCTCTTATGTTAGATTAAACGAGTATTATGGTGACATAGGTGTCGACGACCAAGAAGGTTTAGTCCTTACCGTAATCAGGTGTGTAATCTCACACCGAAATCCCGTTGATTCATGATTCACCATTATGATTGGATGAATAGATCATTGTTGTTTACAAGTTTAATAACCGTAATATAGCGTGAATCGAGTAATTGGCTTAAATAACATTATTTCTAAAGATCTATCAAAATCAGTATTAATTTGTAAAATTACAAAAATGCCCCTATGGGTCGATTTACGAAAATGCCCCTATGGGCCGGTTTATGGAAATGCCCCTATGGGCCGAATTACTAAAATGCCTCTATGGACAGATTTGCTAGAATGCCTTAGTGGGCCAATTTATTAAAGTGCTATAATGGGCCGATTCACCGGAATAATTCACTAGATTAGTGATGGTTATATATATGTGGATATTTAATTATGTATGTTGCATTTTTACATTTTGCATGGGATGGAAAAATTTGTATGGAGAGCAGTGTAGCCTGATGGCATTGCCACAATTTGTTCAATATTGTGCTTAATGATAATTTCGGTGGCTTGACCACAAAAATAATATATTATAGCAGCTCGACTGCAAATTGGTGTGAGCGGCGGGGTGGGTTGACTTGATCCCCACAGGTGTGATTGGCTGGTCGAGGGTGTGACGGGTGGATAGGTTGGGTTGCATACATTTACTTCATTTAAATATTGTTATGTAAATGGGCTTCGGTCCAAGATGATGCTATACCGGTTCAGGCCCAGTGGATGATGGTAAGAGGATTATGCACTGAGTTCTAGTAACTCACCCCTTTTTCCTTAATCCTTGCGGGTAATGCTCAGTGATTTGGACTTGGGCCATGGATGACTCGGTGGAGGCCATACTTTAGAAATGGTGTTTTTCGAACTTTAGTAAATTTCATTTTTCGCTTTATTTCATTACTTTTACTACTTTGGGTTTTAAAAATGTAATAAGGCATCTGGGATATTTTTTTTATTTTTCTTTATGTTTAGACGTACTTAATATTTTTCTTGAATTGTTTTAAATGGGATTTCTCTAAAATCATAAATAACATTTTTCCAAAATTGATAAACAAATGGATTTCATAACAAACTTGTACAAATAATTTAAATTGGAAATTTTCTTTCGAATTATCAACAATATTTTCAAAAGTCACGGTTTTAAAAGTACACTAGTTCAATTATCGATTCTTCAATCAACCTTTCAAGATTAGTAGTATTTTTATCAAATATTTCTAATCAGTTTCGTTTTCTTAACTATAACCAAATAACACCTACTATTAGTAAGAATCACAAACTCTTATTACGTTTTCTTCATGTGACATGTCAGATCCGGTCATACCGCATGGGCCAGGTTTTGGGTGTTACACACAGTCTCCCTATGTGAGACCGAATTACATAAGTTCATGCCGGTCGCTTCATTAACTCGACAGGACAAAGATCTTTGAGTCCATTTCATCTTTCTTTTTCTTTTCTTTATTTATCTTTTACTTAATTTAGTCTATTTTATTTTGTTTTCTTTGATTTAGGTTCTAAAGGTTGTTAGGGAATCACCACACCACGCCTTAGAAATCACACCCACCACGCGAACCATCTAATAATAAGGACCTTTCAGTCCATTAATCTTTTCTTTTAGTTTCATTTCACTTTTTACACACTTTCTTTTTATTTTTTTCTTTAAATATATAATTAGTATATTTTGAATTATTCTTATTATTTCCTGGCTAATTCTTCACGAGCTTCCCAATTTCTTCATCTAGCTCAGAGATTGTTGGCGGCCACCACACCACGACCACTGCCAACTCAAGGAAACATCCAAAATTTAGGAAGTTTCACCTCTCCCTATTTCTTATAATTTCATATATATCTTTTTACATTGAGGGAAATGTACACCTTAAGTGTGGGGGTGAATTTTATTTTGAAAAAGTTCCTAACTTTCTGCATTATTCTCAAATCCCTGAATTATGTCTTGTTTTTAAAGTAATTTCCTCTTATTACTATTAGAATGAAATTTTCTTTGATTCATGATTTTTATTGATATGTTTTGGATTAAGTCATTGATAATTGTACAGTGATTATTTAAACCTGAAGGGACTAGAGAATCAAGCATGATGAGTCTATTTTTAAAGATTAAAAACTTGTTAAGTTGACTACCTGAACCTAATTATTACCTTGAAGTTTGAAATTTACAAGGTTGATATAAAAAACCCATAATTTTTGTGAGATTTTGAGCCTTTTAGAGCATACATTCTTTTCTTGCTCACTTTATTGATTATGAGTGTGTCAACATTGATTTGTTATTCCAGAACTTGCTTCGATTATACATGTCAAGACCACATCATTGATTTGATATACAGAGATGATAAAGGCACTTAGGATTTAACCCACTTACTCCACTAAAAGCCTACCCTCACAATTAACCCTTTGATCCTAACAACCCTTTCTTTGATTTACCCTCAACATTAACCAAAAACCTTTTATTAATATCCCTTTAATTTTCTTGACTCCCTTTTTGTCGAGATTTGATTTTAAGCAGTTGCCTAACTAAGTCCTATATTTCAGTTGTTAAGGTTCTTTCTTATTATTGTAAATACTAAAAAAAAAAATCGAAGTATATTCATTATTAGTTCTATAATTAAGTGAGCTTATACATTTAAATTCCACATATTGAAGAAGAAGCTCGTATTATTAGTTTCAAGTTTTCAATTATCCAGGATTAGTTCATTTTTCTAGTTAGGTAAATTATCAATTCAATCTAGATTCTAACCCTTTAATTCAGCCTTTATCCACACCTTTAACTCGAGCCCCATTACAACCCTTTTTAAAGACCTTTTGATTTGTGTATCATCTCATTTTACAGTGATGGAGATTTGATTTTCATGCAAGCTTATGGGATTAACTTTTCATGTTCGACTTTTGAGTGCTTAATTTTGAACCTTAAACACTTTGAGTGATTTGAGTGAATCTTTAGTGAGGATGTCAACTCTTGTCGATTCCGAATTAGAGGTAATTATTTAGGTAAGGAGAAACGCCTATGTTTTCGTGCTATAAAAACTATGACTTTGATTGTTTGAATCTTTAGGTCCCTTCTATTTAAATTATCAATGTATACATCATTTATGAATTATGATGAAACACTATTGATGAATATTATGAATCAAGAAAGTTCATTTTAATTATGAGTTGAGAATTTTGCTTGAGGACAAGCAAATGATTAAGTGTGGGGGTATTTCATAAACCGTAATATATATATTTTCCCACATTTGGCATACTTTTGAATGATTTATTCCCTGAATTGTGGAATTTGGTGCTCCTAATCCTTTAAATTCATGTTTTATACTTAGGAGAGCACCGGAGGATGAAAAGAACGAGAAACGGACCAAAAACAGAGAAAATGGGCCAAAGTACAAAATTCACACGGCCTGGGCCCAAGCCACACGGTCGTGCCTCCTTAACAGACTCGACCACAGCCTGGATTCGACTTACACGGCCGTGCCACACGGACGTGTCCTTGACGTGACCTATTTTAATTCTATTCGGAATAGGGTACTTAGAGGCAAAGAAAGACATTCCAAAAGCCTATATAAACACCCTAAAGGCCAACCTTCAAGGGGGCGTTCAGGTAGGCTGAGGAGCCAAGTCAGAGAGGCTAGAATTGTGGGATTTACTCGAAGAAAGCCAGTTGGTTCATCTAAAGAAGGCGGATTCATACTCAAGACGAAAGATTTTCCCTTCCATTTCCTTCAGAGGGTTTTAGGGTTTTTCTCATGTTTTGTTTTATATTTTCTTCTAATATGTATTCTTTTATGATTATGAACTAAACCCCTCAAATACCTGAGGGGGATGAAACCTAAGACGGATCTTATTATTGTTTTCTGAACTATATGATAAATACTTGATTTGTTCTTAATTATGTGTTCTTAATTCTTGCTTTGATATTTTAGGATATTGATTCAAGTATTGATGTGCTTAGGCAGAGGAGGAATATTCTCTTTCTAAGAGTAGATCTAGCATAGTTAAGCGGAGTTGATCGCAACCCTAGAGATAGGATGACGAAAATCTGTCGGATTAGGGTCAAACCTAATATGGGAATTCGTAGATCGAGTTAATGCAATTCTAGGGGTTTTAATTAGAAAGAGATTTCAATCAACCTAGGGTTAGACGTTAGTAGCCTCGAGAGAGATATTAATATAAATTAGGGAATCCTACGGATCAAGTGAATAAATCGTCTGGTTCAGAGTTAAATAACAAGTGAAGTCTAGGTGGATTCTTCCTCAGGTATTGTCTTAATCAATTGGTTTTTCCCACAAGTATTTTCCCCAATTCATTCTCTTTGTCTTAGCATCCTTATCTTAGTAGTTAATTAATCTTAGATTAAACAACAATTCACTTTTATTTTAGGCTGGATAATAAAAAGAAAGTTAGTATTAGTACTTTTGGTTCCTTTGGGTTCGACAATCCGGTCTTGCCACTAAACTATACTACTGTTCGATAGGTGCGCTTGCCTCAATTGTTGTCATACTTAGTTTCTAGGCTCGATCATTCTTTATATAAATTTTAAGACTTCCTGACCACGATCACTTATCATACGAGACTCTTAAGTTTCCAATTTCTATTCTGAATGGTTCAATGGGAAAATGAATGATGTGGTTGAGAAAGAGGTTAGTATGAGGCGATACAGGTACGTACAGAACCTATTCGAGTATTAAATAGTGAAAGTTCGATGAGTTTGTATTTGATCATGGTTTGAGACATGAGAAAGGTTTTTCGTTAATGTGTATATGGTTTTTTATGTGCAATTGGTTGATTTGCATTTATTCTATGTAATAAGCTATTCACATACAAGCTTACTAAGCTATGAAGCTTACTTCGTGTTATTTTTCTATGTTTTATAGGGAATCAAGGCTAGCTCGGATCCGAGAGTCGTCGAGAACATCATCACACTATCAAACATCTAAGTTGGTACTTTTGAATTATACATTTATGGTATATTGCATGTATAGGCTAGATGTGGTATTTTGGTTGTGATCATAACCATGAGATTTGGTTTGTAAATGATGTTAATATTGATGTGTGTTTGGCTATTAGAAATGGCTTGTAAATGTATATGCTTTGGTTTGTTTATATATATATAGCCATGAGTGATGGCTTATTTTGGTTTGTTTTGGCATGGTTGTAACCATGACATTATGTAAGTTAAAAGGGTTATTTGAATTATGGTGGATGAAAGCTTGGGAAAGGTCTTATTGCGGCATGAACTTATATGTCAAAATTGGTAGTTAAATAGTATGTATTACAGTGAATGAATTGATTGATTTGAGGATGGTTTTCGGTTGTGAATATTAAGTTGGTATATATATATATATATACATTGTATGAATTAAGGTTATAGATCATGTTGTTTTGGTATATATTTGAGTAAGTGAAATGGTTGTATTTGTATAGCATGAATTGTGCATGAATTGGGATTGATTTGGCTGCCCTTTGTGTATGGAAATGGTACCATTTTGCCTTGTATAGGTACATTGAAGTTGGGGTGGAAAATTGGCTTTGCGAATGGCCTATTTTTGTCCACATCGGCCAAGACACGGGCGTGTGTCTCAGCCATGTGTGACACACGGTCATGTCACACGGCCGTCTGTTCCCTGGTGTTGAAATTGAATTGAAGTTAGTATACCCCTAATTGGAACACGGCCTAGCACACAGGCGTGTGACTTGGCCGTGTTGCATAAGTCAGTATACCCTACAGGTTTGGCACGGCCTATCACACGACCGTGTGTGGCCATATCGAAGGGCACATGGGCTATACACATAGGCGTGTGGTTGGCCTTGTGACCCAAGTCAGTATGTATGCCCTATTTCCACACGGCATAAGACACGGGCGTCCCTGGAGCCGTGTGAGGTACACGGTCTGCTCACACGGGCGTGTGACCCCTGTATGATTGAAATTTTTCTAAGTTTCCAAAAATTTTCGTATGTTATCGGTTTAGTCCCGAACCACTTCTAAAGCATGTTTAGGGCCTCGTAGGCCCTTATAAGGGACATTGTAATTATGTTGAATGATTTATAAGAATCAATGATTAATGTTTGATAAATGTATGCTATATGTTATGAATTGATCGGTCATACCTTGTAACCCTACTCTGGCGACGGATAAAGGTTAGGGGTGTTACAAATAATCATAGATAAGATAAAAGAAGATTGCTTCATGCAAATCCATGGAGGCAAATTGTATGGAATAAGCACTACAGGCCAAGGACTGTACGAAGTACTCATGATTTTAAAAGGGTTAAATCCATTAGATGCTAGCCCAAGCCTCTGCTTGGAAATTTACTGTCAAATGATTTCCAAGCTAAACAATTCGCAGGATGCCTTAATAATCCATCATTTGTAACAACCTAATTTAGGGGCTAGTCAGAATAGTGGTCTCGGGACCACTAATCTGGGGTCAGATAAAATCTTATTTTAATTTTATTTTATGGGTTATAGCATGATTATAAGGGTGCATGAAATTTTTGGTGCTTTAATTTTAGCAATTTCATACTTAATCGCGAAAAAGGACTAAATCGCATAAAGTGCGAAAGTTCCATTATACAAGGTAGAGGTGTCTAATAGCCATAGAATATGAAATTGGAGGTCCTTAAAGTGCAATAAGGCCATTATAAGTGTGTTGGCCGGCCATGTAGACAAGGGAGACAAGAGCATTTATTTTTTGTCAATATTTGGTGAAATTAGGTGATAAAAATGAATAAAATAAGATGAATAAAGAAACTATCATCTTTCACTATTAATCTTTCCTCTTCCGCTGAAATGACTAACAAGAGTAAGGGTTTTGAAAGCTTTGAAATTTCAGCAACTTATCCTCACACAAGTAAGTGATTTTGATGGTCTTAGTTGATAATTTTTGTACTTTTGGAACCCCCAAAGCTTAATCTAGCTAGTGAGGGGACTATTTTGCAATATAGTTGAAAGTCTAGGGACTTTCCATGAGAGATTTTATGTTGTTTTCTGAGTTTTTATGGAAGAAAATGAATGTTAGGGAGATGAGAAACAACTTTTGCGAAAGGTGTTGTCATGAAAAAAACACTTAAATGGGACTAAGTTGTAAATGTTGTAATTTGGTAATAAATGCATGAAATAGTTGGATTTGTGAGTAGCTGAAAGAGGAATAAATGTTTAGATAGGCTTTAATAAGAAAATATGATGAAAAATGATTTACGAGCCTAGGGTAAAATTGTAATTTTGCCAAAGTCTAAGGGTAAAATGGTAATTTTGCCAAAGTCTAAGGGTAAAATGGTAATTTTGCCAAAATAGAAATTTTAAAATGTATTGATTAGTGTGGTGATTAAATGAGTAAATTTTATTGTTCTAGATCAAAGAAAACGAGATTCGGACCTAGAACGGGAGAAAAAAGAAATATGGACAAATGGGTCCTTTTTACCCTTTCCAATATCGAGGTAAGTCCATATGCTAATAAGTGAAGTTTTTAATATTTTGATGTTGTATGAATTGTATATTGACTCTATGAATATATTAAATACGTTTTGATGAGATGTCAAGAATTGAAAGTCTTCAATTGAATCTAAGAATAGAGGGAATGCAAATATCATGTTACTATGATAGTTAATGTCCCGTGTAAGACCATATTTGGATTATGGCCTCGGTGTGAGATTTCATATAAGACCATGTCAGGGACATGGCATCGATATGGTACTTCATGTAAGATCCTATCAAGGGTATGATGTTGATATGATACTATATATATGAAACTCAAGAGTGTTCTTTAGCATTTTGAATGATTCAACAGTATGTTGAAAATGAGGAAGTATGTGGTTATACCAGGAGAGGTACAGGTATGTGCCCAGAACTCACTTGAGGTGAATTCGGTACATGAGGAAGCCTTGGTGAGTTATGTGTAAACGATGCACCTTGACTGCATATGTTTTATTATTTAATGCATTACGTGAATGCAAATAATTATTCTAGAAATCTATTTAAGAATGATAGTGTGTGAGGATATTCCCAAATGAACATTTGAAATAGGAAAATGTATGTGGATAAATATCCGTGAATGTGTAATAATGGTGGGCTATGTACGATACCACCTTATTAATTGTTAGCAAGGGGCTGTGTGCGTTACCATCGCCAATATTATCAATGGTAGGCTATGTGTGATACCACCTTATTAATTGTTAGCAATGGGCTGTGTGCATTACCATCGCCAATATTATCAATGGTGGGCTATGTGTGATACCACCTTATTAATTGTTAGCGATGGGCTGTGTACGTTACCATCGCCAATATTATCAATGGTGGGCTGTGTGCGATACCACCTTATTATCTATTATCGATGGACTGTGTGCGATACCATCGCGCTTAGTATTAATGATGGGCTAAGTGCAATACCACCTTATTAATTATTGAATGGTGGGCTGCTTGTGAAATGAATGAGTATTTATTAATATTCCAAGGTGATATCGAGAAACTTGACTAAGTGAATTTTGCATGTGCCTTTGTGGTGATAAATGCAGGGTAAATGCAAGTAAAGATGAATAATGTTTTATGATATGAGTTTGTGATAGGTGAAAGTTTAGAATGAGTAAGCATTATGAATGATAGAATGGGTATTCATAAGCTCGAGTGAAAATCTCATTATAATACCTTGTGGTTGAGTATAATAAATAAATGTCAATAGTTGCTTATCATTTGCACATGAACTTACTAAGCGTTATTGCTTACTCCTCTTCCTTTCCTATCTCTTATAGGTTAACTTAACTAGCTCAGGTTAGAGACCGCAGGAGATGTTTTCACACTATTGAGAAGTCACTTGGGTATAAGGTTTCAAGTCTTCTTGAGATATGGCATGTATAGCGATCTTGTTTTTGTTTAATTAAGTCATAGTTAAAGTAGCCAAATGTGTTTGCCTAAAATAGTTTATGGTTCGGTTGTGTATAGCCATGGATGATGGCTCATGTAGATTGTAATTGTGCTAGTAATAGTTTCCCCCTCGTATATGGGAAGATAGTTGGGTTTTCATGGTTCAAATTTGAAAATTCAAGTGTTAGAATTGATGACATGAGAATGATATGTGATGATGAGTGAATGTGTGCAAGTGAGGGTGGCTAAATGGCTTGGAAAATAGCCTTGAAGTAGTCCACACGGGTAGACACACAGGCGTGTGTCTAGGCCGTATGTGACACACGGTCAGTCCCGTGGGTGTGTGACTAGGTCGTGTGTCCCCTACATGTTAATGTTGCAAGTCAGTGTCGACCACGGGCTAGATACACGGGCGTGTGCCTAGGCCGTGTGCCCCTTATAAGATTGCTGGCGTCATAAACAGAATACCCAAGTTTTCACACACGGGTGAGAACACGGATGTGTCTAGGCCGTGTGGAGGACACGGGCCAAAGACACGGGCGTGTGCCCGGCCGTGTGAAAACCCTTGTAGGTTCAAAGTGAAAATAAATTCCACATGGGCTAGGAACATGGGCGTGTGTGACCACACGGCCTGCCCACACGGGTGTGTTCCATTTCACATGGGCGTGTGGCCCCTGTTTAGGCAAAATATTTCTAAGTGCGTGAAAGTTTTCGGTTTAATTTCGAGACCTTCCAAATTATGTTTAAGGCCTTTTAGGCCCATGATAAGGATGTTATGCATATGTATGAGAAGTCTTAAGTTGGAAATGAAATTTTAAACCCAAAGTTTTATGTTCAAGCAAGTCAAGTCCGGTAATGCCTCGTACCCCATTCCGGCGTTGAATACGGGTAAGGGGTGTTACATCATTGGTTCGTTGATCATGATGCCACCTCATAGACTCAGCTTTCTTTGACGACATGAAAAGCCTTTGAAGACTTGGTATTAGTGCAAAATATCGCAAAATCTTTACTGGCTTCTTTCTTATCTGTGCCTCACTTTCATCCTCATTCACATCTTCTGCATTCCTATTCATCCAACAAGATTTACAGACAATATGACAAGACTGTTGGTTTTTTGACCACCCCAATACAACATGCTGTCATTTGGGTAACTATGAATTTTTTCGTACATAAGTCCTAAATCCTTTATCAGTTTCTTCATATCTTTGCATGAATGAGGGATTTTTGTAAACAGAAACATATCTCTCAAAAAATCTAATAGCAGCATAAAAGATTTCCCCGTCCACCCTCCCAAACATTTTAAGTGAAAAAGACGAATGCAGAAGGACGGTTTTGAAAATTTCAATCCCTTATAAAGTTCTTCATTCATTTCATTAAGTAACTTGTAGAACTTTGCCGCTTCTCCATTTGGCTCTTCACCAAGTGCACTTATTTTTGTTTCGGTAAAAGCATTTCCACCAATATCACAATCATTGGATGTAATAATTTCTGGTGGAAACAATTGCAAACCATGACTGTGCATATTAAATGCATCCTGCAACATACCTTCCATGTCATCTTCTCCAACACACTGATAATAAGCATTATGAGAATAAGTCAGATTAATCGTTGAAGAGGTTCTACTAGGTGTACACTCTCCATGAAAAATCCATTTTTGATACCCCCGAATAAAGCCATCAACAATTAGATGTTCATAGACAACTTCACGAATATGCCAATTGATGTTGAAATACTTCTTACACAGGCAAAGAATCTGTAGCACCCCAAACCCGGCCCAAACGCTACAACCGGATCTGGTATGTCACTTAAGGAAGTTTAGTAAAACATGTCGCATTTTGGAAAACAATTACTAGGTTTAAACCCTTATTCCGAAAACTTAAGAATTCATTAAAGTGTAAAATATTAAGTTATAAATTATCTTGGTGGATTTTATAAAGATTGAAATTTCATACATGTCTTAACTTAATTGAAAACATAAAACTTAAAAGCCCAATAATAAAAGCCCAACATAAAACCCAAAACAAGAATAATAGTCTAGTGGCCCGTGGCCTTATTACAACCATATTTAAACCCATTAAATAAAAATATAAAATAATAAACTAAAGTCTTTTAGCTAAATCCAATTGCTCTTTTGCATGGCCACCTTGCGCTCCTCTCCAGCCCGGTCCGATGCGCTAAGCGTCACCTGAAATTGTTAAAATAAAAGGGCGAGTCGCGAGACTCAGTGTGCAACCCTCATGCACCATTAGATTTGGGCTTTAGCCCCATAAAATAGAATAATCAAAATTAATATACATAACAAAAATAATATGCAAACCCCAACCCAAATCCTAAGTTTCCATCCGCTACACGCCCCCGTACCAGCCATTCACACCATTGGGGATTTCTACAATCAACCCACAACGCTACACGCCTTGATGGCAGTCGTGCTGTTCATCATCAGATCATGGCCGTAGCCACTACAACAGATAACGGCAAAAGCCGCTACAACAGATCACGGTAAGGAACCGCTACAACAGATCACGATAAAAACCGCTACAACATATAACTTCCTCCTTTCATTAAACCCAACCCGTGCAATCACATAAAATCAATATTCTTATATCATTTAATCAGAACATTCACTAACCTGGTGATTTGCTTTTACCCTCTTTGGGTTTCCGTCATTATGTCGGGATTTCAGCATTTATCAAAACATATAAAACTTATAATTATTAATCAAACAGATCTAGATGGTGTGGAGCGTTACACACCTGATATCGCGAAATCCAATATTCTTAGTCGATGTCCTTGTTATCCGGATCTATTATCCTCAATCTATAGCCTTGCTCAAAAGCTGGAAAAACACGAAAGTGAGGTTTCCCCTACATTCGGCCAAACACCAAAACATTAAACCAACCCGATGATCACACCCACACTATTACCTGACGGAATTCGGCAAAAGAGTAAGGGTAAGAAAGTGGCCATTCGACCGAACCTACTACCAACATATACCTTCGGCTTCTTCAATGTTCAGCACAAGAGATCACAGTGAGGAGAAATCGACTTCTAAGATTAGAGAGTGAAAATCAACGAGATATTAGAGAAGTGACTCGGGTTAGAAACTAGATGAGAAAGAAAGAAGTATCAAATAGGCAAACAACGAAGAACTTACCAATGGTGATTCGGCTATGGTGTAACTTTGGGAAAAAGAGATTGAATCCTTGAAGGTTTCGGCTATGGAAGAAGAAAGTATGGGCAAGAGTATTTGGTTTTGAAAATAAATGAAGAGAAGAAAACTGTTGGAGAGTTGCGGCAAAGAACCCAAGAGAGAAAAGAATTTCGGCTTGAAGAGAATAAATGAAAAAGATGAAAAAGTGATCTCTTGCCTACCAATTTCAGCATATTCAACCCCCTTCCCAGAGTTGGATTTTCAGCCAACTCTGCCACACATGATAGCTCTTATCTTTCCTGTTATCTTAATCTCTTATCTCTTCAAAAATAGCCCTAATTCCTCTCTTCATTATCTGCCTATTTATCCACATAAAATACACACTAAAAATCCCTAAAAAAAGCCTTGTGCCGTCCCCCCTTACTCATTTAAGTGCCGAATCTTAGCCCTAAAAACTTGGGCTTCAAGCTGCCAAAATTTGGCCCTTCTCATGCACTAGTGACGCCACTTAAAGCTCCCCTCTACTGTGCTCCTAATTACTGGGCCACATGCCCAATATGTCACTTAAACTATTAAAACTTTAATTTAAGCCCTTAGAGTGTCTAAACAAAATATTTAAAACAAGGCCTCAGCCCAATTTGAGCCCCAATTGTACCTCAAATTCTCAAATTAATATTTTAAGCATTCAAACCCATAAAATGCATAGACCCAATTATTCAGGATGTTATAGTTCTACCCCCCTTAAAATAAATTTCGTCCTCGAAATTTATCTGATCAAAAGAGATGGGGATACTGTTGTCGCATAACATTCTCTGGCTCCCACATCGCCTCTTCTGCGCCGTGATTTCGTCACAAAACTTTGACCAAAGGGATGGGCTTCCTTCTCAGCACTTTTACGTCTTGATCCAAGATTTGCACTGGTTCCTCCTCAAAGGATAAATCTGACTTTACTTCAATCTCTTCCACCGGCACCACATGCGATGGATCAGAACGATATCTCCTTAACATCGAGACATGAAACACGTCATGTATCTGCTCCAACTTTGGAGGCAACTCCAAACGATAAGCCACTGCGCCCACACATTCTAGCACCTGATAAGGCCCAATAAACCGAGGACTTAGCTTACCCTTCCGTCCAAACCTCATTACCTTTTTCCATGGAGAAACCTTCAAAAAGACTTGGTCTCCTACTACAAATTCCACCTCCTTCCGCTTTAGATCCGCATATGACTTCTGCCGATCAAACACTTCCTTTAATCGAGCTCGTATTAACTTAACTTTCTCCTCCGTTGCCATAACTAACTCTGGACCCAACACCTGACGTTCACCTAACTCTGTCCAACAAGTAGTGGTACGACATCTCCTTCCATATGACGCTTCATAAGGCGCCATCTGAATACTAGCTTGATAACTATTATTGTATGCGAATTCTGCCAAAGGTAAATATTCCTCCCAACTACCCCTAAAATCAATGATGCAACCCCTTAGCATATCCTCCAAGATCTGAATTACCCTCTCAGACTGACCATCAGTCTATTGGTGAAAAGCGGTACTAAAGTCCAACCTTGTTCCCATTGCTTGATGAAGAGCCTTCCAAAATCGTGACGTGAACCTAGGGTCCCTATCCGATATGATCGACACCGGTACACCATGTAGTTTTACAACCTCAGCCACGTACAACTTAGCCAACTTTTACAGCGAAAAGTCCACTCGAACCGGTATGAAGTGAGCAGACTTCGTCAACCGATCCACGATTACCCAAATCGAATCCTTCTTAGTGGGCGTAAGGGGTAACCCACTAACAAAATCCATCGTGATTCTCTCCTATTTCCATTGGGGAATCTTCACTGGCTGCAACAATCCTGAAGGCACTTGATGTTCAGCTTTCACCTGCTGGCACGTCAAACACTTCTCCACATATTCCGTAACTTCTCGCTTCAAACCTGGCCACCAGAATTGCTCTCGCAAATCCCGATACATCTTAACCCCTCCAGGGTGCATAGCGTAAGGGCTGCTATGCGACTCCTAAAGTATCATCTGCCTTAACTCCACATCCTTTGGCATACAAACCTTTTTACGAAAACACAGAATTCCATCATCATTTAAACTGTAGTCCTCTCCTTCACCATTCTACACTTGTCGGATTCGAGTACTCAGATCATCATCCAGGAGTTGCTTCTCTTTGATCTGACTTATCCACAACAGTCTTACTTGGAGTTCAGCCACCAAACTGCCATCCTCATACAGACTGAGATGAGCGAATACCGCCCTCAAATCCGCTATCGCCTTCCTACTCAGCGCATCTGCCACCACGTTTGCCTTACCCGGGTGATATTCGATCGAGCAGTCATAGTCCTTTAAAAGCTTAATCCACCTTCTCTATCTCAGATTCAACTCCTTCTGAGTAAGGATATACTTCAGACTCTTGTGGTCTGTGTAAATAACCGACTTCTCCCCATACAGGTAATGCCTCCAAATCTTTAGAGCAAACACTACCGCCGTCAATTCTAAACCGTGCGTAGGGTAGTTCAATTCATGCGGTCGCAACTGTCGAGACGCATACGCCACCAATTTTCCTTCTTGCATCAACACACACCCTAAACCTGTGTGTGACGCATCACAGTAGATGGTAAATTCTTTTCCCACTTCTGGCTGAATTAACACTGGCGCTTCTGTCAAGATTCTCTTCAGCTTCTCAAAGCTCTCCTGTTGTTTGTCAGACTACACAAACGATACTCCTTTCCTTAACAACTTAGTTAAAGGTGCCGCAATTGAAGAGAACCCCTCAAAAAATCTCCTGTAATACCCTGCCAATCCCAAGAAACTTCGAATTTTCGCCACAGACTTTGGCGGCTTCCAATCTAATACAGCTTCTATTTTCTGAGGGTCTACCCTAATTCCCTCTGCGGAAACTACATGCCCTAGGAAAGTCACTTCCTTCAGCTAGAACTCACACTTACTGAACTTTGCGTACAGTTGCTTCTCCCTCAAAATTTGCAACACCACATGAAGATGTGCATCATGCTCCTCCTCGGACTTAGAATATACCAGGATATCGTCGATGAACACTACGACGAACTGATCAAGGTATGGCTGAAATACCCGGTTCATCATATCCATGAATGCTGCTGGCGCATTCGTCAAACTGAACGGCATTACCAAGAACTCATAATGACCATATCGTGTTAGAAACATCGTCTTATGAATGTCCCATTCCTGCACCTTTAACTGATGATAACCCGACCTTAGGTCAATCTTAGAAAAGACCGAAGCTCCTTTTAGTTGATCGAACAAGTCGTCGATTCTCGGTAATGGGTACTTATTCTTAATCGTCAACTTATTCAGTTGACGATAATCCACGCACATACGCATGGATCCATCCTTCTTCTTCACGAATAGGACCGGTGCTCCCCATGGAGACACACTCGGTCGGATAAATCCTCGATCCAAAAGCTCCTGGATCTGAGCTTTGAGCTCCACCAGCTCCTTCGGCGCCATTCGATAAGAAGCGATAGATACCGGAGCCATACTCGGGAGTAGTTCTATTCCAAACTCCACTTCGCAATCCGAGGGTAATCTTGGCAACTCCTCTGGAAAAACATCCACAAAATTCTTTACTGTTCTAACCTTGTCAACTGTCACCTCCTTAGCGTCCAAAGCACTAATAAAAGCTAAAAAGGCATCACATCCCTTCCGAATCATCTTAACAGCCTTCAATGCCGATATTAGTTGGACAAATAGTTCCTTCTTTCTCCTAACACAACCACCTCCCCGCCTTCCGGGGTACTCAACACCATGCGCTTAGTCCCACAGTCTAACTTAGCACGATGTTTAGTCAACCAATCCATCCCTAGGATAAGATCAAACTCTCCAAATGGCAATTCCATCAAATCTGCCAGAAACACTACCCCTTGAGTCTCTAACGGTACATCTTTAAATAGCTTGTCCACTACCCTAGATTGTCCTAGGGGACTAACCACGACCATCTTCCTAGTAGTTGTTTCAGAGTCTATACTTAGAGTCTCAGATATCGAACTTGCAACATAGGAGTGGGTTGACCCAATATCAATCAAGGAAAGTAAAAGGTTATCAGCAATGAGAAACGTATCGGTTATGACATCCGGTGTGTCACCATCCTCCTATCGATGAACTGCATAAACTAGACCCAGCTGCCTTGCATCTACATTACCTGCACCTCTACCAGGTGCTCCACGACCACGACCACGACCAGATCCATTTCCTCCTCTGGCTGCACCACGACTCCTTGGTCCAGGCTGATCACCTCTCCTAGTCTGATCAGAACCTCGGCCCGTTGGCTGTACCCGATCCATCGAGGACAATCCTTAATCAGATGTTCTGTAGATCCACACCTAAAGCATCCACCAGTTTTCATTCTGCACTCCCCATAATGTGTTCTCCCACAATAAGGACATGTCTGATTCTGGCTCGTCAGAGCACAAGCTGGCCCATCAGTCTTAGACCTCTTCTGAAAATTCCCAGATGCCCTTGATGGCCCAAAACTTCTCTTACTCTTACCCCGATCCTTATCCCTTTCTTGTCTCTCGACCCGTTTCACTTCATCAACTATCTTAACCTTGTCTACCAAAACAGCAAAAACCCTCTCTCGCTGCGGTGCTATCAGAACCCTTAACTCATTTCGCAGCCCATCCTCGAACCGAACACAACGTTCATACTCCGTTGCTACCATTCCTCGAGCGTAGCGGCTCAAGCGCAAAAACTCTGCCTCATATTCAGCCACAGACTTACGTCCCTGCACCAAGTTCAAGAATGCCTTCATTTGTGCATCCATATAGCTGGCCCCAACATACTTCCCCTGAAATCACTCCTTAAAGAAGTCCCAGTCAATTCGGTCTACGGCGGTACCCTCTTTCACCGTGAGCCACCACTGGTAGGCCTCGTCTCGAAGAAGAGACACGACCCCTTTCAACTTCTCCTCCACTGTGAAGTCCAAATCATCCATTATGCGCTCAGTCGCTTCCATCCAATACTCAGCTGTGTTAGGGGCTACGCTAGAAACTCCCCTAAACACCTCTGCCTCATTAGCCTTAAGCCGTTTCGGTACAGATTTCCCGGCTCCTGTGCCCATGCCTACTCCAGCAACTCTCTTGAGAACCCGCAGCATCGCCTGTGATATCGCGTCATCTCCGGCAGTTTGATCCTGAAATTCCTCCTCCACAGCTGGAGGATCCGGCATTTCGTTTCCTGATCCGTGGCCAGACCTTACTGGCTCAGACAATATGATCCTACCCCTACCGTGTCCACGCGGCGGACGTCCTCTACCTCTTGTACTCATTCTTCCGATCGACGTTTATCTGATTAAGAGTTTTATGAATCATTAATTCGTTCCACTGATTAACCACGAACAATCTTACGAATAGCAGTTTTAAAAGTAGTTCTTTCGAATTCGCATTCACAGTTTAGTCTCAAGTTCGTATCCTCTACTTCTAGGAAACACATACATTCAATCATCAACATACAAATAGCATCCATGAATTCACATTCATCATGTAAGGGTGTTTTCGTTGTGTCATTACCCAGGATATTTTCGTAATTTATCCTATAGGGGTATTTTCGTAATTTTTCAAAATTGGGGTCCTTGGTGATTTTTTGAAATAAGGGTATTTTGGTAATTTTGTAATCCCAGGGGTATTTTGGTAATTTTGAGGCCCAGGGGTATTTCAGTAATTTTGAAGTCCAAGGGTATTTCGGTAATTTTGAAATCCAGGGGTATTTTGGTAATTTTACAAGTTAGGGTTATTTTGGTCATTTCACAAAACAATGGTAATTTGGTAATTTTACAAACCATGGGTAGTTTGTTGTTGTTGTTTTTTTTTTGTTAAAACAGGGGTACCTTTGGTAAATCTAGTTTCATGATTCGGGTTACTCTTGTAGCTATGAGATTTTCGAATAAATTTTCAAAACATCGGTATTTTACAAACTCACGGTTGATTGGGAGTTTTCATAAATCAAGTGTATTTTGAAAATTTTACAAAACTTGGGGTTTTTTTTTTCAAAAGGATGGCTGGTCCCTTTCGGGTTTTAATCATAAGGTTTAGCCTATCAACAAGTCCTCGTAACTAGGGTGAATAGTCACTACGCACCAGGTAGGATTCTAGTGAAGAGGAGGTGAGTCACTACGACTGCTTAAATACCAGGCTCTCCCTGAATCCACTCCTAGACATGCGTATGCCCGTTGCCACACCCTAACTCGGCTAAGGTGAACAGTCACTACGCACCAGGTAGGATTCCAGCGAAGAGGAGGTGAGTCACTAGGACTGCTTAAATACCAAGCTTTTCCTGAATCCAATCCTAGACGTGCGTATGCCTGTTGCCACACCTTAGTCTTGCGACTCGTTTACGGGTTTGTTTAGTGGAATTAAGTCTTATGAGATTTTAGGAGTTGTTTCAACTAGGCCTAAAGTCCATCAAGTTCTAATCTAACTATCCTACGCCCCAGAAAGCCCATCAAGCCCACATATATATATAACACAATGGTTCGGAATACTTACCTGGCAGACTTGGGCCGGAGACGCAGGTGCCATGCCGAGCTAACAAACCTATTATCATTTAAAAACATGCATGTTTCAAAACTCATCTTTAGAAAACGTTTTCAGACCCAAAAACCCCCAGAGCCGAGTTTTGAACCTGGCTCTGATACCAATTTGTAACACCCCAAACCCGGCCCAAACGCTACAACCCGATCTGGTATGTCACTTAAGGAAGTTTAGTAAAACATGTCGCATTTTGGAAAACAATTACTAGGTTTAAACCCTTATTTCGAAAACTTAAGAATTCATTAAAGTATAAAATATTAAGTTATAAATTATCTTGGTGGATTTTAAATAAAGACTGAAATTTCATACATGTCTTAATTTAATTGAAAACATGAAACTTAAAAGCCCAGTAATAAAAGCCCAACATAAAACCCAAAACAAGAATAATAGTCTAGTGGCCCGTGGCCTTATTACAACCATATTTAAACCAATTAAATAAAAATATAAAATAATAAACTAAAGTCTTTTAGCTGAATCCAATTGCTCTTTTGCATGGCCACCTTGCGCTCCTCTCCAGCCCGGTCCGATGCGCTAAGCGTCACCTGAAATTGTTAAAATAAAAGGGTGAGTCGCGAGACTCAGTGTGCAACCCTCATGCACCATTAGATTTGGGCTTTAGCCCCATAAAACAGAATAATCAAAATTAATATACATAACAAAAATAATATGCAAAGCCCAACCCAAATCCTAAGTTTCCATCCGCTACACGCCCCCGTACCAGCCATTCACACCATTGGGGATTTCTACAATCAACCCACACCGCTACACTCCTTGATGGCAGTCGTGCTGCTCATCATCAGATCATGGCCGTAGCCACTACAACAGATCACAGAAAAAGCCGCTACAACAGATCATGGTAAGGAACCGCTACAACAGATCACGGTAAAAATCGCTACAACATATAACTTCCTCCTTTCATCAAACCCAACCCATGCAATCACATAAAATCAATATTCTTATATCATTTAATCAGAACATTCACTAACCTGGTGATTTGCTTTTACCTTCTTTGGGTTTCCGTCTTTATGCCGGGATTTCGGCATTTATCAAAACATATAAAACTTATAATCATTTATTAATCAAATAGATCTAGATGGTGTGGAGTGTTACACACCTAATATCGCGAAATCCAATATTCTTAGTCGATGTCCTTGTTATTCGGATCTATTATCCTCAATCTATAGCCTTGCTCAAAAGCCGGAAAAACACGAAAGTGAGGTTACCCCTACATTCGGCCAAACACCAAAACATTAAACTAACCCGATGATCACACCCACACTATTACCTGATGGAATTCGGAAAAAGAGTAAGGGTAAGAAAGTGGCCATTCGACCGAACCTACTACCAACATGTACCTTCGGCTTCTTCAATGTTCAGCACAAGAGATCACAGTGAGGAGAAATCGGCTTCTAAGATTAGAGAGTGAAAATCAATGAGATATTAGAGAAGTGACTCGGGTTAGAAACTAGATGAGAAAAAAAGAAGTATCAAATAGGCAAACAACGAAGAACTTACCAAAGGTGATTCGACTATGGTGTAACTTCGGGAAAAAGAGACTGAATCCTTGAAGGTTTCGGCTATGGAAGAAGAAAGTATGGGAAAGAGTATTTGGTTTTGAAAATAAATGAAGAGAAGAAAAATGTTGGAGAGTTGCGGCTAAGAACCCAAGAGAGAAAAGAATTTCGGCTTGAAGAGAATAAATGAAAAGGATGAAAAAGTGATCTCTTGCCTACCAATTTCGGCATATTCGACCCCCTTCCCAGAGTTGGATTTTCGGCCAACTCTGCCACACCTGATAGCTCTTATCTTTCCTGTTATCTTAATCCCTTATCTCCTCAAAAATAGCCCTAATTCCTCTCTTCATTATCTGTCTATTTATCCACATAAAATAAACACTAAAAATCCCTAAAAAATAGCCTTGTGCCGTCCCCCTTACTCATTTAAGTGCTGAATCTTAGCCCTAAAAACTTGGGCTTCAAGCTACCAAAATTTGGCCCTTCTCATGCACTAGTGACGCCACTTAAAGCTCCCCGCTACTGTGCTTCTAATTGCTGGGCCACAAGCCCAATATGTCACTTAAACTATTAAAACTTTAATTTAAGCCCTTAGAGTGTCTAAACAAAATATTTAAAACAAGGCCTCAGCCCAATTTGAGCCCCAATTGTACCTCAAATTCTCAAATTAATATTTTAAGCATTCAAACCCATAAAATGCACAGACCCAATTATTCAGGATGTTACAGAATCATATTCTCTTGGCTTGCATTTTGAAATACAAAATTTTGAAAAGTTTGTACTCCATTCCGATATTCGTTGCTTACCCTTGACAAATCCATCCAACTCTTATCCATTTCGTAGTTCTTGAAGTCTAAAGTTGACAATAAATTACGGTTACTTATGTGTTCTAAATAGATTAATTCATGTTTATAATATGATTACTTAAGTGTTCTAAATAGATATAAGTCAAATTTCAATTCTAATGTTTATATTATGCTCAAATTTATATAATTAGTACTATTATTGTTTGTGTGTTTCTTTTATTTATTTATAATATGTTTATTACTATTTATGTTTGTTTATTTATATCCTAAAATAGTAATATCACAATGAGATAAGTAAGATATTATGCCTTAATTCAAATCACTAACATGGATTTACCTCAAAAAATTGTTGTATTAAATTAAAACATGCAAGTAATACGAGGTACTTACAAATGCAATTAAGGAGAGCTTAAAATAGAGTTGTTTGAGTAGGCAATTCAAATGAGTCTATCGAATACTTCTTTTGTAGAGATCCAACTCACTGTTTCAATAAAAAAAACATAATAAATAAATGATAAGATAAATTATTATTTTATCTACGTGTATTTCATGTTATTTTTAAATTTTTTTAATTTTTAAATTATTTATTGATGTGATATATAAGAAAAATATTGTGATATTAATATGAAGTATACATGTAACTTAAAAACAATTTAATTCTTTTTAAAAAAATATTAATAGCTAAATTTAGTTTTTAAAAAATAAAGGTCAAGTTGATAAGAGAATATAAATATTAATAACTAAATCTATTATTATATTAAAAGTTGAGATGATTATTTTGAGAAACACTTTGAACGCAATGTCATTGTAATGTGATTATGTAATAGTTAATTTGTATTCCTTGATATTTTTTTATTCATTCTTAAATAAAATCAAATATATCTTTACCTAAATAAATAAAAAAAATATGCATTAAAAGGTTCATACTTTAGGGATTTTAATTTTTATACTTAAAAAATATAAATGGTCATACTTATTATATTAACACTTCGTTCGTTAATACTAATTAAAGCCCAACCATCTCTATTTTAGAAGCAAATTATTATAAATTTAATAAACATATGATATATCTTAAGCAATTTTTTTCGAAAAACAAAATATTTAACAAATTTTAAGCAAAATTTGATAAAAATCAATAATTTTTTTTAAAAAATATTTAACATTTATTTTTTTTCCAATTACGGAAACAAATCTCAAAATTTGTGAAAGTAGAAGAATGATTTATGGAAGCACTTTATATGGAAGCATTAGTCTCCCAATAAAATGAGATTTATGTATATGGAAGCATTAGTCTCCCAATAAAACGAGATCTATGTACTAATGGAACAGTCTTGATTTTTAACTTTAGAGAAGACCAGTTATTGGCAATTATTGGCAATTGTTATACCCTATAAAGACCATGCCAAGTGACCCTTTCCAAAGAAAAACAATACTTACAATACTTAATAAGGAAGGCCATCAGATCTTAATCAAATTTCCTAAGAAGACCAGGACTTGTGTTCATCATTTCTCAATACCAGCTCCTCAACACAAAACTATGCCTTGACTAGTTACATTAAATCAACTTAGACACCCATAAATCTAATTAACCATGACCTTATTTTAAATTAAACCTCAACACAAAACTATGCCTTGTACAGGGTCTACAATGAGAATTAATCTATATATGAAAATTTGAATAGGTAAAGATGCTTTGTAGGAGAATGAATACTAGAATGAAACTGAGCTGGTTGTAGTCCTCCTCCAGGAATTTGGTCTGAGAGAAGCACAACATAAAGTTAGGCAAATAAAAGCTTCACTTCACATATGCTACTTAAAGAATATATATATTTGCGCGTGTCGAATAAGCAGTTTATTTCCTAACCTTAATGTCTGACAATCTTAATGGTCTGTCTACTCTTAACTTTATTTCTTTGGTCCGTTGACCAGCTGTTTGTAGCCTTATTTTGCTGAATTTTAGCTATAAACAGAAACCATGGCCAATCATATATTGTGTTCTTCTAAAAGCAGAAAAATAGAAACCATGCATAAATAGGTATAGCAAGAAAGCAAATAAGGACATTGCAAAATCATTCTATGACAATTTAGTTTTCAATAAAATAAAATATCATGTTAAAAGCAAATAAGGACATTACAAATTACGACAGAAAGCATATGCATCAATACCAATGAAGACTGAAACTAAACTCTTTCTATGACAGTTTACTTTTCAATTCATTCCTACCAATAAACTTTTCAATTCATTGTATAAAACAAACAATAGGTTGTATAAAACAGTATACTTTTCAATTGATTGTATAAAACAAACAGAAACTAAACTCTTTCTATGACAGTTTACTGCAAATTAATCCATATACCAATCCGTTCCTCTATATCTAACAGTCATATTTTCTCTAGGTGAAATATTTAGAACCCCAACTCTTGCTCCAATCTATTAAATTTAAATACATTAATCAACAAATACACAAAAAATTGCATGAACAGATTAAAAGATTTAAATTATAAAAACACAAAAGAAAAGAAAATAACAAAAACAAAGAGTGCAAAGATAAGAGCGTAATCATGAACAGTGTCTTTAAAATTTCTACTCATCAAGGAATTGAAATATAAGGAACACAAGTTCTCTGCTAAGCGAGGACATGATTGAAACTCGGTAAAAACAAATCAATAAAATAATAAAAGAACAAAGAGATTTTAGCTTCTTATAATCAATTATACTTCAAAAAATAACCCAAAAAACCCTAAAAATTTATAGTTCCAACTCGTAAAATTCAACAACCCAATAACACTATTCAAAATTTAAAAAAAAATATATCAAAAATATAGAATGAAATGAAAAAGTACTAGATTAATTGCACAGATTGGGAGAACTTTCTGGAGAAAGCAAAAAGAACGGCAGGTTGTTTTATTGCTTTCCCTTCTCTCTTTTTTCTCCTTTTACAGTTGTTTGTCTTACCTGCCTCTCTTTATTTTCTACATTGTTGTGTCTGGTGAAGTGTTTATACAAAAGAGAAAAAGGTTAGTACTTGAAAGATGAGAAAACAAATTAACAAACAAACAAAATGAAAAACATAAAAACTTACAAGGCGATGCAGCAGAGGACTGTCGACGGCAATGCAGCAGGCGTTGGAGAAAAAGTAAGGGATTTGGGGGGAAAAGTTAGAGATTTTGAGGAGGGGAACTGATTTCGGGGAAAGACGTTGGGGAAAAAAGTAAGGGATTTGGGGAAAAACTTAAGGATTTTGGGGGAAAAAACTAAGGTATTTTGGGGAACTGATTTGGAAAAAAACAAAGGCTATCAAAACAACATCGTTTCAATAAAATTTAATAAATATTTGCGGCGTTTATTCTAAAACACCGTTACTGCTCTACCTTTTGTTGCATTTTTCTTATAAATGCCGCTATTGCTTTACTTATTGCGATGTTTTTTAGTTAGCGCTACTAATGTATAAACTTTGTGGCATTTTCGATCCAAACACCACTAAAAACACCACTAAAAGCTTAATTTCCTGTAGTGAGAGCAAAGAAGTTTGCTCAAAGTCTAAAAAATAAATGTTGAGCATAAGTTCGTAATAAGTTTGGGGTGTTCCAAAGACCCATTTGTATGAATCTTGTGACGCAAAAGGATCCAAGATAAAGTTAAGGTTAAGATTATTAAACCCAAAAACTCACTTCTCTTTATCCCTACCTTTAGCCTAGCCTTATTACAACATAATAAAAGACCTATTGATTTGGTGATTATACTAACTACATTAGTGGAGAGGAATTGCTATGTTCAACAAATGAAGACCACTAATTAAACCTTGTGATTTCTATGTTTAGATTGATAAGGAAAGTTTATTGATTGGTGAATGTTATATATGACTTTGAAATGCATGCATATTATGACTCATGTTGACATTATGTTTTGTTTAGTATAAAGTTTGGAAATAATATTTGCATTCGAGCTACTTGTCAATAAAAAGCATTTTTTAGCATGATTACGTGGAAAGATTGATTGTGTTTTATCATATTTCAAAATTGTCTTAGCAGAAGTTGTGTTGTTCCTGAACATTACTAGGGACAAACAATGGTTTAAGTTTGGTAGTGTGTAAACTTGAAACTATATAAGAATTTTCTATATATTTTTACCACCTTTTGACGTAATAATTATATTAATCTTGAGTAATTTTTAATAAATTAAGTGGAGTTTACTTAAATGTTAATATGACACAAGAATTTATGAAGTACGCAGAATTATGTTTTATTACTTGATTTTTGTGCATAAAATTATATTATTTTTATGTTAATTATTAATATGTGATTTGTAACACCCCAAACCCGGACTAGACATTATGGCCGGATCTGGCATGTCACATCAAAAGGTTGTTTAAAAGCAATGCGTTCGGTAAAAACTTTGTGTAACATCCCAAAATTGGGCCTAGTAGGATTGGGCCGATTGGGAATTGGGCTTTAGGAAAATTTGAATATCATTTTGTTACTTGTGTTAGCTCGGGTATAATTTTTATTGTGGGCTTAGAATAGTCTTGTGAAGGCTTGATTTTAATTAGGAAGTTAGAATAAATTTTAGTATGGCTTAATGAAGTGGATTAGGTGAGCTTAGCACTTAAGTTAATTTAAGTGTTCATTTATAGCACAAGAGGAGTAAGTGGCAAGTTGGTTAAGGAGCTCGAAAGGTAACTTGAGGTTAGAGGTTCGAGTGGTATGTTTAGCATTTTGAAGGTTTATTTTTGTGTATTAGCATTGATGGCCGGTCAAACTTATTTATGATAGGTGGACTAATAACTTTTGGTAAGTTGAATTTTTGTTTAAGGAAAGCTTAAGTTATGGGATAAGATTTTTAAGGTTATGTAAGGATATCTTAAAGTTATGGTATATTGAGGGGACAAAAGGCTTGGCTTGTGGAAAATGTTTTGGAAACAATTCTTATGCCTTTAGTGGATGTATGTGGACGGCATGGGTGTCTAGGGGGTGGCCGACTTTTGTAAGTACCTTGGGGGGGAATAGTTGATCAATTTTGCCTTTTGAACATCTTTTTGCATTTTTGTTTTCCCTCTCCAAGAACACTCTCTTTGGCCGAATGTCATTATGCATTTTGGTGCAATTTTTCTTTTGGTTTTTACCTTATTTTTGTGAACCAAATACCATTTCTCTTCTTTCATTTGTCCTCTTGAAACCAAAGCAACATTGAAACTTTTGTGCATTTTTCTTCTTTGGCAAAATAGTGTTTGGCCGAATCTCTCTCTCTCACATATCTCTTTTCTTCATTTGACTTTTGTTCAATCACATTTTCTTTCATCCTCTCTTGGCCGAATCTTTACCCATCTCAAATTCCATTATTTTTTCTTTTCATTCACTCAAAGTTTAAACATCCATTACCATTCTATTTCTCTTTTCTTTTTCACTTCACCATAGCCGAATTTTTTATATTTCCTTTTAGTGTTATTTTTGGCCGATTATTCAAGGGGAAACTCTCTTTGTTTTTCTTCAATTGATTTTGGAAAAGTGTAAGTGTTCTTGGCCAATTCTCCTTCAATTCTTTTCTCGACTCTATGTTATTTCTTGTGGACAAAAGCCAAATCTTTGGGCATTGGTTTGCAAGGTTCTAACCGTTTTTAGGATTCGATTATTCAATTAGGCTCATTGGATTTCGGAAGCAATCGATTTAAGCCATTCCTTTAGCAAATCGGAGTTGGTAAGTCAAGTGGTAAGGATTCTATACTCTTAAAGTTGGTTGAGGAAGCCTAAGGTTATTTGGATTAAGATATGTTGTTGGCCGAATAGTTTTCATTAAAATATTGTGATATGGCCGATTGTAGGACAAGAATCTAGTGTGGTAGATCGGGTCTTCGAGATTTAGCCGACTATGCCAAAAAGGTGCGTAGTTATCGCACTGTCTCTTGATTGTGTGTATGTGTTATATTTATGTATATGTGATATGATGCTAATGGTAGCCGAATTAAGGGCTAAGATTGTGAATACCCGTGGTGGGTGATCAAATACTCAGGTCAGTGATTTACGTTATTAAATGATTATTGATAAATATATGAAATGTGATGACATGTGATGCATTATTGTTCAAGTGATATGTTGCCATGATACACATATATGCATGGGACTTGGGATGTGACTATCGAAGGAAAGGGTGTACTTTATGTACGTGGTCTGATGTTAGCCTTGTGCTACATTGGCGCTTGATGGTGGCTATGTGCTTCATCAAGGGAGGTGTTGGCTAGGTGCCCATCTCGGCGGATGATAGCTGTGTGCATCACCGTAGATTGAGGATGACCTCGAGCCACCTTGTGGATACAGAAATGTGGATCACTATGTGATCGGTGGCTTAGCCACGGCCTTGGGCAGCGAGTCTGCCAAGGTAAGATATGAGGATCATTATTTGATCGGTGGATTAGCCACGGCCTTGGGCAGGGAGTCTGCTAAGGTAGGAGTAACGGATGGACTCTAGGTTGGGTTGGGCTTCATGTTACATATTTATGCATTTTGCATGACTAATTATGCGGATCAATTATGCGGATCAATTATGCGGATCAATGTGGATTGGGCCAAGCCCAACATGTTAAATTATGTGGATATAATGCCTTATCATTTGATATGTGATTGATGTGTGGATATGGGCCAAGCCCATATGTGGGGACATGTGAAATAACTATGCATTGAGTCTGTTTGACTCACCCTATTTTTCTCAAACCTTTCAGGTGATTCATAAAGCTTGGACCGGGTTGGGAGTGGATACAAGGTGGCCCATGCAGAAGATAAATTTATTTGTTTTACACATTTTTCTTATGAAAGGTTATTTATTGTAATAAGGGCCATTTAAAGTATTTAAGGACTTTTATTATGTTTTAAGTTGGATTGTCAATTATATTATTATTTGAAAATGTTTTATTTTAAACAACTTAATTTTACTTGAAATTTTAATTACACAATGTTTTAGTAAAGAAAACAAAATTTTATGTTTTTAACTCTAAGTCAAAAGTTTTTCAAACGTTTTCCGCAGTGGCATTTCAAATTCGGTCATAGCGAATGGGCCGGGTTTGGGGTGTTACAATTTGGTATCAGAGCCCGGTTCAAAACTCGACTTTGAGGGTTTTGGGCCCAAGAACATTTTTTTATGGGCTTTTCAAAGATTTGGGCTTTCATAAAATTTTTCAGGTTATTCTGGCATGGCATCTGTATCTCCGACCCGAAGTCCACCAAGTAAGTACCTCTAAATGTTGAGTGAATTATTATATGATTGATATATGGGCATACTTGGGCTCGTAGATTAGTGAACTAGGATCTATTGAACCCTAGGACTAGTCTACTCCAACACATAATTGCATAAGACTTAAGTGCCTAATTAAACAAACCTGTGAAGTAAGTCGCCGAGTTAAGGTGTGGCAACCATTGTACGCATGTCTAGGAGTGGATTCGGTAAGAGCTTGGTATTTAAGCAGTCCTAGCGACTCACCTCCTCTTTACTCGAATCCTACCTGGTGCGTAGCTACGGTTCACCCTAACCAAGAGGACTTATTCACGGGCTAAACTCGATAATTAAAACCCGAAAGGGACTAGCCATACTGTTTTATAAAAACCTTAGTTTTAAAAATCACTACATTACCCCTTTTGAATTGTAGCAAAATTTATTTTGAAAATTTTTCAAAAATGATTCTGATTTACAAAATTACCTAAATACCCCTAGAGGTAAAATTACTAAAATGCCCTTGGTTTCTAAAATTTCCATACTATCCTCAATTTTAATAAGATTTTCTTACTTTGCAAAAGTATCCAAAAACCCTATTTTGTGAAAACTCAAGATACCCTGATTTGGGAAAATTTACTAAAATGCCCTTGACTTCCAAAATTACCAAAATAACCCCGATTTTCGAAATTTTCGCAATACCATTGATTTGGTAGAATTTTCAAAATAACCTCGAGATTTGTATATTTTGGAATGCCTTTGATTTGTAAAGATTTTCAAATTGACCCCGATTTATTACTAAAATACCCCTGGGTTGGGAATGGACAAGGATGCCCATAGTAGCATGGTAAATGTTGTGGATGAGTGAATGTGTCTCTATTGATGTGAATGAATGTGAATGTGTGATTCTCTGAATTAGAATAGTGATCTTGAACTAGAAATTTTGATTGATCGAAAGAACAACTTCTGAAAACTTTGTTTCATAAAATTGTTCGCGCATAAACAAGAGGAACAAAAGTACTAATGCATAAAATTTCTTCAATTAGATTAAATCGCGACGCTAGATATGAGTTCTAGGGGACGTGGTCGTCGTGGACGCGGTAGAGGCTAAATGGCTGTGTTTGAGCCAGTTGGGTCTGGTCAGGGTTCCAAGATTTAGTAGAAAGTATGTTAGTTTTATTAAGATCAGAGTGCGCAGCAAGAGCGTAGTGTGGCGAGATAGGATGTACGATTGTTAGTTAGTTGGAAATTTCGAGGACGAAATTTCTTTAAGGAGGGTAGAATTGTAACATCCCAAAATTGGGCCTAGTAGGATTGGGCCGATTGGGAATTGGGCTTTAGGAAAATTTGAATATCATTTTGTTACTTGTGTTAGCTCGGGTATAATTTTTATTGTGGGCTTAGTATAGTCTTGTGAAGGCTTGATTTTAATTAGGAAGTTAGAATAAATTTTAGTATGGCTTATTTAATGAAGTGGATTAGGTGAGCTTAGCACTTAAGTTAATTTAAGTGTTCATTTATAGCACAAGAGGAGTAAGTGGCAAGTTGGTTAAGGAGCTTGAAAGGTAACTTGAGGTTAGAGGTTCGAGTGGTATGTTTAGCATTTTGAAGGTTTATTTTTGTGTATTAGCATTGATGGCCGGTCAAACTTATTTATGATAGGTGGACTAATAACTTTTGGTAAGTTGAATTTTTGTTTAAGGAAAGCTTAAGTTATGGGATAAGATTTTTAAGGTTATGTAAGGATATCTTAAAGTTATGGTATATTGAGGGGACAAAAGGCTTGGCTTGTGGAAAATGTTTTGGAAACAATTCTTATGCCTTTAGTGGATGTATGTGGACGGCATGGGTGTCTAGGGGGGTGGCCGAATTTTGTAAGTAGCTTGAGGGGGAATAGTTGATCAATTTTGCCTTTTGAACATCTTTTTGCATTTTTGTTTTCCCTCTCCAAGAACACTCTCTTTAGCCGAATGTCATTATGCATTTTGATGCAATTTTTCTTTTGGTTTTTACCTTATTTTTGTGAACCAAATACCATTTCTCTTCTTTCATTTGTCCTCTTGAAACCAAAGCAACATTGAAACTTTTGTGCATCTTTCTTCTTAGGCAAAATAGTGTTTGGCCGAATCTCTCTCTCTCACATATCTCTTTTCTTCATTTGACTTTTGTTCAATCACATTTTCTTTCATCCTCTCTTGGCCGAATCTTTACCCATCTCAAATTCCATTATTTTTTCTTTTCATTCACTCAAAGTTTAAACATCCATTACCATTCTATTTCTCTTTTCTTTTTCACTTCACCATAGCCGAATTTTTTATATTTCCTTTTAGTGTTATTTTTGGCCGATTATTCAAGGGGAAACTCTCTTTGTTTTTCTTCAATTGATTTTGGAAAAGTGTAAGTGTTCTTGGCCGGTTCTCCTTCAATTCTTTTCTCGACTCTATGTTATTTCTTGTGGACAAAAGCCGAATCTTTGGGCATTGGTTTGCAAGGTTCTAACCGTTTTTAGGATTCGATTATTCAATTAGGCTCATTGGATTTCGGAAGCAATCGATTTAAGCCATTCCTTTAGCAAATCGGAGTTGGTAAGTCAAGTGGTAAGGATTCTATACTCTTAAAGTTGGTTGAGGAAGCCTAAGGTTATTTGGATTAAGATATGTTGTTGGCCGAATGGTTTTCATTAAAATATTGTGATATGGCCGATTGTAGGACAAGAATCTAGTGTGGTAGATCGGGTCTTCGGGATTTAGCCGACTGTGCCAAAAAGGTGCGTAGTTATCGCACTGTCTCTTGATTGTGTGTATGTGTTATATTTATGTATATGTGATATGATGTTAATGGTAGCCGAATTAAGGGCTAAGATTGTGAATACCCGTGGTGGGTGATCAAATACTCAGGTCAGTGATTTACGTTATTAAATGATTATTGATAAATATATGAAATGTGATGACATGTGATGCATTATTGTTCAAGTGATATGTTGCCATGAAACACATATATGCATGGGACTTGGGATGTGACTATCGAAGGAAAGGGTGTACTTTATGTACGTGGTCTGATGTTAGCCTTGTGCTACATTGGCGCTTGATGGTGGCTATGTGCTTCATCAAGGGAGGTGTTGGCTAGGTGCCCATCTCGGTGGATGATAGCTGTGTGCATCACCGTAGATTGAGGATGACCTCGAGTCACCTCGTGGATACAGAAATGTGGATCACTATGTGATCGGTGGCTTAGCCACGGCCTTGGGCAGCGAGTCTGCCAAGGTAAGATATGAGGATCATTATTTGATCGGTGGATTAGCCACGGCCTTGGGCAGGGAGTCTGCTAAGGTAGGAGTAACGGATGGACTCTAGGTTGGGTTGGGCTTCATGTTACATATTTATGCATTTTGCATGACTAATTATGCGGATCAATTATGCGGATCAATGTGGATTGGGCCAAGCCCAACATGTGAAATTATGTGGATATAATGCCTTATCATTTGATATGTGATTGATGTGTGGATATGGGCCAAGCCCATATGTGGGGACATGTGAAATAACTATGCACTGAGTCTGTTTGACTCACCCTATTTTTCTCAAACCTTTCAGGTGATGCATAAAGCTTGGACCGGGTTGGGAGTGGATACAAGGTGGCCCATGCAGAAGATAAATTTATTTGTTTTACACATTTTTCTTATGAAAGGTTATTTATTGTAATAAGGGCCATTTAAAGTATTTAAGGACTTTTATTATGTTTTAAGTTGGATTGTCGATTATATTATTATTTGAAAATGTTTTATTTTAAACAACTTAATTTTACTTGAAATTTTAATTACACAATGTTTTAGTAAAGAAAACAAAATTTTATGTTTTTAACTCTAAGTCAAAAGTTTTTCAAACGTTTTCCGCAGTGGCATTTCAAATTCGGTCATAGCGAATGGGCCGGGTTTGGGGTGTTACACTTTGCATCCTTTTTGAAACTCTAAATTTCGTTACTTGTAAAATCAAGGTTTGCTTAAAGTGTACTCTAGTAAAGATATTATTTTTGAAGAAAACTTGTTTGTTACAAAAATCTGACTTAATGAATCGTTGCGGAAACGTGATATTTTGAAAACAATTATTAATGTTTTAAGAAAACCCCGTATTCATAAATTTAACAGTTACTAATGAAAACTTAAAAGAAAAATAAACCAAAGGCCTTATTACAAAATGATAACCCAAAATAAATAATCTTAGAAATAAAGTAAAAACTGGATTACTAAAGTTCACGAGAAATATTCTTGATGTATGGCCACCACCGAGTCCTCCGCGGCTCCATATCCTCTATCGTTGGGGATCACCTGCAAGGTTAAAGCAGAGGGGTGAGTTTCGAGAACTCAGTGTGTAATCCCCTATATGGTCACTGACTGCGCCCGAGCCCATATGACATCAACCTGGGTCTAGGCCCTTCTATCATGATAATGCAACAATGAAATGCAATGTAACCGAACCCAATCTAGCCAATCACACCCCCGTACCAACCAATCGTCAACTATGGGGATCAAGTCAACCCACCCCGCCAATCACACCAATATTACAGATGAGCTGCTAATGACAATATTTGTGACTGAGCCACCAGAGTCATAGTATGTATATATATATATGTGGCATAGCCACTGAAATAGTATGTGGCAGAGCCACCAGGCTACACTGCTCTGCAGTCATTATCCCGCCCCATGCAACATGATAAACTGCAATGTACCATCATATAAAAGAGTAATAAAAATCATACATACAATATTCAACCATGAACAAGGGTATAACGGTCATCTTCACCCCTTTGGGGTGTTTCGGTAATTTTACCCATTGAGGGTATTCTGGTAATTTCGTAACTTAGGGGTATTTCAGTAATTTACCCTCCAAGGGTATTTTGGTAATTTTGCAACCCAGGGGTATTTCAATAATTTACCCTCTAAGGGTATTTTGGTAATTTCGCAACCTAAGGGTATTTCAGTAATTTACCCACCAAGGGTATTTTGGTAATTTCGCAACCCAGGGGTATTTTAGTAATTTACCCACCAAGGGTATTTTGGTAATTTATGCATTCAACAGCCTTTGCGAAGGCCTACTGTCGCCTCGAGCGACACAGAACTCTTTTTAAGCCACTATAGAGCTAATGGGCCTAAAGTCCATCTTAGGCCCAATGGGGCCCACAAGCACGTGTGGCCCATTTCGCACGATTTTGTCTCATATTTGCATATTTGGCATCCGGAGTTATCATTCGACAGCTTTTCGATTAGATTTGCCCAAGTGGGCTGGATAGCCCGTCGGGCCCATTTGGCCCGTTTCAGCCCGGTTAGGCCCGTTACAGCCTCAGTATCGCGAGAGTGTCCGTGACACTTTCCACGACTTAACATCACGATTCGTATCTCGCTTTACCACTACGAGCGCTCGCACGCTCGAGTGGTCACAGTTGCCGGCTTTCCGGCTTTTAGCCGTTTCACAGAACACCATATGCAATCATCGAAGTGGGTGTGAGATTACACACCTGATTACGTAGAGTACTATACACTCACGATTGTCGTCTCCTTCACTAACGCGCTCAACCACTATTTTCCTATCTAAACCAGACACTGACGTCCCTCCACAACCTGGCGGAAAGTCCCAAACCACTGACACACTAGGCCGCTTAAACTTGGGAGCAGGGGTCACGATTCCACTTCCATTAGGCTCCTTTCCTGATCCCCCCTCAGATCGGCTATTACCTATCTCCATGAAGAACTCTCGATTAGCAAGCGCCAACCTCCTATCACCCCTCAAGTAACCCTAACACCATCCCACATCAACTTAAGAAGGAGAAAGATTTGGCAACAGGAAAACTAGGAAACGATACCATTACTTACCCACAAAATGATCTCTTTCAATAGTGTTGCAAAATTCGGCTTTGCTTCTCTCTTGGCTAGAGCGATGAGTTCCTAACAACAAGTGATGTACCATGGCGTTAGCCTTAATCCAATATTTGGCCCTCCCACAAGAGTAGGAAACTGATATCATCACCACAAAATAAAGTCATATAAATGTCACTAATCATCGAAATAAAAGAGTATTAGAATAACTTCACCTTTACAAAAACAATGTTAAAGATCTTCGCCCATTGTCTACCAGAGGAGTCGGCCTTGTGATCATGGACGAATCGAATAGACAAGGTGGGTTCGTCGGTCAAAGGTACACCCAACTTTCGGCTACTAAAGTTTGGCTACAAGCAAAAGCAAAGAGAAATTGATTCAATGAAATAAAATAGGAGGTTCGGCCTTTGGAGAAATTCTAGATAAAAGAGATGAGGGAAAAAGAAGAATATTACCTACGGCTTGACAAAAACCAAATGGAGAGGCAGGATTCGGTGACAACGCGTAATATCTATGAACTAATGGTGAGATAATTCGGCACCTAGCAGCACACGAAAGAACCAGATTCGACTATGGGGTTACAAGATAGATGTTTTGGCTCTTTATGAAAGAAGCGAGAAAAAGAACACACAAAAAGAATCAGAAATAAGAAAGAAACCATTACCTCACAACAAGAGACAATTTGATTAAAGAGGAGTGATACAGCACAAGCAGCAACCACAAGAACTCAAGGTTGAAAAGAAATGAAGCAAACCTATTGGGAATTAGAAAAAAGAAGGGGTAAAGATTTTGGCCAATGAGTAAAAGAAGAAGCAATTGAAAGGGATGGAAGGTTGAACAAGAGTTGCACGAGAGGTCTGTCCCAAAAGATTCGGCCTAGTCCCAAAGAGAGAAAAAATAAAAAGAAATAAATGAAATTGCCAACAGGAAAGAACCCGAAAATGCCCAAAAAGAAATGCCAAAATGCTAAGACTACTAGAGAAATTCGGCACATACACCAACAGGTTTAGTTTATGCTCCCTACACCAAAATGCTGAAATTCCTTACTAAAATCACCCCTAGCCAAATCTCTCCTCCCCACACACCCCACAATCGGCCAACTACTACCTCTCCCCTCATATCCCCTGATTTTCCCCCCTTTCTGCTCCACCTTTCACTCTCCACCTCCCATTCCAACCAATTTGACCAATTCAAATCTTCGCCTGGTATAGTCCCACGCCAACTCCACCTCTTCCCCTCCTTGAGTACAAAATAAAACTCCCATATGCTGCACGTGTGATTCGAACCCTCTCCACCTTGCTATCATACTGATGCTACCACCACTCCACCATGTGGCCATTTGCGTCTTACAACATGCACAACAAAAATTAAGCCTATAGCTAAAGTCTAATTCCCTTTAAAAGAAAATAATCTAAAAGAAAAGCAAGTACCAAGACTAGAACCTTGGATCCCTTGCCTCCCTGTGGCGTCACTCCCTTGCTCCCTAAGTGGCGCCACCTTGCCACCACACCACAACTCTTTTTGTGTTAGCAAAACACCAACAATTTCCTTTAAGCCTTGCCTCCTATAGCTCTCCCCACTAAAGAGCCCAAAAACAAAATTTTCTTATGGCCTAACTTGAATCCGGGACTTCATAGAAATGCCGTGACCTTTCAAAATCACCTTCCTAGCAAGTCAAACTTGAAATAATTCCATTCTCATGTTCTCAAATATTTTAAACGCTCCCACGCCCAAGGCCCAATAGGCCCAAATTCGGGGCGTTACATGATTTTTATTACGTAGTGGATCCATGGAAGATGAGATTACCAAAAGGATGTATGGACATGGATACATCCACTTTAATTTGATAGTAATACTATGTAAAATTGGGTTATAAGGATGCTAATTTGACATAATTAAAGTGTGTTACAGAGTGGACATGTCTGGTTAATTTTTGGATCATGAAACCGTCCAACAAGGGAAGTCAAACCCAATTTCGGCACAAGCATATGGATGCCAAAAAATTAGCTTTGGGATATTTCATTGGAGGTCCCTACAGTTGCAATTTAATCAGAAATCAGCAAAAAAACTATGCCTTTGAAATCGTCCACTCTATGCTAATAATAGCATGATTTTAACTTTGAAATAATCAACTAAACTAACTTCCTTTCCATAATTTTTGGTTGGCCATGCAATGGAGAAGATCGAGGGATTTTAAACTCTACTTTTAGTAAACTTCATCATCACCTTCACCTATAAATACCACACTACTCATCCCTTATTCTTGATCCTTTCATTCATAACACATCTCTTATTCTACATTCTTTTCTTTCATTCCATTTCCCTTTCCTTTTTCCCCATGCCTAGCCACTCCATTTTCTCTTCCATTTTTTAGCCAACAAAAGCTTTGACAATACCATCTATTGGTCGACCACCTTGAGAAACCCTTAGCAATGGAGCAACGGGCAGATCAAAAGAACACCTCAGTCAAAAAGATCCAAAAGGCTGCTAAATAGAAGTAGAGTTTACTCTTTCCTCCTTGTTGCTTAATTTAAACATGTTTGCTAAGTGTTTAATGATCTTGCAATCAACCATGATAGCTGAATTCTATTTAGCTAAGATGTTTATGTTAATTCAATAATATTTGTTTAATTCATGTTTAATATGTGTTTAGCCCGATCAGAGAACTATAGCTTTCACATGCTCTTTACCTTCCCTCTGTGGATTATCTTCTGTATTATTGGGAATGCCTGAACCAATTTTCTTTTTGAAATCGCCCATCATGCTCATCAATTGGCTCATTTCATCCTCAAGTTTAGTTAATGTTCTTGTTGAGTTGGTGCACTCATACTCCACCTACTTGATATCTATTCTCATTGACTGCATCTCTTCCTCAATTCTGTCCAAACATTGACCACATGCAGTATGGTCACTTAGGTTGGTTCAATCTTTCTGCAAAAAAGGAGGTTGGTAATTAGTATTTTTAACTTGATTTGAATTGTTACCTCTTCCTTGGTTTCCTCCCTATCTCAAGTTTGGGTGATCTCTCTAGTCGGGATTATATGTATTCCAATAAAGGTTTCCACCTCTATTCCCAATGTAATTCACATGCTCAATAGGATTGTTGATATAATGGAAGAGTGGCTTGTCTACTCTATACATAAATGGTGTAGAAGCAGATTCTATACGGTTTAATCTATCCACTATATGTTGATACTTATTATCCTCTTGAATAGCTTTGACAATAGCGATTTTCTTGAATATGTGAAATATTCATTTGGCCACTGACAGGAGTTTAATGCCATATTTTCAATAATTTCATATGCATCCTTAGACATCCTATTCATAAAGGCTCCTCCTATTGCTCCATCTAGTCTAGATCGTGTGTTTGCATCCAACCCGTTATAAAATACTTGCAGTCGCATCCACTTAGGAAATTTGTTGTGCAAAAATTTTTGAATCAGCATTTTGAAGTGTTCCCACGCTTCATGGAAAGTTTCTCCATCCATCTATCTAAAGACAACTGTCTCTCTTCTTAGTTGAACTGTTTTGCTAATCAGGAAGAACTTTTGTAAAAACTTTCTAGCGAATTCATCGTATGTCGTGATAGACCCCGGTACCTATGAGTCAACCTAATAAAAGGCGTTACCAATTAAAGAAAAGGGGAACAACCGAAGATGAATAGCATCATCAGTGACCCCATTATACTTGAAAGTATCACAGAGTTAGAGAAATCGTTTCAAATGCTGATGAGGGTCCTTTGTCATAGTGCCCCTAAACTACATATTATTTCAGATCATTTTTATCATTTCCAGTTTGATCTAAAAATTGTTAGTTGTAATCGTCGACCTTGCTATACTTTCTTGAACCATGTTTACACTTGGTAAGGCATAGTTCCTTAGAGTCCTCTCATTCTGAGCCATTTGTAGGTTTACAGGTAACTGTGGTGTTGGTGGGCTCCTAGGGCGTTATTGTCAGCGTCGTGGAACAGTTGATTATCACGTGGTATGTTAACTGCAGCTGGTGGTGGTGTATCTTGCATTTGCTACTGCTGCTATTGGCGATTTCTTTGGATTATTCCTTCTGGGTCTGTGGTTGCTACAATAGGTGTGCCTATACTGTGAGTCAAACATCAAACCCAAAAAAAAAGACTAGTAACACTAAAATAAAATAAAACTGTATCAATAGTTGAGAAATTTCCTAATTATTCTTTTAAGATGCAAAAGCTAAAACTATTCTAGTGACATTGCCTCCCTGACAAAGGCGCCAACAACTTGACCGCCTCCGAATGTACTTACGCCCAGAGTGTGAATACTACAATAAAATAGAGAATTATGAGGTGGTATCCGCAAGTATATGGGTTGAGTTGTAATATAGATTTTACAGTGAAGTACTTGAGTACTCCGAGGATCGTACCCAAGGGAGGCGAGTACTAAATTAATTTTAACTTAAACAATTAAAGATCTAATTAATACTCTTTAATCATTTATAGTATGAGAGTAAAACAAGAAGAATCTTTAGGGTTTGTAAACTAATAAAGTAAAATAACATAAAAGAATAAAAACTGCAAGAGATAGGGATAAATAAAATGAACTAAATCTGAAGATGGGTGATCAACTTGCTTCGACAATCCCAATTAACTGTTGTCTCGAGTTCCTCATCAACAAACTAGTCGCTACCCTAGTAGGATCTTTTGATCTTCCACTAACATAATGACTCAGCAAGAACTACTTATCGTCTGACCTCACAGTCTAGACTGGCTTGGAGTAAAGATGTTCATGAATGGGCAATACCAATTTTGGGTTAATTCCTACCTTGATGACTTCTCAGGGTTTCAGGCCTAGAGTTTGTTTCATGTTCTTCCTTTCTCAAATAGTTGATCCGTTGAGTAACCCTACAAAATAGTTAAGAGATCATGCCTCCACTCGCTAATCCCCCTTAGAAGGATTAGTTCCACATGGCTTTCATAAACAACATGGAATAAATTGAAGAATTAATCATAAGTAATGGAGTGAAATAGAAAGTTTAAAAAAGCTTGATTAATATTGATGAATAGTATGAATCCATAAATAACGCCCCAAAAATATAGGGTCTTTAATTTTGCATGATCTGACACAAGTTGCTTGTTTGCTTTAATGGCTAAGTGATTTGGGTGTGTTTGGGAGTGTTTGAGAAGCCTAGGTTCAAGTCTTGGCTTTTGCAGAATTTTTAAAATTTGCTTTTAAAAGAATCTGGACAATGGCACATAGGTCTTATTAATTATTGTGCTTGTTTTAAGTCACAAAAAGCCTATTGGTGCAGTTGTTGTGGCGTTATAAGTGTGGCAAGGGGCCTGAGGTTCGAGTGTTGGCATAGCATGAAGGGGTATTTATTTTGCAGCTTCGTTTGGCTAGTGGTTGTGTTGCAGTAAAATTCTAATAGGTAAGAGGTTGGAGTGATATGTGGAGGATATTAGGGAGGATTTTTAGGAGTGGATTGTGGAGAGAAAGGATGAGTTTGAGTTGTAGAAGGATGTGTCGATTGGTATGTTGGTGTATAGGAAATTCGGCTATGAGACTTTCTCCTCTCAATTGGTTCAATTTTTGGGTCTTTTTGTTTAGGTCGGTTGCTCTAAACTCTTAAGTACCAAAAATAGTTTTCTGTTCTCCATTTTGGTTGTTGAAGTTTTGCCGAATTAACCGTTTGAGAAAACTGGTTAGTTTTGCTGAATTCACTTTTCAATATTTGCCGAATCGTCTTTCTTCTTCCAATTCTTTCTACTTTTCTGTTTCTCAAAACCGAATAGTGCTTCTCTCCTTCCTCTCTAATTCTTCTCCTTTCGGATTCTCTTTTAAGCCGAATCTTCTCTCCACCTTTCTTCATTTCCTTCTCTGCTTCCCATTCCTTCACAATCCTAGCCGAACACATCTTAGGCCTTTCAGGTACTTTCATTTTATCATTTCCTCTCTCTATTGTGCTTGGCCGAATGCACTTATTCCTTTTTAACTAATTTTATCATCACTCTTTCTTTTGGTATTAAGCCGAATACTGTGTCTCTTAACTATTCTTTGACAATCGGTGGAGCGTCGACTGCCTTGCTTCTCTGCACATCTCTACTTTCTTCTTCGACTACTTCTTTGGTCGAATACTATGGGGTAAGTAAGTTTGTTTTGTAGTATTGGCTGAATACTCAATCTTCTCTAACTCTAATTCTTTGGGCTATGGGTATCAATTCAAGCCTTGTATTAAATGATTATTGCTAATGAAATCCGTTATATGCGCAGTGAATCAAGAAGAAGGGTGCGATCATTTTCAACTAGCGATCTAAGAGTAATAATCGCATAACTTTTGGTCAAGGTAAGAGGTGATATCGGTTTGGGGCTTTAGTGTTAATGATCATGAAAGGATGAAAGATTTGGGATGATTGTAGGTTAATCGCACGTGGGGTATTCTGTTCGTTGCGCAAACAGGTGTGTAGTCACCCTCCTCTCTTCTGTGAATTTACAAAAGCCAAAAAGCTGAAACTTTGGCATTTGAGGCTTCACGAGCGTGCGATCGCTCGTGTGATAAATCTAGCCCACAAATCGTGTGCAATAGAATGTAGAGGCCTCCACAAGCGTTCTTGTGCTCTTGGGTCGATATGGGCCTAATTTGGCTGAAATGGTCCATGTGGGTCCAAGCAGGCCCCACACAGATAAAATCCACGATAAGTGGCAAATACTGGACTGGGCTATGTGGTTCGCATAGTCGTGATTAAATTTGGGCTAAATGGGCCACACGAGCATGTGAGCCCACCTAGGCCAAATAATGGGCCTTGGGCCCATTTACACCGTTATGACTATTTAGGTTATTTGTGTCGCTCGAGGTGACTGTAAACCTTTAGAGAGGTCGTTATCTGCACCGAGACCCCAAAATAAGTAAAGTGACTGAAATACCCCTAAAGGGTAAAAGTACTATTTTACCCCTAATATATGGAAATGACCATTTTACCTCTAGAGGTAGGTTGATTGATGAGTATATGATTATTTGTAAAACTGTACTGAGTAGGACACTTTGCATACACGAACTATTTATGACATGACATACTTCATGGGGTTGGGATTCAGATATGAAGTACTATACTGGTGGCTCTGCCACTACTACTAGCAGCTTTGCTGCGTTATTATTACTGGCAGCTATGCTACGATATTGGTGTGCTGGCTGGATGGGTCGATTTTATCCCCATATGGTGTGTTGGTTGGTACGGGTGATGTGTTGGTTGGATTAGGGTGGGTTGAATATTTGCTCCATACTGATACTGTATTGGGCTTAGGCCCACACTGTTACTGTAATGGGCTAAGGCCCACACTGCATTGTTACTAAATAGGGCTCAGGCTCAGACTGTTACTGCATATAATGCTACTGACTAACTGATAGGGGATTACACACTGATTTTTCGTAAACTCACCCTTTCTTTTAACTGTGCAGGTAATCCCTAGCCTTAGACGATTTGAAGCCGCGAGAGACTCAGAGGTGGCCACACGATCACTAATGATCTGCTTTAGACTTGTTTCTTTAAATTTCATATTGGGCTTTTGATTATGTAATAAGGCCAGTGGTAGATTTAATTTTTAATTGGGCTTTAATTTCTTATTTTAAACTGCCAAACTGACATAAATGAGTTTTCAAAATAATAACTGTTTTCAAGAAAAACACGCATTTTAAACTTTAAGGTTTTAATTAGAGAAGCTTCTGCGGTTTTATTCAGTTTAAGAAACCAACGGTAACAAATATGGTAATCATTTTGATAAGCTATTTTCAAATTGTAATAACTTAATTTGCCAAATTTTCTCAATCAATAAAAACTAAATGGGTTTTAATTTAAATATGGATTTTGTTATCAACAAGTCCAAATTTCAAAAATCACTTCGAGATGACCGTCAGATTAGGTCGTAACGTTTAGGCTGGGTTTAGGGTGTTACACCATAGAAGTTGACATCCTTTACAATTCGATCTCTTGAAGAAAACAAATAACTAAAACTACGAAAACTAAAGAAAGAAAGAAAACAAAACTTAAACCTAAGGAGAAAATATAAGCTAATGTCCATAATGTGTGTCAACGGGGTCTATTTATAGCTTTCAGGTAGTTGTCGTCTTTAGCCCTAGGATAGCTGATGTTCCCGAGCTTAAAGTTTGATTGTGCAAACCAAAACACCCTTGCTTCGTGTTTTATTCTTTTCACAGCAACAAATATGTTCCTCTTGTAGCCATCTTCAGGTGTATGTCTTGACACCCTCAGCCTGTGCTGAGATATTGAACTCTCTATGTTGTGACATCGAATCTCCAATGTTGTGACATAACGTCCAGTATTGCCCGAAATACCTTCTAATGGTCTCCTGTACACTGATGAAGTACGTTAGCTCTCCCTTAGGCCTCATTCAACCTTTAAGGTTAACAGAAGACTCAATGTGCACATTTTATTGAATGTAAATAAAACTAAAGAATCTTAATTAAAACATAATGAAAATGCTTGTATTGAAGTTCCTTCAATGTGAAAATTAGTTTAATCTACTACACCGAATTATGACAAACCACCTACTTCTAACGGTAATCCACATTAGGAATTTTGAAAACCTTTGCAAGGTTGAGATCCAATTTGCCAAGATAGAGATAGATATCTGATCACACAAACTCACACCCTTTTTGGTCTCAATCTAAATACCAAAAGAAAACTAGAAGAAAAAAATCAATAAATAATTTTTGTTCTATTTTATTTTTGTTTGTTCATGATAAAAAGAGACCAAAAAGAAAAAATAATACCTCAAGACGTGTGGCTAAGTTAGAATATATAGACTAGGGTTTTAATGAAATTTTGATTAATTACACTATAGCCCATTAGGGTGATAATAAGAGTCAAGGACATATAAGATATGTCACTTCATATAAATTACAGCGATGGATCCTCTCTGGGCCATCTATCACCTTTTTATGTCTTATTTCATACTCGAAATATCGTACCTTAAGCATCCATCAAAATGAACTTATTTTGTGAAGAATCAATATTTGGAACTCAACATAAAAGGTGAGCCAATGTCACAAGTCTAAGGATTATTTACATTATTGACACATGACAATATTTTCGTAGACAACACTTGAGTGAAATACCAACTGGAACTCTCATAGTTGGTCATGTTCAGTATATTTGTTCTCATAACAAGCACCCACATGTTATGATCAAGTATCCTATACTTTAACTTATGAAATCAATTATAAGCATCCTATTCATGAAGGCTTAACATGTGTTGACCTTTGAGCATTAACAATGCCCTATGTTGATAATACGATTGTAGTTAGCCCATTTTGCCCGGCCCCGTGAAAACCAACACAAGAAAAGAAAATAATAAAAATAACAAAAATAAAAAACCAATGTTCAGTAAACAGTCCATTTATAGGCCTGAATAAACACCCCAAAACCCAAACAGCCCAATCCTTTGACCCAATACCTAAAACCCGTGGCCCGTTACACCCTTGGCCAAGATACTAAGACTAAGCCCAACACCTAAATAGACTACCCAACTAGACCCACTAACAGAACCCGTTACACCCTCAGACTCAGACCCAATAGACCCAAAGCTAAACTCGCCCAAATGGCCCAAGTAACTTGCGAACGTAGGAAACCATAGGTTTCCATTGCGCCTCAAGCACCCCCTAGCAGCCTCGACACTCATTGCGCCGCAATCTGAGCGAGCCACTCCGACATCAACGCACGGGCAGCCTCCGTCATGAGATCATCGCCTTCTACATGCAAAAAAGGAAAGAAGTACAAGCAGCAAACAAGGTAAACAAAACAGGGGATATGCATTTCCTTTTTTATTTTGGGGTTATAAAAACCCCAAATAAGTTTGTAAAACTCACGATACATAGAGACAGATACATATAGAGAATACAAAAAAAAAAAGGAAATAAAAGCGAAAGCTAATATTCTGAAAACAGAGGTGATTTATGATTTGTTTTATTCGTGTTATTTCTTATTTTTCTCTTCGATTCAGGCTTTTTATTTATAAAATAATATTAAAATAAAAAAGGGGCGAGGAAACTACCTTCGAAACGGAGGTTTTTAGCCTTCGGCCATCGTCTACAGAGGCGCGTGTGGCGCGTGGCCAATGAAGTCCGATGACCATTCTGGACAGAGGCGAGGAGAATTTGAGAGCGTTTTCTGAAATATTTTTCAAAACTGAGACTAAATGATTTTTTTCTCTGAAAATTGGTTTATATACGCTAAAGAAACGACGCCATTTTGGTGTGGTCAGTTAATGACCAAAACGACGTAGTTTTAGGAAAGGATCCGCGCGTTGACCCGAAAACCCGGGGAGGATCCGCGCATTTTTTTTATAAAAGGGCAATTTGCTGCTTTAGCCCCTCCGCAATTTTGCTAGTCTCAATTCATCCCAATTGGAATTTTAATTTTTTTTAAATTAGCCTTAAAGTCTGTTTTTGTTTCAATTTAGTCCCTCGGACTGCTTTAAAGGCTAAAAATCAGAATAGCGTCGTTTTGGAAAGAAGGCATAATTGTCTAATGAGTCCCTACAGTACGATGTGCGTTTTAATTTAGTCCATTTATATTTATTTTATCGCTATTTAATCCTTATTCATTTTAAAACCCTTTTATTTTATTTTTTTAAAATTATTCTAATACTAAATTTAATTATTTTATTATATTAAAATGTTATATTATTCTTATTATTTATATATTAATTTTGTTAATAGTATAAAATTCATATATATATATTACATGTATTATCCTTATACATTTAGTTATTATTATATATTATTTACTTGGTTTAATATAATTTGTATATTATTTATAATTTGTATTATTTATTATATTATATTATTTAATTTGTATTATATAGTATTATATTATATCATATATTATTTTCAAAATTTTATTTTGTATAAAATATATTTATATTATATAACATATTTTATTTATATTGTTTATTACGTATGTAATTTTATGATTAGTACATTATATATATGTGTTTTTATATAAAAATATTATATTTATTTACTAATTATTTTTATTACATGTAATCATTTATATTGTAATTAAATTATTAAATTATATATATAATATATATATATTATAAGTACTTTTCTTTACTTTTAAATTATTTATATATATATGTAATCATTTTATTCAATGTTTAAATATATTATTTCCTTTTTTTTCATTTGATTTTGTTATTTCGTGAAAGTCTTAATTATCGCTGTTCATTTTACATTACATGTTTATGTATTTATGTTCTTTTGATTGTTTATTATTGTTTAACATAGTTCTCTATATATTTATGTTATATTATTCTTTTATTACTTATTGTTAGTATAATTTGTAGTTATGTAGAATTGCTATTAAATATGTATGTCGTAATATCTTATTCAAACCATTGTTTTATAAAAACGCCTTTTGAATTGATACATTTTATTCAAATAGTTTTAAAAAAATACCGTGATATCTAATATTTGGGGACTTCGAGAAAAATTGTGCCCTAACTCACTTGGTTTCGATTTTTATCGTTGAACTTAAAATATTAAGTATCCCTTTTCTTTTAAAATTGAAATTCATAAACTTCTAAATTAAAACTTATTCTTGGAAATTCAAAACGTTATACCCTAACTTACTGGATATGATGTTTTTATATTTCGAGATAAGAATTTTCTACAAATAAAGGCGAGCCTAACTTCGAAGTCATATGATGTTATATCCTAACTTACTGGATATAACATTTTATTTCTTTGAAATAGGCATGTCTTGGTTTTCTTTCTAATAAAAGGATCATGTTTTAAAATTTTTCAAATTTTCAACATTCGGATATGATTTTATCGATTAGGTACCAATTTTTGGGCGCTATGAGGGTGCTAACCCTTCCTCATATGTAACCGACTCCCGAACCCATTTTCTTGTATTTCGTGGACCAAAATCAATGTTTTGAAATAAAATGTTTTACAAGGTGATCCAATCACACCTAAGTAAAACGGGATTGGTGGCGACTCCATTTCCGTTTTAAAAAAGTTAATCCCCATTTTTTAAAAAATGGTTTCAACAGCATGGCGACTCCACTAGGGACCAATAAGAGAGTCAAGCCGTAAAATCGATAATTTCATGTCCTTGTGTCTAAATCTAAAAATCTGGTTTAAAAATTATGATCCTTTTTATTGCATGTGGTTCTATTTTTATAAGATATCTCTGCATTGCATTGCATGACCGTTGTGGTCGCACCCTTAAGTGGAAGTGAGAAGCTACTCCTTCGTGAGGTTTTCACCTTCGTGCAGGATAGTGAATCGCTTTCGGGATACATCCGTACTTATGTCATCGTGAGATTTTCATCTCCTTGCAGCCATAGGGAAATGTATTCCCCTGAATTGAACTCGGTCCATATGAGCTTATAATGGGTGAGGATCGAGGAATCTACTGGTTTAGGTATCTCGAATTTAAAGCTAAACCACATATAGAAAACCTAAGGACTTACCCTAGGAAGAGTTATACCAAACCTTAGCAATTACCCAGATATGCGATTGACTATTTACTTTGTATTTTACTTCATGTTACTAATTAATTGTGTTTTATTTTGTTGCATGTCATTTCATATTTTAAAGAGGTATCAATTCACGGTCAGTTTCTAAATTAGAAAGCTGGTTATGTAGAATGAATTCCTTGATAAAGTGGAGGACAATGCAGCCGTCCGTAGGTGGTCAGAGCAAACACAGTTAGAAAAAGGAGATAGCCTAGCTGAAGGGTACAGATCAGAGCTATGGGACTACACTCGCATCAGTGTGACGCAGAACAATCTTCAGAAATTAAGAGAGATATGGGATCAGTGGAGTAACGAGACCAAGCATTTGTTTTACTACAATTATGGGGATTTGTCGTACCAGTTGGACATTAAGGTAGATGAACATCTGTTTCGAGCCATCTCCCAATATTGGAACTCTTCGTATAGTTGCTTTACTTTCGGAAAAGTTGATTTGGCGCTTACGGTGGAGGAGTATACAGTTCTATTGCGTTGTCCCAAGATTCAGGTAGATAAAGCTTACTCAAGGGCTCCTAATGTTCCAACCTTTATGAGGAAACTGATGAATATTACGGGAATGAGTGAATAGTGGGTCACAGCCAGAATCAAGTAAAAAGGTGAGTATAAGTGCATCTTATGGAAAGCTTTGAAGGATTTAATTTTAGAGCATCCTGATATGAAAAAGAAAGTCAATGTATTTGCTTTGAGTATATATGGATTAGTGATCTTCCCTAAGGTATTAGGATACGTGGATGAGGCCGTCTCAGATCTTTTTAATCAACTTGACAAACAAGTCATTCCTGCGATCTTGGGGGAAACATTTCAATCATTGAGTGCATGTAGGAGAGCTACGGAAGGCAGATTTATAGGATGTGCACAGTTGTTGTTGTCTTGGTTTCATAGTCACTTCTGGAGAGTGGACAAGGTTTTTTATCGGGTCTTCTCAAAAAATTACTCTCCATTAAAAGAGATAGTGATACCTTAAGGAGAAACGACATATCTGAAGAAAATTGGATAGCGCTTCTATGAAATCTCCAAGAAGAAGATGTTGAGTGGAGAGCTCCCTGGATGGTTCCTAATGAAGTTCTGTATCGGTGTGGGAGTTTTGATTGGGTTCCTCTACTTGGAATTTGGGGAGCCATTGGATATGCGCCTTTACTTGTATTAAGGCAATTCAGATCGAGGCAATTTGTACCGGCTACACTCGGATTAGCTCAATGTGAGTTTTTATAAAGGGGATAGCTACAAGAAGAGGGTTAAGGAGATTTCTAGTGCTTGGAATCAGACCCATCGCATGAAGAGAGTGGATGTAAGCCCAATGATGACCCCAGAATATAGTGGATGGTGGAATAGAAGAGTCACTGACAATATTCCTGTGCCAAGTTCAGAAGACGTTTGATCGATCGAAGAATTTTTACAAGTGATCCCATCAAAATTGGAGATGATAAAACATGATTTCGACAAAAGGAATTCAGAGCTCGGAAAGAAAATAGAAAAGTTGGAAGAGGAAAAAGTGTACCTAAGCTTAGATGTGGATGTTCAAAAACTAGATACTGAAATGATAAGAAAGGAGAAAAGGAAGATTGAGGAAGATCGAGATAGCTTGAAGACTGAATCTAAGAAGATGCGTCTATCGATGAAGAATGCAGGATTGGGAAAGACTTCGAAACAGTGGCAACAAGAGGTCCAAGAAGAAAAGGCCAATCTGACTATTGTAATAGGAAATTTCAAGAAATGCAAGCGCAAAATAAGGCCTTAGAGAAGATTTTGTCACAAAGTCGAAATGAAAAGGAAGAATTAAAAGCTAGAGTGGCTGAACTTGGACGATCTCTTCATCACCATCGAAGTCGTAATTCCGTGATCGAGTTAAATTCAAGTCTGAATAAGATTGAGGAAATGGAGGGTAAGATTGAAGAGTTAGAATCAGCATTGCACAGTTGCGAACTTCGGATCGAGCTTTTTGAAACAAGAGAAGGGCTTTGGAAGGAGGAGCTTCACCATTCTCATGATCAAGTTAGAAGTCGGGATTATCTCATGGGTGAAGCAATAGTCCAGATTCGAGAGGTAGCTGATCACCTACAGACTTTGGCAGCACAGGCTGATACATTGAGCACGAAGTATGAGATATAGTTAGATCGTGGCCAAGAGTTAGCTTTGTTGTTTAGGAAAATCAGAACTTTGGGCCTTAGGGCGAAAGCATATTTGTAATCCATTTTGTGTAAAGGATTTTGTTTTCTAATAAAGTTTTCTAAAATGAAGTTGAATCAGAAGTGATGCCTCTTTGCATTTATGCATTTGCATTACATCATATCATATGCATTTAAGTCCATAGAGAGAGCTTAATCAGTTGAAATTATCACACACACACACACACACAGAGAGAGAAAGAGAAGGAAAATCTGGAAGCTGAACACCCTTACGGCACACGTGCCAAATCAAAGAAAATGGATTAAAGACGAGAAAAATTCCAAAGAGATATGCAAGACCAGATGCAAGAGCAAATGGTGAAACTCCAACAAGAGATGAGGGACCAAATGTTGGAGGCTTAAAGGAACATGATGGCTCAAATGGCGCAGATGCTGAATGGGGCCATGGACAAAGGAAAGGGTCACAAAGCCAACGCTGAAGACAATGAGGACTTTCCTCGGGATTTCACCCCACCAGATGTACAACCTGAGGAGTATCCCCAAAGGCCACCTGTCACGAGTAGGCCTCAACAGGGGCAAGCTGATAATAGACCGCCCATGAATTTCCAAGTTGGCACAAGATCCAACCCAGGAGATAACACTGCTAATCCTGTTATCCCTGATTTGTATATAGCAGAGAGGGAAGCGACAAGAATTGAACCCTCGAGGCAGTTAGAGGATCGCTGTAGATGGTTGGAGGAAAAGTTCAAGGCTTTGGAAAACGCCGATCATCATCATGGTATTACGCAAAAGACTTGAGTCTGGTTCCAGATTTGGTGCTTTATCATAAATTTAAGATGCCAGATTTTGAGAAGTACAATGGGACTAGTTGCCCTGAAGCCCACATCACTATGTTCTGTAGACGCATGACTGGCTACGTGAACAATGATCAACTTTTGATTCATTATTTCCAAGACAGTTTAGTGGGGGCAGCATCCAGGTGGTACAATCAACTCAGCCGCGCTAATATTAGCTCCTGAAGAGACTTAGCCCAAGCCTTCATGAAACTAAAAAATCATGTTACAGACATGACGCCTGATAGAATCATGTTGCAAAACATGGAAAAGAAATCAAATGAAAGCTTCAGGCAATACGCACAAAGATGGAGGGAAGTTGCCATGCAAGTTCAACCACCTCTCCTAGAGAAAGAAACCACAATGCTTTTTATCAATACCTTGTAGGCTCCATTCATTACTCATATGATAGGAAGCATTACCAAGAGCTTTGCGGATATAGTGATGGTAGGAGAAATGATCGAAAATCTCATAAGAGGTGGAAAGATTGAAGCGGGGGAAACTACTAAAAGATCTGTTCCTCAGAAAAAGGACAATGAGGTGAACAATACGAGTACATATAACAAAGGGTACTCAAAGGCAATCACTGTTAGCCAGCCAAAGGTAGTTATGGCTGGGCAACAAGGGTCGATAAGACAAGAATCAGGCCCAAGGCAAAATTCAAAAAAGCTCCAATTTACGCCAATCCCAATAACGTACAAGGAGCTATATCAAAGTTTATTCAATGCACACGTAGTGTCCCCATTTTATCTACAGCCGTTACAATCCCCATATCCTAAATTATTTGACTCAAACGCTCAATGTGATTACCATGTGGGAATAACGGGGCATTCGATAGAAAACTGTACTGCCTTCAAAAAGGTAGTTGAGAGGCTCATCAAGATGAGGATTGTGAAGTTCGATGATACACCTAGTTCGGAGAACCCATTACCCAACCATGGGGATAAGGGGGTAAACGCAATCGGTGAAAAGATCATAAGAAAGATTAAGGGGGATATCTCAGAAGTGAAAACCCCATTAAGAATGGTTTGGGAGGAGATGATGAGAAGAGGATTGGTAGAATCAGATTCTATGGAAGGAAATGAAGAAATAAGGAACTGCTGTGAGTTCCACAAAACAGAGAAACATGAGATTCAGGAATGTGCTGAGTTCAAACTATTGGTACAAAGCCTCATGGACAATAAGGAGCTGGAGTTTTACGAAAAAGGCTCGTGGGAAGGAAATGTATGCGTAACAGAAGGAGAGTTGACAAACCAAAAAGTCAATTATCCGAGGATCATCATTTCCCGACCAAGAAACATAGAAGGCGGAACACAAATCACGCCTAAAGTTGTAATCCAAAAACCTGTTTCCTTTCCTTACAAGGATAACAGAATGGTACCTTGGAATTACGACTGCAATGTGACAATACCAGTGGGGGAAAACTCAGCTAGCACTTTCAAGGAGGTCCAAAGTGAAGGATTCTACACACGAAGTGGAAGGCGTTACGACTCGGTAAACATCAGAACTGCGCCTGTAAAAGCTAAAATTTTGGTAGTTGAGCAGGAGAAAGGCTGAAGCACTTATCAATGAACCTGTGAAGGAGGAGGAGGCTAAAGAATTTTTTAAATTCTTGAAGTACAGTGAATACAGCATAGTAGAATAGCTGCGCAAGCAACCGCCTCGCATATCAGTCCTAGCCTTACTCTTAAGTTCAGAAGTGCATCGCGAAGCATTGATAAAAGTGCTGAACGAAACTTATGTTACTAAGGATATATCTGTCAATAAACTTGACCGTCTAGTTAGTAATATAAGTTCTGATAACTTTATTTCCTTCAATGACGATGAAATTCCACCTGGAAGTATGGGATCAACTAAGGCTTTGCACATCACTACTCGTTGCAAGGGATATACTCTACTGAGCGTGCTAATCGATAATGGATCGGCTTTGAATGTCTTACCATTGTCTACACTAAAAAGATTGCCGATAGACAGTTCTCACATGAAGACATGGCAGAACATAGTGAGAGCATTTGATGGCAACGAGAGAAGAGTGATGGGAAAAATTGACATACCGTTGCAAATCGAACCAAACACATATGAGGTGGACTTTTTGGTAATGGATATAAAGCCCTCTTACAACTGCTTGTTGGGAAGACCTTGGATTCATTTAGCAGGGGCAGTGCCCTCATCTTTGCAGCAAAAGCTGAAACTGGTGACAGATGGTTGGCTGGTTACTATAAACGCGGAGGAAGACATCATAGCGACTATTACCAATGACGCGCCATTTGTAGAGACAAATGAAGAGGCCATTGAGTGTTCTTACTGATCTTTAGAGCTCATCAACGCAACATTCATTTTGGAAGGAAATGAAGTTTTGATGCCTAAGATATCCAAGACCACGAGGATGGGCGTACAAATGATGGTGGGGAAAGGAGCCTTACCAAGAAAAGGACTGGGCAGACATCTCCAAGGGAAAGTCCAAGTGCTGATGCTGAAAGAGAAGAGAGACTGTTTTGGCTTGGGGTTCAGACCAGATGTTAAACAAAAAAAGAGAGAAATAGAGAAGAAGCAGGAAGAAGAAGAGTACGCTTGAATGAAGAAGAAATCTAGTGGGAATCGATGACATTCCCTCACATATCCCAGACCTTTATATCCGGAGGGATAATTCACCTTGAGAGAGGGTTAGTGGAAAGTCCTCACATCAATGCCATACATGGGGAAGAAGTTGAGCAAAGAAACCTGTTGGGCATTCGCCCTTATGAACATGGAAGCATTTTGAACAATTGGACTGCAGAGGAACTTCCTATAGTTTTTAGAGTATACAGAGTAATATTCAGAATGCTCTTGTTGTTTTTTTAGCCTAGGAACAATAAGATTTCTTTGTGAAATAGGCTCATGTTCAGACATCATTATTTTAATGAAATACATCTTTGATAATTAACTTGAGCAAATATTCTTCCATTTTTTTTATTCTTTTGACCTTCTAATTTCATTCCAATTTTTTATTTTATTTTCTCATTCATATCATGTGAATAGTTGTTCTTGAATTCACTTATTCTTTGTACATTCTTTGGTATCCATGGCCATTACCTTTACACGTTATGACTTCCCCATGGCCATTTTCCATGTGGGGCATGGATGTTATTGGATCGATCTCACCAAAAGCTTCGAATGGGCATCGATTCATCTTCGTGGTAATTAACTACTTCACGAAATGGGTAGAGGTTGCTTCATATGCTAGCGTCACTAAGTCAGCAATTAGTCGATTCTTGAAAAAGGAGACCATTTGTCGATATGGAATGCCCGAATGGATCATATCAGACAACGCACTGAATTTGAACAACAGCACGATAGCAGGAATTTGTAATCAATTTGGGATCAAGCACCACAACTCGTCTCCGTATCGTCCAAAAATGAGGGGGACCTTGTACTGAAAAAGATCAAGAAGATAGTAAGGAAGATAACTGAGAGTTTCATGAGGGGGACCTTGTACTGAAAAAGATTCTTCCCATACAAAAGGATTTCAGAGGAAAATGGATGTCGAATTGGGAAGGACCATATGTGGTGAAGAAGGCTTTCTCTGGAGGAGCACTGATCTTGACCGAAATGGATGGGAAAAGCTTACCTAATCCCATAAACTCAGACTCAGTCAAAAAGTATTTTGCTTGAAAAGAAGAAGAGGCCAAAGTGAAAACCCACAAAGGGTGCTTTGAGTTTCTAAAACGAAAAAGAAAAAAGGAGAGGCCAAGGCGAAAACCCGCAAAAGGCGCCTTGAGACCAAAGGGGTTTTAAGTTGAAAACCCGAAAAGGGCGGCTCAAATTCTGAATGGACATCTTGCTCTACTTGATTCAACAAGAAATGAAGTATGTTGCATATCGGGGCATCAACAAAGTACTTTGGGTTTTCTAAACACATGTTGAGCTCAAAGCAGTTTTCATGAAGTTTGTATATAGAAGCTCAATCTGCGATATCTAGGGCATCTGATCTTTGTCCTATTCATTTTAATATCTTTGGATTATTTTTCTTCTCAAAGATATATTCCTGGTTAATTTTCTTTGTATTTTTGATAATTCATTTAACGCTCTTTAAGATCAATTTGTTTGTTACCCATTATTCATAAATGTGTTGCATTTAAATAATGATTGACAAACTAATAATTTCACAAAAATAAGTTCTACATATTACTTTGGAAATTTCTAAACAAAACAAGGAACCGAAATAGGACAATTGTTTAGAATTTCCATGTGCATAGAAATATTTGAGAAAGAATAGTCTGGATAGAGACTATTTCTCTGAATTCTTTGTCCAAATGATAATTGGACAAAATAATGAGTTGATGTGATGGAAGTAAGTGATGTCTTCAGGTCATAACATTCAGGGAATGGTGTGACGAACTAAGAATCCCTGAATTGTGGTGGAATGGGTTGAACTCAAAATAAACCCTATACCCTAAAAATTGCAGATAGGACGGATTGAAAAAGTTTCAATTCTCATTGTGGTAGGATGGTACAAGCCTTGTGTTCTCAAGATCCAAGCGAAGTTGACTTTGAAATTACATTGGGGCAAGCTTGTTAAGCAGAATATGATTGATGAATAAGAATGAAGAACAAATGAGTGATAACACCTATAGTAGGAATCGTACTCATAGCATTTTTGTATCATAGCAAATTTCATTAGGAGCATTTGATTCATTCCGATCATTGCATCATAATCCTTAAACGTTTAAAAAGGAATCATTTTCATGACATGTTGCATTCATGTCACTCATAACACATGTAGCTAGAAGCATTTAATTCATTCTGATCATAACATCTTGGTCATGTGACATAAACATATGGAACCGAGTCTACAGGTCATGTCCCTCAGTGGACGGTGTAGCAATATCAGTGAATTTACAGATCTTATCTCCCTAAGCAGTAGTGGAGCAGATCAAATTTGGTGAATCTTATTTTCCCGAGATAGCAGGGAAGCAGATTACATCCACCAGTCTTATCTCCCTGAAGTTGCAGTGGAGTAGACTAGAGATAGAAGATCTCATCTTTCTGAAGTTGCAGGAAGCAGATCAAAGACACTTTCAGCCTTGTCTCCCTAAAGTTACAGCGGAGTAGACTGAAGACAACAGATCTCATCTTTCTGAAGTTGTAGGAAGCAGATCAAAGACACCTTCAGCCTTGTCTCCCTGAAGTTGCAGCGAAGTAGACTAAAGATAGCAGATCTCATCTTCTTGAAGTTGTAGGAAGCAGATCGAAGACACTTTCAACCTTATCTCCCTGAAGTTGTAGCGGAGTAGAGTGAAGATAGCAGATTTTGTCTCCCTGAAATTGTAGTGGAGCAAATCAAAAACAGAAGATCTCATATTCCTGAAGTTGCAAGAAGTAGATCAAAGACACTTTCAACCTTATTTCCCTGAAGTTGCAGCGGAGTAGACTGAAGATAGAAGATCTCATCTTCCTAAAGTTGCAGGAAATAGATCAAGAACACTTTCAGCCTTGTCTCTTGAGTTGTAGTAGAGCAGACTGAAGATAGCAGATTTGACATTCCTAAAGTTGCAGAAAGCAGATCAAAATAATCAGATCTTATCTCCCTGAGTTTGCAGTGGAGCAGATCAAAAAATAGTAGATCTGACATTCCTGAAATTGCAGGAAGTAGATTGAAGCCATCAGGTTAATTGAAATCAAGATGAACCAAGAAGTCGAGGCTCGGCAAAGACTGGGCAAAATTGGACCTTCTAAAGTCTTTGCTCTATTCTCGTCAAAAGATAATGAGCAAAGGGGCAGTTGTAGTTAGCCCATATTGCCCGGGCTCGTGAAAACTAAAACAAGAAAAGAAAATAATAAAAATAAAAAAATAAAAAACCAATGTCCAGTAAACAGTCCATTTACGGGCCTGAATAAACACCCCAAAACCCAAACAGCCCAATCCTTTGACCCAATACCTAAAACCCGTGGCTCGTTACACCCTTGGCCCAGATACTAAGACTAAACCCAACACCTAAACAGACTACCCAACTAGACCCACTAACAAAACCCGTTACACCCTCAGACCCAGACCCAGACCCAATAGACCCAAAGCTAAGCTGGCCCAAATGGCCCAAGTAACTGGCGGACGCAGGAAACCCTAAGTTCCCACTGCGCCGCAAGCACCCCCCAGCAGCCTCGACACTCATTACGCCACAATTTGAACGAGCCACTCCGACATCAACGCATGGGCAGCCTCCGTCGCGAGATCCTCGCCTTCTACTTGCAAAAAAGGAAAGCAGTACAAGCAGCAAACAAGGCAAACAAAACAGGGGATATGCATTTCCTTTTTTATTTTGGGGTTATAAAAACCCAAAATAAGTCTGTAAAACACACGATACATAGAGACATATACATACAGAGAATACAAAAAAATAGGAAATAAAAGCGAAAGCCAATATTCTGAAAATAGAGGTGATTTATAATTTGTTTTATTCGTGTTATTTCTTATTTTCTATTCGATTCAGGCGTTTTATTTATAAAATAATATTAAAATAAAAAAGGGACGAGGAAACTACCTTCGGAACGGAGATTTTTAGCCTCCGACCACAGTCTACAGAGGTGCGTGTGGCGCGTGCGGCGCGTGGCCTATGAAGTCCGATGACCATTCTGGACAGAGGCGAGGAGAATTTGAGAGCGTTTTCTGAATTTTTTTTCAAAACTGAGACTAAATGAATTTTTTCTCTGAAAATTGGTTTATATACGCTAAAGAAATGACGTTGTTTTGGTGTGGTCAGTTAATGACCACAACGACGTCGTTTTAGGAAAGGATCCGCGCGTTGACCCGAAAACCCGGGGATGATCCACACATTTTTTTATAAAAGGGCAATTTACTGCTTTAGCCCCTCCGCAATTTTGCTAGTCCCAAAACAGCCCAATTGGAATTTTATTTTTTTATTAAATTAGCCTTAAAGTCTGTTTTTGTTTCAATTTAGTCCCTCGGACTGCTTTAAAGGCTAAAAATCAGAACGACGTCGTTTTGGAAAGAAGGCATAATTGCCTAATGGGTCCCTACAACACGACGTGCGTTTTAATTTTAATTTAGTCCATTTATATTTATTTTATTGCTATTTAATCCTTATTCATTTTAAAACCCTTTATTTTATTTTTTTAAATTATTCTAATACTATATTTTATTATTTTATTATATTAAAATGTTATATTATTCTTATTATTTATATATATTAATTTTGTTAATAGTATAAATTTCATATATATATATATATATATATATATATTACATGTATTATCCTATACATTGAATTATTATATTATTTACTTGGTTTAATATAATTTGTATATTATTTTATAATTTGTTTATTATTTATCATATTATATTATTTAATTTGTATATTATATAGTATTATATTATATCATATATTATTTTCAAAATTTTATTTTGTATAAAATCTATTATATTATATAGCATATTTTATTTATATTGTTTATTACATATGTAATTTTATGATTAGTACATTATATATATGTGTTTTTATATAAAATATTATATATTATTTACTAATTATTTTTAATATATGTAATCATTTATATGTATTAAATTATTAAATTATATATTTTTATAAGTACTTTTCTTTACTTTTAAATTATATATATATATACATATATATATTATATTTTAAAAATCGTCACACTCTTTTATTTTTTTATTCAATGTTTAAATATATTATTCCCTTTTTTTCATTTGATTTTGTTATTTCGTGAAAGTCTTAATTATCGCTATTTATTTTACACTACATGTTTATTTATTTATGTTCTTTTGATTGTTTATTATTGTTTAACATAATTCTTTATATATTTATGTTATATTATTCTTTTATTACTTATTGTTAGTATAATTTGTAGTTATGTAGAATTGCTATTAAATATGTATGTCGTAATATCTTACTCAAACCATTGTTTTATAAAAACGCCTTTTGAATTGATACATTTTATTCAAATAGTTTAAAAAAATACAGTGATATCTAATATTTGAGGGCTTCGAGAAAAATTGTGCCCTAACTCACTAGGTTTCGATTTTTATCGTTGAACTTAAAATATTAAGTATCCATTTTCTTTTAAAATTGAAATTTATAAACTTCTAAATTAAAACTTATTCTTGGAAATTCAAAACGTTATTGAAACACCCCAAACCCGGCCCACGAGCCTTGACCGGATCTGGTATGTTCCTCGAAGGAAACCGGTTCAAAATTCGTTTACTACTTTGGAAAAACTATGTGTTTTGAAAGAAAAATTATTATTGGGTTGGGCTTGAATTGAAAACGTGAAACACCCCACACCCGGCCCACGAACCTGGACCGGATCTGGTATGTTCCTTAAGTAAACCGGTTTTCAAATTCTTTGTTACTTAGAGAAAATTTGTAAAATTTTAGGAAATATTGTTTTGGATTGGGCTTAGGCTGGGAAACCCATTTAATTAATTTTAAAAATCCAATTTTATTAAGGTGACAAAATAATTTTCTTTAGGTTTATAAAAAAATATATTTCACTTAAAATTTAATCCAACAATCGTGTGTAACAAAATAATTAAAAATAAAGCAGAAATAAAGAAAATCCACTGGGCCTTATGGCCTTATTACATCAAATAAAACCCAATAATAAAATTAAATGTACTTAGAAAATATAAAGTCCAAATTCTAAATAAAGTCTTCAAGTGAAGCATGGCCACCTCAAGGTCTACCGTACCGGTCCGTCACTGTTCATCACCTGAAAATGGTTCCCACAACGGGGTGAGTCAACAGACTCAATGTGCACACAGTACTAACATTCAACAAATCAGGCATACATGTTCATATCAAATCCATATTCATATAAAGATAAATGATGATGCAACCCAAACCCAAGCCTATTTGTCCATCCGCTACACACCACCCGTACCTGCCAGTCACACCGTGGGGACTACTAAGTCAACCCTCCATCCGCTACACACCATCGAAGGCAGTCGCTGCAGTCGACGTGCTCATCGCCCATATAATTTGTGTCAATAGACACCATATTCAAATAATGTAACAAAAGTTACCAAATTCAGATAATGTAACCGAAGTTACCATATTCAAATGTTGTGACCGTAGTCACCATATTCCGTTGGTGTGACCGAAGTCAACACCTTCTTCCCCTTTCACATAGATCCCGAATGCCCCATATTTTTTATATCATGCATAACATACTTAATTCTCATTCATGCTACTATTCACATGTTCAAAATATTTCATATTTGCAATCCTATCAAAAGTAGGAAACGTACCTGGGTACTCTTTCACTTGTGGTACTTAACCACATTCACATTCTTATGCATATTCATACATTTAATAATTGCCATATAATTTATTGAAGATTAGTATGGATACACACCTGATTCGCTTATTGGATTCCTTGAGATCCCGAAAATCCCGATCCAACGATCTAGATTTTTAACTCCTATATTCGGCCAAAGCATATTAATAAATCTATTTGGCTTAAAGAAAACCAAATCCTAGTAGGATTTGTATTACTAATACTCACCTTGTTTGCCGATTTGACTAACAATCAAATCCCGAAGATTTGTGTTCTTCTCCCTTGAAATCGGCTAAGCATTAAATCCATTGATTTGGTTAGTCTCTGATTAAAACGAGTAGATCTAGACATTCAAAAGAAACCTTGGCCGATTATAACCACTTACCTTATGATGAGAACTCAAAAATATCGGTTCCTTGCTCCCTTTATTGATATCGAAATTCCTATAATTCATATGTTAGATCTAACATAAAAAAAAACTTTCGGCCATATATATATATATATATATATACTTATCTTACCTTAGATCCTTGATCCTTGTTTTCGACAATTGTAGAAACCCTTTTGATGTTATAGTTGATTGCTCCTTTACTTAGAATGAAACAGAGAAGAAATAAACAGAAGAAGAAAAGAAAAGATGGGTTTTTCTTAAAGAAAAATTCGGCAGAGAGGGGGGAGAGAGCTAGGAAAAATTCGGCAGAGAGAAGAGGAGCAAAAGTGAATGAGTAGCCCTCCTGCCCTCCTTTTATAGCCAAAGTTATCAGCCTAGGAGTCCCTTACTTGGCCACCACTCCTCTTTTTGATAATATTATCTCTTTTATTTAAAAGATAAAAGCCTTTAATCCATCAATTATCTCCTCAATTATCTTAAAAGAAAATCCTTTATTTATCACTTATTATTCACATATTTATGCAAATAAAACTCTTCCTTTTCTAGAAACCCATGCCGTCCACCTCAGCCTTCTGGAAGCAAAAATAAAACTTATTTATTTGCTTCTCAAGTGACTCGAACTCAGGCCTATTTCCCTGCATGTGACGCCATCTCCTTAGGCCTTAAGTGGCATCTTCAGGCCACTTTTCCAAGCCTGTTTGTGTGTCAAACTTCTCCATCTTTTTCTTTTAAGGCCCTCTAGCCCTTATTTCCTATTTTGAACTTTAAAATTTGACATTTCGGCATCATTTCTAAGTTTCCTAAAATTTTCGATCGGCTCTGTAACTTGCCATTTTTCTTACATTTCCAAGTTTCCAGAAATGTTTACTTTCCATTTTTGAATCATTTCCAAAAATGTTCAGGTTTCCAAAAATGTTCAAGTTTCCAAAATGTTCAAGTTTCCAAAATGTTCACTTTCCTCTTTCAAACTTAACGTTTCCAAAGCATTTCCTTACATTGCCTTACATTTCCATACATTTCCACACATTTCCATACATTTCCATACATTTCCTTACATTTCCATACTTTTTCATACATTTCCATACGTTTTCAAAAGTATCAAAAATTTATTCTTAGTACTTGAGACTTGACATTTCGTACAATTAAACTGAAAATACATAGGCCCTTTTCAGGATGTTACAGTTCTACCCCCCTTAAAAATAATTTCGTCCTCGAAATTACTTACTACCGAATAATCGTACGGTCTAACTCACCCCACTACGCTATTGCTGCGCACTCTGATCCTAAAGAACTATCATACTTTCTAGGCACATTCTCTAGGTTCACATCCAAAGTTTCAGTCACCTCACTAGCAATACAAGAATAAGCTAACCCTATAACAAGCAAAGTAATTAAGGGTATTCCAGAGATGAGGGACGTACCCGTTGTCACATCTGGCACATCTTCCTCCTCGCGACAGCCAACTGCATAAACCAACCTTGGTTGCCTCGCGTCTGCACTTCCAGCATCTCTACTTGGTGCTCCACGTCCTTGGCCCGAACCATTTCCTCCAGGGTTCAGTCCACGACCTTGCTGAGGCTGCTGTCCACCTCTACCAGCCTGATTAACATTCTGAGTTGCTGGTCGATTTTCATCTAGGTTCTTAGGACAATTCTTAAGCATATGGTCCTTGGACCCACACTTGAAACATCCTCCTGTTTTCCTCCAGCACTCTCCTAAGTGCTTCTTTCCACACACATCACAAGGTCGATACCGCCCTTCTGAACCAACTTGTTGACCTCGCGGCCCATCAACTCTAGGCCTCTTATTCCCAAATGATCCAGACGATCCAAAACCTCTTTCTGGCCTATTCCGATCAGTGTTCTGCCTTGCGGAATCCTTAATTCCTTTAGCCACCTTAGCCTTTTCCACTAACGCAGAAAATTCCCGCTCTTGATGCGGTGCTATCAAAAGTCTCAGATCGTCCCTCAGTCCGTCCTCAAAACGGACACAGCGTTCATGCTCAGTTGCCACTACACCTCGAGCATAACGACTCAACCTCAGAAATTCTGCCTCGTATTCTGCTACGGACTTGTTCCCTTGAACCAGCCCCAGAAAAGCTTTCCTTTGCTCGTCTGTATACCTGGTTCCCACATATTTCTTCTGGAATGCCTCCTTAACATATTCCCAGGTCAGATCCTCCGCCGTGGCACCATCTCGAACAGTTAACCACCATTGATACGCTTCATCGCGTAACAATGCCACCATCCCTTTCAACTTTTCCTCAGGAGCCAGATCGAGCTCATCCATGATACGCTCCGTTGCTTCCAACCAGTACTCAGCCGTACTGGGTGCTACTCCAGACACTCCACGAAATATTTCCGCTCCATTAGCTCGGAGCCGTTTAGGCACAGACTTACGATTTCCTGAATTTCCTCCCGCACCAGCCACCAATTCCAAAACTCGCAGCACAGCCTGCGATACAGCATCTTCCCCCGTCTGAGCCTGCTGCTCAACATTAAAAGCTGGGGGTGGTGGTGGCGATATTTCGTTATCAGACCCTTGACCCGATCTAACGGGTTCCGACACGGTCATCCTTCCTCTACCTCGTCCACGACGACCACGTCCTCTAGAGCTCATTTTCTAGCGTCGAGATCTGATTAGAAAGTTTTATGGATTAGTCATTGTTCCACTTATTTACCCGCGAATGAGTTTTATGAAAAGGGATTTAAGAGTGGTTCTTTCGTACTCATACAAACACACAGTCTTTTTCATTCATTCAGTCATCCATCAAACAAATATGAACTTTCATTCATTCAGAGAAACGTTGTGGTTTTTGTTGTTGTTGTTTTCCACTACCCAGGGGTATTTTCGTAATTTTGTCCTACATGGGCATTTTCGTAATTTTTCAGAAGAAAACGTTCCTTGGTGTTTTCGTCAAAAAGTATTTTGAAAATTTCAAAGTCTCGGGGTTATTTGGAAAAATTTTGAAATCCGGGGGTATTTCGGTAGTTTTTGACCTCAGGGGTATTTTGGTAATTTTTTACAAATCAGGGTAAATTTGTAAAATTTAATAAATTAGAGATATTTCAAAAGTTGTAAAACTTTGAGGGTTCTTTTTGAAAAGTGTTCCTTCAAAAATGGGGATGTTGCAAAGATTTTGGAAATCAGGGTCATTTTGGTAATTTGTAAGTTAGGGGCAATTTTGTAATTTTCCAAAATCAAGGTATTTTGATATTTTACAAATTAGGGTTTTTGAATGTTTATAAAATAATGAAATTTTGGTAAAGCTGTTGAGTAGTTGAACATTTTATAAACCAAAGGGCATTTTGGTAATTTCACCACTGAGGGCATTTTTGTAATTTTTGCAAATCAGGAGTTTTTCAGAAAATATTGTAAAATAATTTTTTTTCTCAGATTTAAAAGAAAATTTTAAAAGTTTGAAAAAACTAGGGTTTGTTGTTTTCTCTCTCTTTTTTTTTTAAACAAAACGGCTAGTTCCCTTTTTGGGTTTTAGTCATCTGTTTAGCCTATGACCGAGCCCTCTTGGTCAGGGTGAACCAAAGCTACGCACCAGGCAGGATTCGAGTGGAGAGGAGGTGAGTCACGCGGACTGCTTAAATACCAAGCTCCCACCGAAACCATTCCCAGACATGCACACAGAGGTTGCCACACCACTGAGCCCTTTGAGTTAGGGTGAACCGAAGCTACGCACCAGGTAGGATTCCTGCGAAGAGGAGGTGAGTCACTAGGACTGCTTAAATACCAGGCTCTTCCGGATCCAATCCTAGACATGCGTACAGGGGTTACCACACCCTAGCTTAGTGACTTAGCCATAGGTTTGTTCAGTGCATTAAGTCTTATGCGTTTGTGTTTGAGTAGACTAGTCCTAGGGTCCAAGTTCCTATCATCTATTCTACGTTCCATGCCTTTTCTACCCTTATACAGTTCATAAATCACAGAATCACACATAAAGTTAGGGGTACTTACCTGGTGAACTGGGGTCGGAGACTTAGGTGCCATGCCATAAAACCTGCTTATGTTCAAAGAAAATCATTTGGGCTCGAATTCAAAACGTTTTGGGCCTTAGCCCACAGGCCGAGAGTTTAAAACTGGGCTCTGATACCAAGCTGAAACACCCCACACCCGGCCCACGAGCCTGGACCGGATCTGGTATGTTTCTTAAGTAAACCGGTTTTCAAATTCTTTGTTACTTAGAGAAAATTTGTAAAATTTTAGGAAATATTGTTTTGGATTGGGCTTAGGTTGGGAACCCATTTAATTAATTTTAAAAATCCAATTTTATTAAGGTGACAAAATAATTTTCTTTAGGTTTATAAAAAAAATATTTCACTTAAAATTTAATCCAACAATCGTGTGTAACAAAATAATTAAAATAAAGCAGAAATAAAGAAAATCCACTGGGCCTTATGGCCTTATTACATCAAATAAAACCCAATAATAAAATTAAATACTTAGAAATATAAGTCCAAATTCTAAATAAAGTCTTCAAGGAAGCATGGCCACCTCAAGGTCTACCGTCCCGGTCCGTCACAGTTCATCACCTGAAAATAGTTCCCACAACGGGGTGAGTCAACAGACTCAATGTGCACACAGTACTAACATTCAACAATCAGGCATACATGTTCATATCAAATCCATATTCATATAAAGATAAATGATGATGCAACCCAAACCCAAGCCTATTTGTCCATCCGCTACACACCACCCGTACCTGCCAGTCACACCGTGGGGACTACTAAGTCAACCCTCCATCCGTTACACCCATCGAAGGCAGTCAAGTCGACGTGCTCATCGCCCATGTCAATAGACACCATATTCAAATAATGTAACCGAAGTTACCAATTCAGATAATGTAACCGAAGTTACCATATTCAAATGTTGTGACCGTAGTCACCATATTCCATTGGTGTGACCGAAGTCAACACCTTCTTCCCTTTTCACATAGATCCCGAATGCCCCATATATTTTATATCATGCATAACATACTTAATTCTCATTCATGCTATTATTCACATGTTCAAAATATTTCATATTTGCAATCCTATCAAAAGTAGGAAACGTACCTGGGTACTCTTTCACTTGTGGTACTTAACCACATTCACATTCTTATGCATATTCATACATTTAATAATTGCCATATAATTTATTGAAGATTAGTATGGATACACAACTGATTCGCTTATTGGATTCCTTGAGATCCCGAAAATCCCGATCCAACGATCTAGATTTTTAACTCCTATATTCGGCCAAAGCATATTAATAAATCTATTTGGCTTAAAGAAAACCAAATCCTAGTAGGATTTGTATTACTAATACTCACCTTGTTTGCCGATTTGACTAACAATCAAATCTCGAAGATTTGTGTTCTTCTCCCTTGAAATCGGCTAACCATTAAATCCATTGATTTGGTTAGTCTCTGATTAAAACGAGTAGATCTAGACATTCAAAAGAAACCTTGGCCGATTATAACCACTTACCTTATGATGAGACCTCAAAAATATCGGTTCCTTGCTCCCTTTATTGATATCGAAATTCCTATAATTCATATGTTAGATCTAACATAAAAAAAAACTTTCGGCCATATATATATATATATATACTTATCTTACCTTAGATCCTTGATCCTTGTTTTCAACAATTTTAGAAACCCTTTTGATGTTGTAGTTGATTGCTCCTTTACTTAGAATCAACAAAGATTCAGCTTTGACAGTGGAAACAGAGAAGAAAATAGAAGAAGAAAAGATGGGTTTTTCTTAAAGAAAAATTCGGCAGAGAGGGGGGAGAGAGCTAGGAAAAATTTGGCAGAGAGGAAGAGGGAGCAAAAGTGAATGAGTAGCCCTCCTGCCCTCCTTTTATAGCCAAAGTTATCAGCCTAGGAGTCCCTTACTTGGCCACCACTCCTCTTTTTGATAATATTATCTCTTTTATTTAAAAGATAAAAGCCTTTAATCCATCAATTATCTCCTCAATTATCTTAAAAGAAAATCCTTTATTTATCACTTATTATTCACATATGTATGCAAATAAAACTCTTCCTTTTCTAGAAACCCATGCCGTCCACCTCAGCCTTCAGGAAGCAAAAATAAAACTTATTTTTTTGCTTCTCAAGTGACTCGAACTCAGGCCTATTTCCCTGCATGTGACGCCATCTCCTTAGGCCTTAAGTGGCATCTTCAGGCCACTTTTCCAAGCCTGTTTGTGTGTCAAACTTCTCTATCTTTTTCTTTTAAGGCCCTCTAGCCCTTATTTCCTATTTTGAACTTTAAAATTTGACATTTCGGCATCATTTCTAAGTTTCCTAAAATTTTCGATCGTCTCTGTAACTTGCCATTTTTCTTACATTTCCAAGTTTCCAAAAATGTTTACTTTCCATTTTGAATCATTTCCAAAAATGTTCAGGTTTCCAAAAATGTTCAAGTTTCCAAAATGTTCAAGTTTCCAAAATGTTCACTTTCCTCTTTCAAACTTAACGTTTCCAAAGCATTTCCTTACATTGCCTTACATTTCCATACATTTCTATACATTTCCACACATTTCCATACATTTCCATACATTTCCTTACATTTCCATACTTTTCCATACATTTCCATACGTTTTCAAAAGTATCAAAAATTTATTCTTAGTACTTGAGACTTGACATTTCGTACAATTAAACTGAAAATACATAGGCCCTTTTCAGGATGTTACAAAACGAGTTTATTTCATTAAAATTCCTTTGCCTTAGGTGACAAAACGTTTAGAGTTTGTTTTAAATTAAATTGACTTAATCTTTAATAATTAAAAATGTCGTAACATAGTAACTAAAACAGAAAAATAAAATAGATCAACCATGGCCTTATTACATCAAATAATCCCAAAATTAAAATTTAAAATACTTAAAATAAAATAAAAGTCCAAGTCGTAAATTTCTTGCTGTGCATGGCCATCCCTAAGCTTCTGCCGAACCCGGTCCATTACTGATCGTCACCTGAAAATAGTCCCACAGCGGGGTGAGTCAAACAGACTCAATGTGTAACCAACACTAAGAATTAACATTTCAGGCATGCATTATCATATCACATACATATTTATATAACTGGTAACAACAATGATGCAACCCAAACCCAAACCTAGTTAGCCATCCGCTACACTTCCCCGTACCAACCTGTACACCGTGGGGACTACTAAGTCGACCCTCCATCCGCTACACACCATTGAAGGCAGTCGCTGCAGTCGACGTGCTCATCGCCCTTATAGTTTCGTGGTCTTAGGTCACCACTTTCAGATTTCGTGGTCTTAGGTCACCACATTCAGATATCGTGGTCTTAGGTCACCACATTCACTTCCCCTTTCCAATAATATCCCATATGTCCCCATATATCATACATATCATGCACATTATGCTATATCATGTCTTAATTCAAGTTCTTATCATAATCACATTCATGGCATAACAAATCTTATCATACTTATAGTAGGAGTAGGAATACGTACCTTAGTACTGTGTACCATAACATGGTACTTAGCCATATTTTCACATTCTTAATAATACATTTAAGTTAAACGTAGCCATGAACATATCAAAACTTAGGGTAGGGTACACACCTGATTTGCTTAGCGATTCACTTAAATCCCGAAAAGCTTGATCTAAAGCCTTAGATCTCAATTCCTACATTCGGCCAACCTTAATATATTAGCATAAAGCCTATTTAGCTATAAAACCAAATCCTAGTAGGATTTGTATTCTTAAAACCTACCTTGTTGCCGATTGGGACACCAACCAATCCCGAAATCTTTGCTTTATTCCTCCTTATATTCGGTCAGGCATTAAATTGACGAATGGGTTAGTTTTCGGCATTTAAGAGGATAATAAATAGATCCACATATTAAAATAGGCCTTGGCCGAATTTACCTTTGTTCTTACCTTCCAAATCTTAAATCCCGAAATTGATCTTTAGTCTTAGGTGCCTGTCGAAATCCCTATAATCATATGTTAGATCGATTTTTAACACTTAATCACTATTAAATGGCCTTTGGCCGAATGTCAAAGTGTGACTCACCTTAGATCCTTGAAATCCCGAAAGCACTATTTGACTATGGAGATGTCGACAATAGCAGAGATCCCGGAGAACCTTCAAGTTTCGTCCAAAGATCACTAACAGGATTAATACCTTGATTTCGACAAAAAGTAGAAGAATGGAAACCGAATTTTTGATCTTACCCTTACTTGAAGAAATTGACAGCACCTATGCTTGGAGCTCCTCAAAGATTCGGCTAAGGAGTCTTGAAGACTAGTCGACTATGGCCTAGAGGTGTGTCAACACTTTTGATTCTTGAGGCTTAAAGAATCAGCAAATGGTGGATAAAGAAGAAGTAGATTTCGGCTTGACAAAATAAAAAGAGAAGAGAGAATGTTGCTTAGGGAATTCGGCAGAGAATAGGAGAATTTGCTTAAGAAATTTGGCAAAGAAAGAGTGAATGAATGAATGGCCTCTTTTCCTCTAGTAGCCGAAATTACTAGCTAGAGTCCCTTACTTGGCCACCACTCTTCTATTTTGATAGCTTTATCCCTTGAATTATCACTTTATTAAAAGAATTAATCCAACAATTATCTCTTGAAAATAATGATAAATAAATCTATTATTTATCTCCTATTTAGACGAAATTTAAAGAGAATAAAACTCCTCTTTTAGAAGCCTTATTGTCGTTCATCTCTCTGCTCCTTCTAGCAAAATAAAAATTTTATTTTGCTTCCTAAGTGACTCGAACTCAGGCCCACTTGCATAGCTTGTGGCGTCACCTACCTGGGCCTTAAGTGATATCTTCGGGCCACTTTTCCAAGCCTGATTGTGTGTCAAATTCCTCCTATTAATTTTCTTAAGGCCACCTTGCCTTAGTTTCCTCTTTTTAAACTTTAAAACTTGACATTTCCTTACATTTCCAAGTTTCCAAAAATGTTCGTTTCCCTCCTTTAACCTAACATTTCCTTACATTTCCAAGTTTCCCCAAATGTTCACTTTCCTGTTTTAACTTAACATTTCCATACATTTTCAGGTTTCCAAAAATGTTCAAAATACATTCATAGCATATAAGACATGTCATTTCGTACAATTAAACCGAAAATGCATAGGCCTTTTTCAGGATGTTACAGTTCTACCCCCTTAAAATAATTTCGTCCTCAAAATTTCCTAGCTAAAATAATTGAGGGTATTACTGTCACATTGTCTCTTCTGGTTCCCACGAAGCTTCCTCCGATCCATGATTGCGCCATAACACTTTGACTAGAGGAACTGACTTCCTCCGTAACACTTTCACATCACGTTCCAATATGTGAATTGGCTCTTCCTCGTAGGATAGGTCTGGCCTTAGCTCCACTTCTTCAATTGGTACCACATGAGATGGATCCGATCGATAACGACGTAGCATGGATACATGGAATACGTCGTGCATCTGCTGCAACTCTAGTGTTAACTCTAACTGGTATGCCACTGGTCCAACTCGCTTCAGTACTCGATAGGGCCCTATAAACCTTGGGCTTAACTTCCCTTTGCGACCAAACCTCATCACCTTCTTCCAAGGCGAGACTTTCAGAAACACTTGGTCTCCCACTTCAAACTCTATTTCCTTCCGCTTAAGGTCAGCGTACGACTTCTGCCTATCAGAGGCTTCCTTTAACCGTGCCCTGATTATCTCAACCTTTTCTTCAGTTTCTGCCACTAACTCTGGACCCAAAACTCGACGTTCTCCTAACTCAGTCCAACAAGTAGGAGTTCGACACTTCCGACCATACAACGCTTCATATGGTGCCATCCGAATGCTAGCTTGATAGCTGTTGTTGTAGGCAAACTCTGCTAAAGGCAAATAGTCTTCCCAACTTCCTCGGAAATCCATCACACAGCCTCTCAACATATCCTCCAACACTTGTATAACCCGTTCAGACTGCCCGTCTGATTGTGGATGAAAAGCCGTAGTGAAGTCCAACTTAGTGCCTAAAGCTTGATGAAGTGCCCTCCAAAATCGAGACGTAAACCTTGGGTCTCTATCGGAGATGATCGATACCGGTACTCCATGTATCCTCACAATTTTCGACACATATACTCTGGCCAGCTTCTGAAGAGAATAATCAACTCTTACCGGGATGAAGTGCGCGGACTTGGTCAAACGGTCCACTATTACCCATCCCGAGTCCTTCTTAGTAGGCGTAAGGGGAAGCCCACTAACGAAGTTCATGGTAATTCTTTCCCACTTCCACTGCGGAATCTCGATTGGCTGAAGCAATCCTGATGGAACTTGGTGTTCAGCCTTAACTTGCTGACACGTCAGACATTTTCCCACGAATTCAGTAACTTCCCGTTTAAGATTAGGCCACCAAAACTGTTCCCTTAGATCCCTGTACAGCTTAATGCCTCCGAGATGCATAGCATAAGGGCTACTATGCGCCTCCCGAAGAATCCTCTGTCGTAACTCTGCGTCCCTCGGCATACAGACTTTCCCTTTGTAGCACAATACTCCTTCAACATTAACGCCATAATCCTCTAACTCTCCGTTCTGTACTTGCTGTAACTTAGCACTTAGGTCCTTATCAGCCAACTGTCCCCTTTTCACCTTACTCAGCCATGTGGGCTTGACTCGCAACTCTGCCAACAGGCTTCCATCATCATACAAACTTAAGTGAGCGAACATAGCCCTTAGATCTGACACAACCTTCCGACTTAGGGCATCAGCTACCACATTCGCCTTGCCCGGGTGGTATTCTATCGAGCAATCATAATCCTTCAGTAACTCCACCCACCTTCGCTGCCTCAAGTTCAACTCCTTCTGAGTCAACAGATACTTAAGGCTCTTGTGGTCTGTGTAGATTATCGACCTTTCTCCATAAAGGTAGTGCCTCCAAACCTTAAGAGCAAAAACCACTGCTGCCAATTCCAAGTCATGAGTGGGGTAGTTAACCTCATGCGGCCTTAACTGTCGAGACACATAAGCGACTACTTTTCCATCTTGCATTAGGACACATCCTAATCCCGTATGCGAAGCGTCACAGTATACCACAAAATCCTTCCCTGCCTCCGGCTGAATTAACACTGGAGCTTCTGTCAACACTTTCTTAAGCTTTTCAAAGCTCTCCTGTTGCTTATTAGTCCATTCAAAGGGTACTTCCTTCCTTAGCAACTTTGTCAAAGGCGCGGCTGTTGACGAGAACCCTTCCACGAACCTTCCGTAATAACCTGCCAACCCTAAGAAACTTCGGATCTCAGCCACGGACCTAGGTGGCTTCCAATCCAACACTGCTTCGATCTTTCTAGGGTCCACTCTTATTCCCTCTGCGGATACCACATGCCCTAAGATGCCACCTCTTTAAGCCAAAATTCACACTTGCTGAATTTGGCATAGAGCTTCTTCTCCATTAATACTTCCAACACAACCCGTAGGTGCTCATCATGCTCCTCCTTCGACTTCGAATACACCAGGATGTCATCGATAAACACGACAATGAACCTATCCAAATAGGGTTGAAAAACCCAGTTCATCATATCCATGAATGCGGCTGGAGCGTTCGTCAACCCAAACGGCATTACTACAAACTCATAGTGGCCATACCTTGTCCTAAAAGCTGTCTTATGGATATCTGCCTCTTTTACCCTCAACTGATGATATCCCGACCTTAAGTCTATCTTTGAGAAAACTGCAGCCCCCCTCAGTTGATCAAACAAGTCGTCTATCCTTGGCAACGGGTACTTGTTCTTGATGGTCAGCTTATTTAACTGACGATAATCTATGCACATACGCATAGTTCCGTCCTTCTTCTTTACAAACAGGACCGGTGCTCCCCATGGAGACACACTGGGTCGAATGAACCCACGATCCAGCAATTCTTGGATTTGAGCCTTGAGCTCAACCAACTCCTTTGGTGCCATACGATACGGGGCAATTGACACAGGAGCTGTTCCCGGTAGCAAGTCTATTCCAAATTCCACCTCCCTATCTGGGGGTATTCCTGGTAATTCCTCCGGAAACACATCTTCAAAATCTCTTATAGTTCTAACTCCACTGACACCTTCCTTTCCACCCAACGCACTTACGAAAGCTAAGAACGCCCTGCACCCTTTCTTAACCATTTCCTCAGCCTTCAACACCGAAACTACGTTAGACAGGTAGTTTCTTCTTTCCCCGATCATTACTACTATTTCATCCTCTGGGGTCCTTAGTTTCATTCGTTTAGCCGTATAATCCAACATGGCTCGGTGCTCTACTAGCCAGTCCATTCCAAGTATGAGTTCAAACTCCCCAAAGGGTAGTTCCATTAAGTCAGCCCAAAAGTTCACTCCCTGAATCTCTAGGGGTAGATTCCGAAAGATCTTATCCACCACTACAGTTTGGCCTAATGGGCTTACTACAGTCATCTGCCTATCAGAAAATTCAGAGTCTAGGCCTAGTGTTTTCACTACACTACATGCAACATAAGAATGGGTCGAGCCCACATCAATCAGAGCAAAATAGGGCTTGCCATAAATAAAGAACATACCGGTTATAACATCCGGCGCGTCTCCATCCTCCCTCCGTCGAACCGCATAAACCAAACCCGGTTGCCTTGCCTCAGCATTAGTAGCACATCTGCCTTGTGTTCCACGTCCTCTGCCAGCACCATTACCTCTGTTATTCGAACCACGACCTCGTTGAGGCTGCTGTCCCCCTCTACCAGCCTGGTTAACATTCTGAGCTGCTGGTCGACTTTCATCTGGTTTCTTAGGACAATCCTTGATCATATGGTCCTTGGACCCACACCTAAAACATCCTCCCGTCTTCTTCCAGCACTCTCCTAAGTGCTTCTTCCCACACAGATCACAAGGACGATACTGCCCTCCTGGACCAACTGGTTGACCTCGCGGCCCATCCACTCTAGGCCTCTTTTGAAACTTTCCAGATGATCCAAAACCTCTTTTTGGCCTATTTCGATCCATGGTCTACTTGGTAGAATCCTTAATTCCCTCGGCTACCTTGGCCTTTTCTACTAAAGCAAAAAACTCTCGCTCCTGATTCGGTGCTATCAGCAATCTCAGATCATCCCTTAGTCCGTCCTCAAAACGGACACAGCGTTCATGCTCAGTTGCCACTACTTCTCGAGCATACCGGCTCAACCTCAAAAATTCAGCTTCATATTCTGCAACGGACTTGTTCCCTTGAACCAGTCCCAGAAATGCTTTCCTTTGCTCATCATATACCTGGTTCCAACATACTTCTTTTGATACGCTTCCTTAACATACTCCCAGGTCAGATCCTCAGCCGTGGCATCATCCCGAACAGTTAACCACCATTGGTAAGCTTCATCGCGTAGCAGTGCCACCATTCCTTTTAGCTTCTCCTCAGGGGTCAGATCGAGCTCATCCATAATGCGCTCAGTTGCCTCCAACCAGTACTCAGCTATACTGGGTGCCACACCAGATACTCCACGAAACATTTCAGCTCCATTAGCTCGGAGTCGCTCGGGTATAGATTTTCGAGCTCCTATATTTCCACCTGCGCCAGCCACCATTTCCAAGACTCGCAGCACAGCCTGCGACACAGCATCATCCCCCGTCTGAGCCTGCTGCTCAACACCAATAGCTGGGGGTGGTGGTGGCGGTGGTATCTCATTATCAGACCCTTGACCCGATCTAACGGGTTCAGACACAATCATTCTTCCTCTACCGCGTCCACGACGACCACGTCCTCTAGAACTCATTTCTATCGTCGCGATCTGATTAAAAAGTTTTATGAATTAGTCATTGTTTCACTTATTACCCGCGAAAAAGTTTTATGAAAAGAGTTTTAAGAGTGGTACTTTCGTATTCATACATGCACACAGTCTTCACATTCATTCATTCATTCATCCATCAATCAATTATGAACTTTCGTTCATTCAGAGAAATGTTGTAGTTTTCATTGTTGTCGTTTTTCCACTACCCAGGGGTATTTTCGTAATTTGCCCTACAGGGGTATTTTCATAATTTTCCAAAGAAAAAGTTCCTTGGTGATTTTGTCAAAAAGTATTCTAGAATTTTTAAATTCCCGGGGTATTTTGGAAAATTTTGAAATTCGGGGGTATTTCGAAAATTTTGGAGCTCGGGGGTATTTTGGTAATAATCCAGGGTAAATTTGTAAAGTTTAATATTTCCGGGGTATTTTCAAATTTTGCAAAACTTTGAGAGTTCTTTTTGAGAATTGTACTTTCCAAAACGATAATGTTGCAAAAATTTTGGAAACTAGGGTCATTTTGGTAATTTTGTAAGTTATGGGCAATTTTGTAATTTTCCAAAAATCAAGGTATTTTGATATTTTGCAAATTAGGGTTTTTGAACCTTTATAAAATAGTGAAATTTTGGTAAGACTGTTGGGTAGTTGAACATTTCATAAACCAAGGGCATTTTTGTAATTTTACCACTAGGGGTATTTTTGTAATTTCATAAATCAGAAATTTTTCGGAATTTTTTTTATAGAGATAGTTTTCACAGAATAAGAGGGTGATTTTAAGAGTTTTAAAACTAGGGTTTCCATAAAAACACGGCTAGTTCCCTTTCGGGTTTTAGTTATTGTGTTTAGCCTATGACCGAGTCCTCTTGGTCAGGGTGAACCAAAGCTACGCACTAGGTAGGATTCAAATGGAGAGGAGGTGAGTCACGCAGACTGCTTAAGTACCAAGCTCCCACTGAAACCATTCCTAGACATGCGCACAGAGGTTGCCACACCCACTGAGTCCTCTTGGTTAGGGTGAACCGAAGCTACGCACCAGGCAGGATTCCAGCGAAGGGGAGGTGAGTCACTAGGACTGCTTAAATACCAGGCTCTTCCGGATCCAATCCTAGACATGCGCACAGGGGTTGCCACACCCTAAATCGGTGACTTAGCCATAGGTTTGTTTAAGTAGGTATTAAATCTTATGTATTTGTTGGGGTATACTAGTCCTAGGGTTCACATACTTATCATACTACTCTACGTTCCATTCCATTTCTACCCTTCATAATATAATCACATAAAGCACACAGATGGTTAGGGGTACTTACTTGGTGGACTGCGGGTCGGAGACTTAGGTGCCATGCCAGAAAAACCCTGCTTATCTTCAAAAACTCATTTGGGCTCGAGTCGAAAATGTTTTGGGCCTTAAACCCCAGGCCGAGGGTTTGAAACTGGGCTCTGATACCAAATTGAAACACCCCAAACCCGGCCCACGAGCCTTGACCGGATCTGGTATGTTCCTCGAAGGAAACCGGTTCAAAATTCGTTTACTACTTTGGAAAAACTATGTGTTTTGAAAGAAAAATTATTATTGGGTTGGGCTTGAATTGAAAACGAGTTTATTTCATTAAAATTCCTTTACCTTAGGTGACAAAACGTTTAGAGTTTGTTTTAAATTAAATTGACTTAATCTTTAATAATTAAAAATGTCGTAACATAGTAACTAAAACAGAAAAATAAAATAGTTCAACCATGGCCTTATTACATCAAATAATCCCAAAATTAAAATTTAAAATACTTAAAATAAAATAAAAGTCCAAGTCGTAAATTACTTGCTGTGCATTGCCATCCCTAAGCTTCTGCCGAACCCGGTCCATTACTGATCGTCACCTGAAAATAGTCCCACAGCGGGGTGAGTCAAACAGACTCAATGTGTAACCAACACTAAGAATTAACATTTCAGGCATGCATTATCATATCACATACATATTCATATAACTGGTAACAACAATGATGCAACCCAAACCCAAACCTAGTTAGCCATCCGCTACACTTCCCCGTACCAACCTGTACACCGTGGGGACTACTAAGTCGACCCTCCATCCGCTACACACCATCGAAGGCAGTCGCTGCAGTCGACGTGCTCATCGCCCTTATAGTTTTGTGGTCTTAGGTCACCACTTTCAGATTTCGTGGTCTTAGGTCACCACATTCAGATATCGTGGTCTTAGGTCAGCACATTCAGATTTCGTGGTCTTAGGTCACCACATTCACTTCCCCTTTCCAATAGTATCCCATATGTCCCCATATATCATACATATCATGCACATTATGCTATATCATGTCTTAATTCACGTTCTTATCATAATCACATTCATGGCATAACAAATCTTATCATACTCATAGTAGGAGTAGGAATACGTGCCTTAGTACTGTGTACCATAACATGGTAATTAGTTATATTTTCACATTCTTAATAATACATTTAAGTTAAACGTAGCCATGAACATATCAAAACTTAGGGTAGGGTACACACCTGATTTGCTTAGCGATTCACTTAAATCCCGAAAAGCTTGATCTAACGCCTTAGATCTCAATTCCTACATTCGACCAACCTTAATATATAAGCATAAAGCCTATTCGGCTATAAAACCAAATCCTAGTAGGATTTGTATTCTTAAAACCTACCTTGTTGCCGATTGGGACACCAACCAATCCCGAAATCTTTGCTTTATTCCTCCTTATATTCGGCCAGGCATTAAATTGACGAATGGGTTAGTTTTCGGCTTTTAAGAGGATAATAAATAGATCCACGTATTAAAATAGGCCTTGGCCGAATTTACCTTTGTTCTTACCTTCCAAATCTTAAATCCCGAAATTGATCTTTAGTCTTAGGTGCCTGTCGAAATCCCTATAATCATATGTTAGATCGATTTTTAACACTTAATCACTATTAAATGGCCTTTGGCCGAATGTCACAGTGTGACTCACCTTAGATCCTTGAAATCCCGAAAGCACTATTTGACTATGGAGATGTCGATAATAGCAGAGATCCCGGAGAACCTTCAAGTTTTGTCCAAAGATCACTAATAGGATTAATACCTTGATTTCGACAAAAAGTGGAAGAATGGAAACCGAATTTTTGATCTTACCCTTACTTGAAGAAATTGACAGCACCTATGCTTGGAGCTCCTCAAAGATTCGGCTATGGAGTCTTGAAGACTAGACAACTATGGCCTAGAGGTGTGTCAACACTTTTGATTCTTGAGGCTTAAAGAATCAGCAAATGGTGGATAAAGAAGAAGTGGATTTCGGCTTGACAAAATAAAAAGAGAAGAGAGAATGTTGCTTAGGGAATTCGACAGAGAATAGGAGAATTTGCTTAAGAAATTCGGCAAAGAAAGAATGAATGAATGAATGGCCTCTTTTCCTCTAGTAGCCGAAATTACTAGCTAGAGTCCCTTACTTGGCCACCACTCTTCTATTTTGATAGCTTTATCCCTTGAATTATCACTTTATTAAAAGAATTAATCCAACAATTATCTCTTGAAAATAATGATAAATAAATCTATTATTTATCTCCTATTTAGACGAAATTTAAAGAGAATAAAACTCCTCTTTTAGAAGCCTTATTGCCATCCATCTCTCTGCTCCTTGTAGCAAAATAAAAATTTTATTTTGCTTCCTAAGTGACTCGAACTCAGGCCCACTTGCATAGCTTGTGGCGTCACCTACCTGGGCCTTAAGTGATATCTTCGGGCCACTTTTCCAAGCCTGATTGTGTGTCAAATTCCTCCTATTAATTTTCTTAAGGCCACCTTGCCTTAGTTTCCTCTTTTTAAACTTTAAAACTTGACATTTCCTTACGTTTCCAAGTTTCCAAAAATGTTCGTTTCCCTCCTTTAACCTAACATTTCCTTACATTTCCAAGTTTCCCGAAACGTTCACTTTCCTCTTTTAACTTAACATTTCCATACATTTTCAGGTTTCCAAAAATGTTCAAAATACATTCATAACACATAAGACATGTCATTTCGTACAATTAAACTGAAAATGCATAGGCCCTTTTCAGGATGTTATAGTTATACTCTAACTTACTGGATATGATGTTTTATATTTCGAGATAAGAATTTTCTACAAATAAAGGCGAGCCTAACTTCGAAGTCGTGAGATGATATATCCTAACTTACTGGATATAACATTTTATTTCTTTAAAATAGGTAAGTCTTGGTTTTCTTTCTAATAAAAGGATCATATTTTAATTTTTTTCAAATTTTCAACATTCCGATATGATTTTATTGATTAGGTACCAATTTTTGGGCGCTATGAGGGTGCTAACCCTTCCTCATACGTAACCGACTCCCAAACCCGTTTTCTTGTATTTCGTGGACCAAAATCAATGTTTTGAAATAAAATATTTTACAAGGTGATCCAATCACACCTAAGTAAAAAGGGATTGGTGGCGACTCCATTTCCGTTTTAAAAAAGTCAATCCCCGTTTTTTATAAACCTTTTTTAAAAAATGGTTTCGACAACAATGACTGAGAACAATTTAGAAATCACAACTGTAATGCATAGAGATCTCATAATTATAACTCTTTATAATTCCCTTGCATAGACTAATGTGTTCCGTAGGTTGTATATATGCAAGTGTTAAATACCATATGCTTTACTCATGGATAAAGAAATATCTCAATTTATTACTATAAAACTATAATAATATTAACCCAATTAAATATTATTTAGAGCTTACAACCAAATCATGATTAGCTTGTAGGGCTTACACTAACAATCTCCTAATAGCACTAAAGCCAATTACCCATATATCTATGCCCTAGACCTTCTATGTGACGATTGTGTTTCTATTGTGTAACCTTACTAAATGGATCAGCTAGATTGTAACATTCGGGATTTGGGGGTCTCGCATTTTACTTCGTATCTATGTGTTGGTATGCTTTGTATGATTGTTTAAGTGTGTTTGGGGCTTCGGGAAACCTTGAGGTTAAGTCTGAGCCTTAGTGAAAATTTTTGGTTATAATCTGTTAGGGGAGGTCTAGTGGAGCCAGGTTTAAAGAGATTAAATTTTGTGGTTGTTAACACAAGGAAAGAGTTGGTGTAGTGGCAAGGAGACGCCACCCTATGTGCATTGGAAGTGGCGTTAGAGGGAAGTTACAAGGGGGAAGGGGTTCGAGCTGCATGGATAGCATTTTGGAGTTCTATTTTGCGTCTCGAGAGGTAGGTGATGGATTCGGCAAGGGCACTTAAAAGGGAAAGTGTTGAAAGGGTCAAACAATTCGAATGAATGGTGGAGAGTGATCTAGGGAGGTTGAAACATTCAAACTAGTTTGAATGGGAGGGTGAGAGTAAAGTTAGGAGAAAGTTAAGGGATTTGGAGAGGGGTCGAGTTGTTGGCCGATTGTGGGGTCCTAAAGGTGGGACTTTCAGTCTTGAAGGAGGGTGTGAGGGGGTGTTTCAGTTTAGGACTGTTGGTACCAAAATTTGGAGAGGCTAGTTAGGAGTAGTGAGCTCTCTTTTGTCATATGATGCAAGCTATTTTTCTTTAAGGTGTCGAATTCTCTCAATCGTTTCTCCTTTTCTGCATAGTGCGTGTAGGGCCGAAAGTTAGAAGGCACTCCTCTCTTTTCTATTGTTTTCTTTCTTTTCTCCTCAGGTTTTTCCCTCTTGCCGAATTCTTTAGCATCCATCTTCTTTTGTTTTCTTTTCACTCTAGGCCGAACCTTTTCTCACGAAACTCTTTTATTATTTCATCATCAAAAGCCGAAGCAATTCTCTTCTTCTCCATTTCATTTCTTTATTTTATTTGCTTACTTTTCAAACTCCATCTCTTGACCGAATTCTCTCAGAAGGTTGCCGTCACTTCTCCTCTCAATCTTTCCAATCAGTTTTCTCTTAAGTTGTGGTAAGCGTTCTCTTTTCTTTGCATTTCTCTTTTCTCTTTTGATTGACCAAATCAAAAGATATTAATCCTGTTTCTTAGATTTTGGCCGTGCATATGAAGGGCCTTGACTTCGTGCCTCTTTTTCTTTTAGCCAGCGTGAAGGGTATTAGGGATCTTTCGATTTTCGATCAACCAAGGTAAGAGGGTTACAACATTCGTTCGGCCGAAGGCCATTTCTTTTGTCCACAAGGTTATAAGGCCGAATCTAGTATTGGTTTATGTAGGGACTTCGACGACCTTTAAACTCAAGTGAATAACCTCCGGGTTCTGTCGACTTTGGTAAGGGTTTATTCGATCGAAGCATTCATTTAGTTTTCACTATTATCTTATTTAACATTTTAACCGGGTCTCCTGACCAAGATCTTATTGTATGGATTCGAGTACCAGTCAAGTAAAGGAAGGGGTTGGACACGTAGTCCTTACCCCTAAATTTAAGAGGTGAGCAGTTTCAGCGCTTCGGGATTGGCCACCAGGTTGTGGGCCAGCGTCTGAAAAAGACAAGCAGATCGCTGTGATCTCTTCGAGTGAGGACGTTAGGGAGATTGATAGTTTGGTTCTTCAGGTTTACAGGTGTGTAATTATCACACTATACCCTTAATTTTGTATTGTATGTGTATTACTGAAAGCCGGAAATAGCGATATTGTGAGTGAGTTGCCTATGTTGGGTAATCGAAAAACCAGGTTAGTATACTATTTCTATGATTACTCGTGAATAATCTATTAGCAGATGCATGTTGAGTATGATAAAATATATATATGTCATATCATGTTGCCTATCTTTCATATTGTGTTGCATGTGCATGGGATATTGGGTTATAAATGATTTAAAAGGGGAAGTGTATACATATTTGTGACTTTGTCACGGTTAATGATGGCATGGAGCCTCATTGTGGATATGGTGATTTAATCAAGTGTGGAAACAGTGGCTAGACCACTTATGTGGACTTTGAGCAGTGTGTCTATCAGCATGACTGCCAAAGAGGTGTGTAGTGGAGAAGGGTTGATTGTAGAAATCCCCAGGTGTGTCTGAGGATGAATGTACGGTGTGGTGTGTAGAGGATGGATAATAGGTTGGGTTGGGCTATCATTGTGAATATTTACGCATGGTATGATGATTTGGGGGGCCCAAGCCCACTTGTGGAATTTTGTAGTATAATTGCACACTGAGTCTGGTGACTCACCCTATTTTCTTAACACAACGCAGGTAGCTCATGACTCATTGGACCAGGTTGGGTGGACTCGAAGTGGCCATGCAGGAGTTGTGTAACATCCGAGATTTAGGGGTCTCGCATTTTATTTTGTGTCTATGTGTTCTTGTGTGTGGCATGACTGTTTGAGTGTGTTTGGGGGCTTCGGGAAACATTGGGGTTAGGTAGGAGCCTTAGTGAAATTTTTGGTTAAAGCTGTTAAGGGGAGAGCTAGTGGAGCTAGGCCTTAAGGGATTAAATGTGGTGGTTATGGGCACAACAAGTGAGGTGGTGGAGTGGCAAGGAGACGTCACCTTCTATGGAGGGGTGTTGCGTCAGCATGAGGTTCAAAGGGGGAAGGGGTTCGAGCAACGTGGGCAGCATTTTGGAGTTTGTTTTTGCGCATGGGGAGGTAGATGATGGATTCAGCAAGGGCACTTGGAAGGTGGAGGTTTGAAAGGGTCAAATGGTTTAAATGGATGGTGGAGAGTGAGGTATGAGGTTTGAATGATTCAAACTCATTTGAATGGGTGATGTAAAGGGAGTTGAGGAGAAAATCGTGGGGGGTGTTGGCTAGGTGAGTGTTAGCCGAATTTTTGAGGGGTTGAGAGGGGGGGAGTATTCGGTTTTGAGCTTAAGGTGAGGGTGCCGAAATTTGGTGCTAGTGTGTAGTGGTTATTTTTCGGCATTTGGTTTGTGCTTCTCATTTTCTTTTGTTTTAGTTTTGCTCTTATCCTCTCTTGTGCCGAAAATCACTTAGCACTTCAACTCTTTTCTCTCTTTTGACTCATAGCCGAAACCTAGAATACCATTAGGGTCACTTTTGTTTATCTTCTCTTCTCATCTTCAAAAGCCAAAAATATCACATTTTTCTCCCTTTTCATTTTATGTTTTCATTTTCTTTCTTGAAGCCTCTCTAGCCGTACCTTCTACTTTGAATTGGGGTGTTGTTCTTTTCCTTTCTTTTCACAAGAGCCGAAATCACTCTCATATCCTCACTTAGCCGAAACCTCTAAAGTTCAATCTCATTTCCCGAAATTCACCATAGCCGAATTATCATCTCAGGGATTGGTAAGTCCTCTGACGTTTCTTCTTTGTTATCTCTTCTCATTCTCTTCTAGTAGTCGAATCTTTTTCTTAATCTCTCATTGGCCTTGTTTTCACTCTGCATTCCTAGAAGCCGAATCTCTCTGTGGTGGTTGGTTGTGCCGAATCCTGAAGGAAGCTGTAGATGAGGGGTGAGTGTGTTGTGTGTGGCCGAATGGTGGGGGGTGGACTTATGTCCCCTGTTTGGCCGAAAGGCCACTTCTATTTTATTCTTTCTCCATTAGTCAAATCTCATCGGGTATCTGTATAGGTGCGATCAACGTGGTTTCAAGGGTTGCTAAACTCCGGGATTCAATTTATTTATGTAAGAAAGATTTCTGTTATTGGTTTGTAAATCGATTCATTATCTCAACTATTAGCTTAACCGAGTTGAGTGGTCATTCAAATTGTAGCTCTTGTAGTGATTTATTGACCGACATTTTGATGGATGCAAGCAAATCGCAGTTTGGCGAGGGAAGTAAACCTTCGGGTTCGATCCCTAGGTTCAAGAAGAGGGCTGTGTCTGCTGTTCGGGATTGGCCACCGGGGTGTGGGCCAGCGTCTGAAAAAGACAAGCAGATCACTGTAGTTTCTTCGAGTGAGGACGTTAGGGAGATCGATAGCCTAGTTCTTCAGGTTTTCAAGTGTGTAATTATCACACTGTTTCCATAGTTATTTTAATTAAATGTATGTATCATGTGTGGTAGCCGAAAAGGTGGCTGTGGTGGTGTTATTACCTATATGGGGTAAACCGGTAAACCAGGTTAGTATACTACCTACGTTAAAAGTTGAGGATAAATGGTTGTGGATGCATGTAAGCATGATATATATATACTTGGATGTGTTCATATTCTCTCATATTGCCATTTATCATATTATGACGCATGTGCATGGGTTTCGGGATATAATGATTAAAGGGGAAATGTATATTCATATGTGGGTGACTCTGTCACGATTAATGATGGCCTTGAGCCTCATTGTGGATTGATGATGACCTTGAGTCTCATCGTGGATATTTGTGATTTAATCACGTGGATCAGTGGCTAGACCACTTATGTGGACTTTGAGCAGTGTGTCTGTCAGCATAGACTGCCAAAGAGGTGTGTAGCGGATGGAGGGTCGATTGTAGAAATCCCCAGGTGTGTATGAGGTTGGATATACGGGTGGTGTGTAGCGGATGGATACTAGGCTGGGTTGGGTTAACATATTGCATCATTGTGCGTGGTATATTGTTTTGATGTGGATTTGGGGCCAAGCCCATTTGCGGATTTGTGTGGACTAACTGCACACTGAGTCTGGTGACTCACCTTGTTTCTCAAAACAATGCAGGTAATTCATGACTCTTTGGACCGGGCTGGAGTGGATTCGAGGTGGCCATGCAGAAGCTATTTTCGTTAATTCTGTTTATTTAAACTGTTAGTTACTATTTGGGATATTTTTATTATGTAATAAGGCCACTTTAAATGTTTTGGGATATTATGGTTTTAAGTTGGATTTTCCTCAGTTAATTAATTAAAAAGTGATTTTAAGATATTTATAACATGAGTTCAAAAATGAAGTTTTAAAAATTCGGGTTACTCATAAACAATCGTTTTCTCGAAACTCCAGCACAAATAACGAACCGAACTTTATACAATTTGGTAGTTTTTTTTTTACTCGTCAGCAAACAACTATTTTTAAACGACAAACCCCTTTTGAGCTGAAGGTTTATTTTACAACTAAAAACCTATTTTCACTATCAAAACCGTATTCGTTTTCAACACTTTAACCTTTTCCTGTAACATTCCGAATTCGGCCGTGGTGTTTTGGGCCGGGTTTGGGGTGTTACAAGTTGTTTTAGTAAACGTTACTTTAAACTGATAGTTGCTATTTTCTTTTGGGTTATTTTTAATATGTAATAAGGCCATTTTAGATTTGGTAAATTTTGGATTTTTAAGTTGGTTTTATTATTTAATATTTATCTAAGATATGACTTTACTATATTTTGACATGGGAGTTAAAATGGAGCTTTCAAAACTTGGGTAACATAAAAACAACCATTTTCTCTCAAGTACTAGCAAGAATAACAAACAGAACTTAACCCAATTCAGAAATTTTCCCTCATTTGCAAACCACTGTTTTCAAAATATTACCTAAACCGAAAGGTTTTTCTAATTTACGGTATTTTCCTACATTAAAAATAAAATTCGTTTTCACACCTTTTCCCTAGTAACATGCCAGATCCGATCGTGGTGTTTGGGCCGGGTTTGGGGTGTTACATAGATTATTTTCTGTGGGTATCTTATCCATACATGTATCATGTCTATCAATGATCTCTCAGATCAAGTGATATCACTGTAATACATGTTTGGATTTGTGATGAGACCTCGGTTTTTTAGCATATGCTATGGCCATTAAGTAGAACCTTAATGAAACCTAATAGGAATATATTAAAAGGTTTAATGCTATTATACTTAGAGTGAAAGAGCTTAATGATGTCAATTTTTGAAAATATTATTGAAAATCCCATCAAACATTTTCAAGATTTTAAAATACTCAAAAACATTATCATAAAATGATTTGATATATTTCAAATGTTTTTGAGTCAATCCAAAATATTTTCAAGGTGTTTTAAAGCATATTTGAAGTAAAGGATCAATCCCCCCTCAATTAGTAGCCACAAGCTATTATAAAGGTATAAAAGATCCATCTCCCACTTAAAATGATTGATCCTTTGGCATGCAAGGCTTTAATAAACGTGATCTTACATCCTCCAATGGCTATATTTTGTCTCCAATGGCTATAAACGAGTAGAAACTCATTCCTTGGTATAAGTACACTTCAAGAGATCAATATTCAAGTAAGAAACTATGAGAAAATTCATTAAACCTTTATTTTCTTCATCTTTCTATTGTACATATTTTTTTTAGAAAGCTTTATTTCAAATATTTGAAAGAGTTTAGTGTTGAAAAAAATCTAGTTTGAAAATGATTTTCTTGCACAACAAAAAATAAAAATTTTGAAAATTGACCCAGTTTGTGATGTTTATAGCAATAAACCCTAAACTGAATTCGCACATGTGTTTTCATGTAAGCGGATCATTGTCGTTCCCTACTTTCAATCAAACGATCTTCTCTGCTATTCTTGTACCATGAAATGCTTCGAGTGTAGGCTCGGACAATTCAAATCAAAATAAAGAACTAGAAATAGTTTTCTTTTCTTTAATGTGAAAACGAAAAATCTTTTCTCAAATAGAAACCAACAAAGTTTGTTATTCTAAAAAATAGATTCCATAGTTGAGAATAAATTTTCTCTGTTTTAGACAGAGTAACAATACCTTAAAGTTGTGTAAATAGCCTTACCGATGCCATCTATTTATAGGGACAGGAGATAGAACTCTTATTGAAGTGTAGAAGTTTATTTCAACTAGAAAAATGAACTTCTAGTCTATCTAGGAGGATAAGGGGTGGCAACCCTAGATAATAATACTAGGGTTCACTATCCCACCCTTTACCATGAAGGGCTTTGGGGCCCTCTCATATCAGGTCCAGTTATAAGTATTTTTCGAGCTTTTAACTCAATACTTTATAATTCGATCTACTCGATATTTACTTTTCTATTTCCCAAAATAAACTTCTTAATATATTTTCAATTAAATAATCTTCTTAATCCAATTCTAATTCTGTTAAAATCATGACGACTTTACAATAAAAGAGTCAATGAGAAAACATATTTTTTCTGTATTCAATGGTTCACTATGACCAAATGATTTATTTCCATTTTCAAACTTCATTTAATTCAAAAAACATAAATTCATTTTTCAAGTCATTTTCATTTTCCGTTTTCCATTTTCATTTTCAGTTTAGAGAAAACCATAATAATTAACCATTTCCAAATGATTTCTCATTTCTCCATTTTTCTCATTTATGTTCATTTGATTCAATATGCAATTTATTTCTAGTTCTAACAAGCTAGTGGAATTACCAATGACATGCAATTAAGGCTCAAATGATTTATAGTTAAGTTCCAGTTTTTAGTCTATTCATTATAAACTCATTTAGTTATGAATTCATTCCAATATAGTATCACGACTAAGCTCTCCCTAATAGTATACCATTATGAAAGCAACTCGATTAGTGCTCATCCAGTGACCTTGTCATAAGTATGTTACCCTCATAGGATATCATTAATCTCTTTGGGATAATATTTTTTCTCCAAATGTAATCCTATTTTATCTCATAGTAATCATTACATCTTCCTACATTAAAAGTGAATTACTATCAAATAGTAATCAAGTCATTCATCACAAAGACGAGTGACCCGTGACCACGTTTACTTTTCATATAATGTCAATGAGAGGAATCATTTACCTATGTCTCGGGATATGAATTCCACTATTGTGAATGACGCTACAAATTGTAGAAGTCATATACCCAACACATCACCTTCCGGTTCCTTATCTATTTGCACTCAGGCTTTTACTTACATGAAAGTATATGAGTCACGCATACATAGTCTTTCATCCACTCAGGATTTAGGTATGCCACACTATGAATGTCACAAGTGAATAAATCTATAAACAGATTTAGGATATATTCTTCTTGGGTCCAATCTAATGTACTATCAGTCCAGTCCATTCAGTCTTATTTATGTCTCTATCTTTTTGGAGTTATCCACTCTGATGCCCAAGATAAAGCATCTCCCCAATTGGACTTGATAGACAACATATTAGTCTTTCAATCAGTTTTCTCATTTCTAATTATACTAAGGACATGTTTAGGTTCTTCTACTAATATAAGTTGTCTTTTTGTCTTTCTGTATTACGATCCGACCACGTAATACAACTTATTAGTTAAACATTAGACAACTAGTGAGCAACATTTGCTTCTATTTTGCTTTGCGTGCAAAAATTATATGAAGACAATTATACAACATATATTACTGTAATCAATATAAATTTTTTATTAATCAATCTATTTGAAAATATTACAGGTGTACATAGACAAAAATATTACACTTAAAGCATCAGATCTAACATTTAGCTCTATCTTTGAGTGAGCTTAAACTTTGTAACACTTACCTATTAGAGGTTTTCTTTGTTTACTCATTTCATATCTTTGTAAAAGGAGAAATTCTACTTTAGCATTGAAAACTAGGGAGAAGTGGTTTTTATTTTAGCCTAAGTAAAAGATCAAATTGCAAACATTAGGCTTTATGAGTAAAATGACCCCTTTACTATACCTCGATAGCCAGATTGGCCTTTAAAAAATTTTTTGGTCAAAATTAGTCCCTAAAGTTTTATTCTATCACGTGCTTTGGCCCCGAAATGTAACATTGTGAACAAAATCATGTGACACTTTGGGTAAATAAAATCACACCACGTGGCAAAATTTTCAATTAAATTTAATATATTTTATTTTTCATCCTCCTCTCTCCCTAAGAAACTCTCAAATGGATTTATTAAATGGCAAGGCTTTAGCAGTATTAAGTTAAATTGAATTTTTGCCACATGTCATGATTTTATTCGTCCAAATGTCACATAATTTTTTCAACTTTATTACATTTGGGGGTCAAAATAAGTGACGAAATAAAACTTTAGGATCACTTATGACCCCACCCAAAAAACCTTAAGACACTACTTGATATGAAGGGTATAAAAGATTGAAGATGAAAATTTCACAATCTTATGGTTAAAATACAAACTAAAAAGTGATTATGAATTTTAATCATTTAATTAACAAATTTCCGGTCCTCACTCTTTTCCATCCTCCATACCAAGTAATATACGAGGGTCAATCTAGGAATTGAGGTATAGGTAAAAGGAAATTTTTACTAATAAAGCTAAAAAAGTTATACATTATCTTTGAAAGGTACTGATTCAAAGTTAATCCATTAGGAAAAACCTTGACAAGTGGGGTTAAGGTGGTAGAGAATGATAATTGGGACTGAATTACTATAAAAATTTGTGTCAACCTTTTCTATCATTCCTCATCTTTTAAAATAAATTAATTACAAATTCAGAGTTATAATGAGGTATATTTTAGTGATTTTTTTATTTTAACTATGTAACTATAATCTAGAAGTCCATCGCAATAAGAAAAGGATTTCGCTGATAAAGCAGTAGAAAATCACTTTTATTAATTCAAACGTTGTAACGGGAAGCATTTGTAGAAGAAAAATAAAACAACCGCAAGTAACAAATCCAATACAATATCACATCAAACTGTTTTATTCATTAAAATGCTAAGCCTTCAAACTTCACCCCATGAATAAAAGCTTCACTAGACTATGATCAATGCAGCCGCGATGGATAAAGTCATCCCTAACACTATCTGGAAATTGGTCGCTTTGGCAAGTAATGTTGAAGCAGCGTTAGGAGGAGGAGCTGGGGCAGTACCGTCTTGCACCGTGATCTTAAGCTTCATCCCTTGATTACAATGGCCGGTAACACCACAAATGTACCATTTTTTGCCGGCGGCTGCCAAGTTAATTTTGTCGTTTCCTGTGAATAAGCCCAAACTATTGTTTGATGGAACATTGCAGCTGTTGAAGTCATCTCCAGTCACTTTGTAAACGTTGTGACTAGCATTGTTGTACTTGAAAACTACAGCCCCAAATAAAAAAAATTAACTTGAGTATTTGATCCACAGGTAAATTTATAGTCTCGAAAGTTGATTTAGTATTACAATCCAATCTTGGGTTTAAGTTGTTACGTATAGTTACAACATAATACGTGAAACCCTAACCCTATCTTTCTTTCATAAATTTTATTACGAATTAAAAAGAAGGGTAAGAATGGATAAGCTTACGAAGAGTGTCTCCAACATAGAACTGCTTGTCTTTAGCCCAATCTGTATAGTTAACTCCTAACTTCCACCCATTATCATCACCCACGACATAATCCATAGCCAATGAGATTGTCGGAGTCATGAAAGCAACAACTGCAAAAATAACTAATGAACGATGAACAGCCATTTGATTTAATTCAGCTCAAAAAATAGAATCTAATTTGTTGCTCTAATGTTTTTTATTTTCTGGGTATGGAAAACTTGTGGAAAACCATAGGTTGTAGTAAGTATTTATAATGTTAAAAGCTACTTGTTGGGTTCAAAAGAGTACAAGATTAAAGTTAAAAACTATACTGTTCTATTGTTTTTTTTAATGGAAAAATAAACCTTGTATTCAAGGACGGTATTGCCGAATTAATATGAGACAATTTGCTTATTTCTAGGATTAAATTTATTTTTGTCATCTATGGAGTTTGGAGATGATTACAATATGTTACAAGAATATGCCCGTATGCTTGAAGAAATTTTACGAAAATTTTCAGTGTAATGCTGATATTAATCATAAATGCAATGATTCGATTTTTAAGTACATTAATTTAATGTGAAAATTGAATTATTATAACAAAATAATTAAGCAAAATATGGAATAAATTAATAAAAATATGAAAAAAATGACAGGACATAAAAATAACATGAAAACTTAAAGAAATCATATGTTAAACAAAATAAAAATACACAGTGGTATAAAATTTAAATCATTATGATAAAAATATAATTAGATCACTATCATAAAAATATGCAAAATATGGGATTAATTGAATAAAAGTATTATAGATGTGTTTGTATTAGGAATTAGATTGCATTTTATCCCCAAAACATAAAAATAGATAAATTAGTCCATATATTAAATTAAAGAGCAAAGTGGTCATTCTTTAAAAAAATTCATTCTTATCTACAATTAAGTACTGACATGGGTGATGAAGCAACTAGCAATGACATGTAATGTGCCATGTGTATATCATGATGATGTTGCAATATTTAAAAAAATTAAAAATCTTGAAAAAATAAATAAAATCTTTATAATTATTTAGAAAACACATCTGATATGAACCTGGGCAACCATTTGTCTAGGTTCATCTAACAATGATTTTTCAAATAATTATTAAAACTATAAAAATATAAATATTGCTAAAAATTGCTAAAAATTATAATAAATTATTAAAATTATTTAAAAATAAAAAAATTTATTAAAAATAGTGTCCATTATGAACTTGGACAAAGTTGTTCAGGCTAGAATTAATTTAGACAACAATTTGTCCAAGTTCATTCTAAAGTAATTTCTTAAATAATTATTAAGTGATATAAAAATTATAGTACATTATTATATTTTGAAATAACTATTAAATATTATTTATTTTAGGATTTTTAAAAAATTTTAAAATATTTGATGATGTGGCAAAATGTCAAATTAGCATGAGGTACATATGTTGTTGTTTGGTTGCTCTATCAATCATGTCATCATTTAACAGTATAAATGGATAGAACCTTTAATAGAAGGATAAACTTGCTCTTCGATCTAATATGCATTGACTAATTTGCCCATTTTTTGAGTAGAGAGGGACAAAATGCAATTCTCTTAGTACAAGGCCTCCATGGTACTTTGACCTAATTCTACTCATCCATTAATTCCACATCACTTATATGATTTTTTTGTGACAAAACCAAATAATCACTTAACAACACAAATGGATAAAATTTTTAAAACAAGAACCCATTTTCATTTTTTCTAACGTATAGGAGTTAATTTGGACATTTTGTGAGTATAGAGGCAAAATAAAATCCCACTCCTAATACAAAGGTCTCCATGATATTTTTATCGACTAATTGAGACATAGTATGAACTCAATACAAGCATAAACATTTTTATTTAAATTTTATCACTAATAAAACAATGCAAAATATTAGATAAATTGAGACATGATACGAACATAATATAATAAGTAATTGAAAACTAATACAAAAACAATATATACTAGATTTTATCACGCCCGCAATGTGGGTGAAAGAAAATGTTTTTATATTAACTTTTTTTCTTTTAAAATTTATTTAATAACGAATATATGTGGATTGATATTGAATTTTTATTTTACTACTATTGAACATGAGTTTGATATTAGGATTTGTAATTTGTAATTGTTTTATTTAAAAATGATATAGATCTATGAAAAGACAAAAGTGTCATCATCATGATAATATTAATTATAATTCAAAATAATAGATATTTTTATAATTTTAGAACTGAATTGATGACCAAATTAAGAGTGACTACAACTCGTAAAGTGCGAAAATAATAGTATAAATAGACACACATACATGTTAAATTATGCAATATATATTATTTACTTCTAAATTCATATAAAATTCATAATATTTTAAATATACAAAAAAATCCAAATACATACACATATTTCTTGTTTAACTTCACTTCTTTCTACTACATTTTATATTATAGTGCGGGAGAATGTCTCTTATTTTGACCTAAGTTTATTTTGGCTTTTCCTCTCCCAATTAAACTTTGTTTTTAGTTTCCCACTTAAATTCTAATTAACCTAGAGTTGTTGTAGTCATGTATGCTACGAATTTTAGCCTATAAATAGGCCTTAGTTACTCTAGGTTTTACATAATAAAAATATTTGGATTGAGAGAATTTTGTTTTTTGTTTCGAAAGGGTTGTTCTTGTGGGGCTTCGGGTTTTTCTTTTAATTCTATCCTTCTTTTGTATTCTCCTTTATTATAGTGAAATCTCCTTTTTCCCATGGGTTTTATCCTCTTTTTGAGGAATTTTTCCACGTAAAAATTGTGTGTTCGATATTTTTTGATTCTTATTTTCTTTACTTTGTTCTTTTTTAATCGGGTTTATCTCTTACAAACCAGTATTAGAGCTCATTCAATTTCTGTAATCAACCCATTCAGAGATGATAGTGTCAAGGTTCGATATTGAGAAATTCGACAGAATTTCAAATTTTAGTTTGTGGCAAGTTCAAATTACAACAATACTGATTCAGAATGATCTAAAAAATGTCATTACAAAGAAGAAGTCCGCAGATATGGATCAGTCTGAATTGGAAGAGCTTGATGAAAAGGCTCTATCCGCTATTCAATTATGCCTCACGAATAATATGTTTCAGGAGGTTCTGATGGAGAAAACAACGTCTACATTATGGAGGAAACTGAAAGCCTTATATATGAAAAATTCTCTAGCCAAAAAGTTAGTTTCTTAACGTCTCTACGCGTTCAGAACGGCTGAAGGTGAGTCCATTAAAACTCATATTAGTGAGTTTTTTATTCTTCTTAATGACTTAAAGAATCTTAAAGTAGAGATTAGTGATGAGGATCAAGCTATGTTGTTGTTATGCTCTTTGCCCTCTTCTGATAAAACTTTCAAGGAAACTTTGATTTATGAGAGAGATCATCTCTCATTTGAGGATATGAAGGGGAATCTTTCAAGCAATGATAAACTTGACAACGAGTTAGACCCAAACAACAAATCAAATGGGAAAGTCTCAGTTCTAGTTGTAAAAGGCAGACAACAAACCAAAAAAATAGATCGAAACATGTCTAAAACAAGGTCCAAATCTATAAATTGTGACAAATATTGTAACAACCCGTTTTTAGTCAAATCAGAATAGTGATTTCAGGACCACAAATCTGAAGTCAAAATATTTATTTTATTAGTATTTTAATGTCTACAGCATGATAGTATCATTGTGTGAAAGTTTCGTTAAGAAATTTTATCATTTGAATGCTTAATTCGATAAAAAAGACTAAATCGCATAAAATGTAAAACTTGTATTCTATTAGTTAAAGGTATCTAATAGCTATAGAACCTTAAGGTAAGAGTCCTTAAGTGGTAATTAGACCATTTCAATTTTGAGTGGACATTTATGGGCATAAAATGAATGTTTTAAATGGTATTATAACAAGGTCAATTTAGTAATTTGTATATTAATGATAATTAAAATAAGTAAAACAAATTATCATAATCATATTCCTTCTTCAACCGATTTCACAAAGAATAAATTTGTGAAGGATGTGTAAAATCTTATGGTTGAAAATATGAAAGGTTTGTTAGTTAATATAAGTTACATGTTAATATGTTCAAATTGTTGAATTGTGCATTTATGATTAGTTTGAGTTTATTTTGTACGAGCTTACTAAGCTATAAGGCTTACTTTGTTTCATTTTACTGTGTTTTATAATGACTTCAAAGCTAAATCAGATTCGAGGATCGTTGGAGATTACATCACACTATCCTACTATCACTTTGGTACTTTTGAGTTTATGTTTTGGTTATATGGCATGTATAGGATTATGGTTACTTTGGTTATGAGTTATTCTTTAAATGCCTTAAATGTTTTTTTGGTATTGTATATAGCCATGAAAGTTGGATTAACTTAGTTGGTTAGATTGTGTATATATTTGTGCATATAGTTCTTATTATGTGCTTGGTTGATGGTTGTGTGTTGCTTGATGGTAATAGGTATTATGAGTATCAAATGGTTGAGGTGTGGATATTAGTATACTTATGAGATTAGGCTAAATAATGACTATTTGAGTTTGGTCATTTTTTATGTTTGAGAAAGTGAAATTTGGTATGAATTGGATGGTATATTGGGATATTGTCTGTCTTGTATATTGTTGGAATTGAAATGGTGTAAAGGATGCTTGGTTGAAGTTGATTTAATGCCTACTTATGCATTGTTTAAGTTCCATTTGGTTTGGTGTAGGTGTGCACAATTTTGAGTGGCAAAATGGCTTGGTAAATAGCCTATTTTTTTCCACACGAGCGTGTGTCTCAACCGTGTGTAATACACGACCATGTGTCCCCTGGTGTTGAAAGAGAAACCAAGTCAGTATGCTCCACACGGCCTCACACACAGGCGTTTGACTTGGCTGTGTGGCATAAGTTAGTATACCCTACAGGTTTGGCACGGCCTAGCACACGGCCTGGCACACGGAAGTGTGTGTTGGCCGTGTGACCCAAGTCAAAGAGTTACACGGGGTCAGACATGGGCCGAGACACGACTATGTACTTCCATTTCGAATGTCCACACGAGAATGTCTTTGGTTGTGTGAGACACACGGCTGGGCCACACAGGTTTCCAAAGTTATTGGTTTAGTCCCGAACCACTTCCAATGCATGTTTAGGGCCTCTTAGGCTCGTATTAGGGACAATATGATTGGTTGTGATTGAATTGTATTTAAATTGATTAAATATATGAGGTATGTATGTTTTACTGTGTGATAAGTTTGGTAATGCTTTGTAACCCTATTCTGGCATTGAATACGGGTGAGGGGTGTTAGAAATATTGTGGTTATTGTAAAAAGGTGGGCCATGTTAAGATAGAATGTTGGAAACTTCAAAATAAAATCAAAAGGGATGCCAAAAATGATGAGAAATATAAGCAGAAATCTGAAGTTGCTAATGTTTAGTGTAGTTGAGGACAGAGGTGATGATTTTTTGTTGGTGTCAACAAGCGAAAGCTCTTATCTTATTTGGAAATGGAACTTAGATTCATGGTGCTCCTATCATATGTGTGCCAACAGGGACTGGTTCTTTACGTAGAGTTTAGTTAAAGGTATAGTTGTGGTGATGAGGAATAACTCTCCATGTAAAATATTTGGAATCAGAATAGTACAAAATAGGATGCACAAGGAAATTATTCAGACATTGTCAAATGTTAGGTATGTTCCTAATTGAAAGAAAAAAACTTATCTCATTAAGGAAAATTTGGACTTTAACGGTTGCAGGATAGTCATAAATCAAATGGCTTAAAAGTTTCTCGCTGAGCCCTTGTTGATGATGAGACGATAGAAAAATGGTAGCCTATACGTTCTACAAGGGTCAACGATTACTGGTGCAACTTCGATTACAGAAGAAAAGGCAAAATCACCATCACATTGTGATAAGAATCAACTTGATGTCCCGATGACATGTTGTGACTCTTTCTCCAACGATTCTGATTCAACCAAACTTTGGCAAATGTGACTGGGTCATATGAGTGAGAAAGGTATGACAGTCTTGTACAATAGAGGTCTTCTCAAAGACACTAAAGTTAGTAAGTTAGGTTTCTACAAGCATTGCATTTTTGGGAAACAAACTTGTGTCAGTTTTGATTCAACAATGCACAAAACAAAAGGGACTTTAGATTACATTCATTCTGATTTATCGAGTCCATCTTCTGAGATCTCGAAAGGTGGTAATAAATATTTCCTAAATTTTATTTATGGTCACTCTAGAAATGTTTGGGTTTATTTCTTGAAAAAGAAAAGTGAAGCCTTCTGAATCTTCAAACAGTGGAAGACACTGTTAGAAAAAATAAACAAGAAAATCTGTGAAGCGGTTGAGAACGGATAATGGTTTTGAGTTTTTTTCATCAGAGTTTAATGATTTTTACAAATAGAAAGGAACTGAAAGACATCAAACCATTGTTGGAACTCTGTGGCAGAATGGAGTTACAAAAAGAACGAACGAAACCTTGCTGGAAAAGGCTTAATGCATGCTTTCTAATGCAGGCTTAGAGAAAGAATTTTGGGCTGAAGCCATAAACCTGGAAAGTTATTTAGTAAATTGATCTCATCATTGATCATTGAACGATAAAGTTCCAGAGGAGATATGGTCAGATTGTAACAGTCCGGTTTAGGCCCTAGTCAGAATAGTGGTTTTGGGACCACAAATCCGAGTTAGAAAAATATTTTAATATTATTTTGTGTTTGCAATATGTGATTAAGCATGTGTGAAAGTTTCGTGACTTAATTTGTCTATTTGTGTGCTTAATTTGATAAAAGGACTAAATCGCATAAAAGGTAAAAGTAGCCTTCTATTTGATTAAGCGCTTGATTGATGTGTCTTTCTATATTTAAGGCTCTTATGTTGTAAATATGACATTGGTATGATAGATGGACGGTACAGCCATTGAATATACATGATTTATATGTTAATAATAAAGGGGTAAATTCTTAATTGAAATAAAATGTTAATTTAAATCATAAAAACAAAGCAAATAAAAGTTGATAGTGGATTGTTCATCCATCCACCACCGAAAATAGAAACAAAAATAAGGGTTTAAGGCTTTCAAACATTCGGCCATGGAAGTTCATTGATTCAAGTTATATTTTGCTTCGGTTTTTTGATAATTTCTACATTTTTGTAACCATTGCTTAGTATTCTTCAAAACCCATGCTTCAATTTTGTGAATTGATGAATATTTTGAAATGTTCCATTGATGAACACGTGTTTTGTGATGTTTGATGGTGAATTATGAAATATATGTGTTAGATTAACATGTTTTGTCTTTGAATTTTTGATGAATTTGAGTAATTTGGACTTAATTGAGAAAATAATATTTTTAGGGACTAAATTGTGAAATAAATGAAATTTATGGACTTGTATGGACTACACGAGAATTTGGCTAAGCATGGGTGTATTGAGATTTTGTGTATTTTGTGATTTTGTGAAATAGGGACTAAGATGTCAAAATGTGAAAATATGAGGGCTAATTTGTAAATTGCCCTAAATATGTGTTTTTGGATTAATTGAATGATTTGGTGAATAAATGGATTGAATTTGAATATGTATAGATCAAGAACCGAAGAAAACAGACTTAGATCTCGGAAATTCGAAAGTGATCGAATAGTCGAGTCCGTATGTTAACCGAATCTGAGGTAAGTCTATATACAAATAAATGTATTTACGTTGATATTTGAATTTTCATATGAAAATTTATCATGATGAATGTATATGAGATGATGAGTTCATGAGTTCATGAACCTAGGAATAGATAGGATTACCTATGTCATGACATAGGTTTCCGATATGTGAGATCATGTAAGACCACGTCTGGGACGTTGGCGTTGATTCAAGATTTCATGTAAGACCACGTCTGGGACGTTGGTATCAATATGAGATTTATGTGTAAGACCATGTCTGGGAAATTGGCATCGTATTGATTCGTGTAAGACCCTGTCTCGGACAGTGGCATCGATATCTGAGTACATGTAAGACCACGTCTGGGACGTTGGCATTGTACGATTAGTCCTGAGTACTCTGAGTATCCTATTTAGTTCTGAACGGTTTAACGGGCAAGTCTGAGAAATGAATGTGTATGTGAAATGTATAAATGATTCAAGTACGTTGGAAAGGTAAGTGTTAAATGAGCTTACTAAAGTGAATCTGTGTATAGATTTGATGAGATAATATGCGATGCAAGCTTAAATGAGCTATGAAATGTGGGTAAGTAATGGCTAAACTAATGAGCCAAAGAATAAGTGATGAATTTGTAAATGAGAAACATTAATGTTATTGTATCAATGTGACTATGTGCATTTTATGCTAAGTTTATTTGTATATGGCTTACTAAGCTTTTGAAAGCTTACTTTATGTGTGCTTGCTCTATTTTATAGATCGCCAAAGCTACTGAAGGCTCGGGAAATCGTCGAGGATCGTCATCACACTACTCAATCTTATTTTGGTACCTTTTTGGAAATGTATATACTAGAGTATGGCATGTATAGACTAGTTACCTTGAGTTATGTTTGAAATATGTGGATAGTCATGTGATATGGCTAGTTAAATGGTTATGTAATGAATGAAGAGTCATGCTATATGATGTTCGGTCTTGGTATGATTCTATGGTTATGAAATGGTCAAGGTAATGGTAAGCTTATTGATGCAAAGTGAGTATATGTGTTTGATGAATGACGACTATGTTGAAATGGTAGGTTTGTGAATGAATCATGTTTGGAAATGCTTGTGAATAAGTTGAGTTAAATGTTGCCTAAAATTGTATGCTTGAGATGCCTTTGAATGCTTGGAAAAAGTTGATTATTTTGGCATAAATTGAATTGGTATGTTGCTTGTAGGGATAACCCAATGTATGGGTGGCATTCTGGCCTTGAAAATGGCCTATAATTGCCCACAAGGTTGAGCACACGGGTGTGTGGTACGACAGTGTCCCTCGTGGTTGTAATTCAAAACAGGTCAGACTCAGCCACGGGTAAGATACACGGGCGTGTGACTGGCTGTGTGGATCAAGTTAGTAGCGACCACGGGCTGAACACATGGGCGTGGGGTGCAAGTTAGTGGCGACCACGGGTGAGGTAGACGGGCGTGTCCACGGCCGTGTGGACAAGTCAGTATGTATGCCCTATTTTGACACGGCTTAGACACACAGGCGTGTCTGAGGCCGTGTGAGGCACACGGCCTGCCGACACGGGCGTGTGACCTTTGTAACTTTGAAAATTTTTAAAATTTTTGAGAATTTCTGTATGTGTTCGGTTTAGTCCCGGCCCTATTCTAAATCACGTTTAAGGTCTCGTAGACCTACTTAAGGGACACTTTGATGTGATTTGTCAGATTTTGCTATGAAATGTCAGTAAAAGATTTCATTTGTTCGGCAATGCCTCTTAACCCTAATCCGGCGACGGATACGGGTTAGGGGTGTTACACAGGTAATCCTCCCAATTATTCTAATCTTAGAATTTTTGGTTGTCCTGCTTATGCTAAAGTTAGCCAGGTAAAAGATTGAACCAAGGAACGTTAAATGCATTGTTTAGGGATACTCTATTGGTATAGTTCTATAAAATTTAAATCATTATGATAAAAATATAATTTAAATCACAATCATAAAAATATGTAAAATATGGGATTAATTGAATAAAAGTACTATAAAGGTTCTTGTATTAGAAATAAGATTGTATGTTACTCCCACTACTAAAAAATAGGTAAATTAACTTATGTACGTTTGATTAAAGAGTAAAGTGACCATTCTATATAAAGTTTCATTCATTTCTACTATTAAGTACCGACATGGCTGATGAAGCAACAAGACAATGACATGTAGTGTGCTATGCGTATATAGGCTCAGGATTACTTTGTTGAACCCTTTAATTTCTATTAATGTTTACAGTTTAAGTTGGAATTATTCTAGTTTTTATTCAATGGTATTTCATGCTTTATATAGGCCGTATATTGATGAATATGTAGCAGGTTATTAAAGATAGCTTAATTCCAATAGGGTTAGGTTAACTGGGTAAACATTAGATAATATGAGTGAATCATAAATTATTTATTCACAGTAACCTCTAGACATAGAGCTTTGTGGAACGGTGGAAATGTGCAAGTGTACACAATCACAACAAGTAATAAAGTGACAAGTAAATGTCAAGTATCGTACCCACAGGGACTGTAAAAGAATTATTTATGAAAGTAATTTTAAACACTTTGGTGAAGGACAAATATTTGGATTTGAGAAATGATTAAAAACTAGAAAACAAAGTAAACTAAATAAAATAAAATAAAGTTCTAATGCACGATTTCAAAAGCTAGTTTTAATCAAGATGATATAATTGTGTTGGATGAATTACATTTCTTAACTTAGAATTATTAAACTCATGCTTACATTTGTTACGAATAAATTCACTGCAACTCGGTAATTTGCTAACTTATGAACATATTTACAAATCAAAAATCCATTCATCTCTTGTACATATTCCTATGTCAATTCGACCGATAAAACAAATTTATAAAGGTAAACATGTTATTGCACATATATACTTATTAAGTTAAACAATCTCTCGCATATTCCTATGTCGATTCAAACGATTAATTCAACCTAATAAGCATATAAAAGACTGTGTGAGGTAACAAAGTATCCTTACCTTGAAACATTTTAATCACAAAAATCTTGCAAGTTACGCAAGGCATATGTATCGCCAAATACAATGCTAATCTAATCTTCAGCTACCTTGGAAGAATTAAACATGCACTGATTAAATACTGTGTCCATTAATTACATTTTTAATGCGTTTAAATAATTAATTCTTTAGTTATCTAAACAATTTTAATGCCAGAATAACTTAGGCATGATTTTACTTAATCAAGCATTTTACCGAGGCCTATAACAGTATAAACACAATTTTAATAATTTAAAAGGACGAAATGCAATCAACCCAACACGAATTAAATTCAAGCTAAGTTGATTAAATTAACCATTCCAACAACATAAATATTCATAGATATGTTCATCATAAAAACAACAAAAATTAAAGAGATACGGAACAAGAATCAAATCTGGTGGTTTTCCGTGGCTTGACTAAGTTGCTCTGTTCTTCCTTCTTTGTTGTCCTCGCCGCTCAAGGCTGCTACGAACACTCAATTGCTTCTCCAAAATGGCTGAAGAAGACCCCTTTCCCAAGAGGAAAAATTGGCACAAGAACAAGGAACTTTGAATCGGAAAATGAGAGAAGAAGTGAAAGAGGAGAGAAAAGTTGTGAGAGAAGAGATGTGAATGAGGAATGGTGGATGCTTTGAATGATCAGCCAAGGGGGGTTTTATAGCTGAATGTGGAAACTTAAATTTGCTAAAAATATCAGCCAAAGAGCCACCCCTTGGCCGGCCACATATGTGGCAAAGTTGATGGCTTCAACTTTGCTAAATACGGCATGGGGTAAATCTACAAAGCCACTAATTGTAGAGGGGGTTGAATGCAACTTTGACAAGTCTTCAAGGGCCTCTTTGCAAGCTTAATTAATCAGCTAATAATCTAATTTCGGTCAGCATATGGACAGTTTGGGCTGCCCAATTCTTTGATCGATTCGGTTCAATCGGTTTGGTTTAACTGGTGCAGTTCAACTGGGCCCTTTTTCCATAAGTAATTAAGATTAATTTATTTAGCCCAAATTAAATTGGGAATAAATTAAAATTAATTGATTTATGATTTAATACACATATTTGGACCATCTTAGGCTAGAAATTATTTTGCCTTGTTACTTTGAATTTTTTCTCGATTTTGTTCTTCGAGAAGTGTCTGTCGAGCCAATTTTCGCCCTTTGTGCGAATCTGTCGAAAATAGTCAAAATAAATCAAAATTAACTATAAAATTAATTAAAATTCATGATGTTCATATTTTTAACACAATTTTATTATTTTATAATATTTAATTATTTTTCAACAAGAATTTAACCGGAATAGCATGATTTTAAGTTAATAAGGGCATGTAAAAACACATAAATTTTCGTGTTTCTACACCCCAAAACTTATTTCATTGCTCGTCCCGAGCAATGCCCAAATTTGAAAAGAATTTTCTCGGAAACACTTTTGAAAAGCTCCTTCAGAACAACATTCTTCCCAAAATCATGAAATCAATGTACTTATGCTCAAAAGTATGAAATTTGATAATTATGCTACTCTAATTATGCTACTCAAGTATATATGTCGTTCAAATTTGTCTCAATAATTACTACAATAGCAAAATTAGACTAAATATTTCTTAATAAAGACATGTTAATCCCTACCATTTTGATTTTAAACCCTTATTCAAAAATTAAACTGCAATCATTAAGCTTAACTGATGTCTTCATATGTTGAACCGAGCAATTTCTCTCCACTAATGTAGGTAACATTGGAACTTTGAATCAATAGCTCTTTAACAGGGTTGAAACATGGCTAGGCTATGGGTAGGTAAAAGATAGATAAATTTTGGTTTAAATAACCTGGACTAAGTGTAAAATCGAACCTTTGGAATTTTTACCCTCGATACACCAACTTATTTGACTTTCACATGCTCTTTTGTACATCTATTTTCTTTCGAGTACAAGTGTTTTCTCTCTCCTTTTTTTTTGAATGCGAGCACTTGCTTCATGTACTAAAGTTTTCGAGCAATTAATACTTCTTTTCAATTCCCCCAAACTTATTTTCAAATGATATTTTAATAGTATTGAGCCTAGTGGTTGGGACAATTTAAAAAGATAATAAAGAGAAAAGTGATTGCTAAATATTGCAAAGGTTCAAATAAAACTAGGCTATATAGTCTCAAAGTTGGGTTCCAAAGGATAATTTTATCATGGCCAGCTTGAAAGGCTCAAACGGTCCAAACAATAATTGCCTAAATCATTTTCAATATTCCATGCTTCCTAGGATTTCACCTCAAGAAGTTACTAAGTCAATTCTAAAGACTTAAACTTTCATGCATGCCTAATTTTTTCGTAGGGAACTAAAAATTTTATGGTACAAATTTGGATGCTTTATTAAAAATACATTCATATCATTATTAAGCTAACATAATAACTTATTGAAATAATAGAACTTTATTAATACTGAAGTTTAGCATACTTAACAAAATTTCAAATTATTGAAAAAAATATATCCTCATCATAATTAAAAGAAAAATTTTATTCTGAGTGGAATTAACTCAAATTTTCGGTCCCCCTACTTAAAGTGAACAATGTCCTCATTGTTTAAAGTGAATAGATACTATACACCAGGTAGGATTTCAGAAAAGAAGAGGTGAGTCAAATTGATTGCTTAAGTACCAAGCTCTCTCAAAAATCCAATACTAGACATGTATATACCTATTGCCACACTTTAGCCTTTGTGACTTGTTCAGATTTTATTCATAATTCCTATCTCTTGTTTTATTGTGCAAAAATAAAAATTCATAATTAACCTAATCCTAAAATAACTTAAGAATAACAATAAAGTTGAGTTCCTCCCTTTTTAATTTGTTCGCTGATCCTTCCGAATTCGCCTCATCTTTTGCTCCATCACTATTGCCTTTGCATGAATCGCCTTGCTCCCTCTTCGATAATGAACTCCGTGGTTCAAGTATGAAATCTGGAAACTCAGGCACAAAAATAAATAGGTCATTATAAATTTTCCTAAGGGCACTCCTCATCGAGTCATTCCTTATTTTTGAGTATCTCCAGTAGGCTTGTTGCTGCCATTGCATGTGTTGCATTAAATTCATCAGCTTTGACAACTCATCACGAAGATCTGGGCTAGGCAGTGGAGCTCCAAACAGTGAGGTTTCGATATCAGGTTCAGCTTCTGGTTCCATTGGTTCTGCCTCATTAGGGACTTCAGTTGATTGCTCTGGCAGGATCTCTGTGGGGTCATCTTCTGCTTTTTCGTTATCCTCACTCTCTTCAACTCGTTGCTGTAGAACATAATCTCCAACTACTCGGTAGAGGTCCCAATCGGTGATTGTGCCCTGACTATACCTTGTCTTCTTTACGTTCGCAAGAATTTTTTCTTTTAAGCACAGAATTGTTATCGTAAAGGGGAAATAGGCTGGGCCAGAACGTCTAATGGCACAATTCCACATTTCTCTTAGGATGATTTTGCCCACATCAGTGGTTTTTCCAGTTAGAATCGAGTATAATAGGACCATTCGCTCTAATGAGATTGTAGTCCCATGTGAACTAGGCATAAGGCTGAAACAGATGAAATACAACCATACCTTAGCAAGTGGTGTCAAATACTCTCTTTGACACGTGTGGATTCCTTGCTTTGACACAGTCCACTTAGAACCTGGAACTGTAAGTTCCTCGAGAATTTCTTGCAAATTTTCAGGCTTAATGTTGCTCAAAAAAGAAGAATATTCATCATTTTCGAAATCAGGTAATTCAAAGAACTCATTAATAGCATTTGAATTTATTGGTACCTTGATTCTGTGAACTGGAACTTCGATCAATTTGCTTGAGGTTAGGTTCGCATAAAATTCATGAACTAGTTCCTCATCCACACTAGGTCTCTTTTCACAAAACAATACCCAATTGAGGGCTTCAGCAACTTAACGAATATGTGCCATAAAGTCTCTGTAGTTGCTTTCCTTCAATGTGAAGCCTTTCTCTGGATGCATCTGTTGATTTTTGAAGATACTCCCGTATCTTACTTTTGCTTCTTCACAGTGGAACTTATTTTGCGTTTCATCGATTTGAGCGGAAGCACGAGTTCTCTTATGAGACATAACTGACCTGAATAAGATGGGAAAATTTATTTTCTCAAAAATTTAATTAATAAAAATTACAAATATCTCAATAAATTGAAAAATTAAATGATTGAATAAAATTCAAACTTAAGAAAAAAATTGTTCTTACCACATTCCTTGTAAAAATTAAGAACTCCTAAAATAAAATATACTTATGAATCAAAAGATGGAAATTTAAAAGGAGGGTTGGAGGCTTAAGGGCTTGGTGTGTGGGTGAAAGAGATGTATTGCACAAGTGTGCAGAGCAACAAGCAGCAGTGCACGTGTGGCTGAAGCTGGTAGCGTGCACAAGGGCTAGTCTGGATGTGCAGGGAGATGGTGTGGCAGCAAGCAACACGCGTAGCAAGGAGCTTTGGCAAGCAGGCCTGGTGTACTAGGCTGCTGGTGCGTGCGACGTGAGCTGGAGGCAGCAGGCGTGAGGTAGGAGCCTGAGCAACAGGGTTGGAGCAGCAAGTATAGCGGCGTGGGGAGGCCATTGGCGAGCCTATGTGCGAGAGCTACTGGGCGCTTGGGGGTGCGGCTAGGTGCTTTAGCTAGGAGGTTTCAGCACTTAAGGTTTTGGGGTTTTGAGTGATGAATAAATGGGGAAGAGTATAGGTGGAATTTATAGTGAAAGTAGTAGGAACTAGAGTAAAACTCTTAGAGTAATTTAATAATTAAAATATCCTAAGTCTAGTCCTACTCAATGTTAACAACAATTAATAATTAGGTGTATGCATATGAACTTACCAATTGTTATTAAATTATTAAAACAATAATAAAATATGATTAAAATTAAACTAATCCTAATTATATGCTAAGTTGATAAAAATTAATATATAAATTATCATAGATATAATTATTATTATATAAAAATATATATTAAGTAAAATTTTTTATTTTAGATGCCTTTTGGAAATATTTACAAAAAGAGGCATCTAGTTTTTATTATTTACGAAAGTAGCAACCAAATCTTAAAAATAATTCAATTAAGTCTCTAGACTTAATCAAAATTTGAAATTGAGTTGCAATTTAAAACTTAGGTCAAAATTGACCTTTTTATTTGAAAAACCAAAAATTTATTTTGTCATTTAGGGACTAATTTCTCAGAAAATTATGTAAAAATCAATTCCCAAGAAAGATTGGAGGGGTCACAAGCGGTCCCACTTAAGTTCCAATCTCCTAGACAGAATTTATTTAAACATAATAAACCCAAGAATATACCCTAAATAATCTATTAAAAACAAGAAAATTGAAGAACTTCAATCTGGAATTAAATAACAAGACTTGCTGTCCTGCTTCAAATTCTCTAACTTGAATGTGCTTGTCATGTCATTTCTTGAGTCTTTCTTTGAGTAATTTGGCATTTTCGTATGAGAACATTTAGAATTCCTCTAGCTCGTTGAGTTGGAGCATCCGTTTCTCTCTAGTGAGCTTAATATCCAAGTTGAGTTGTCGAAGGGCCCAGTAAGCTTTATGCTCTAACTCCAGAGGTAGATGATAGGCTTTCCCAAAGACCAACCTGTAGGGTGACATTTCTAAAGGTGTCTTGTATGCTGTTCTGTATGTCCATAAAGCATCATCTAGTCTCTTGGACCAATCTCGTCAGTTCGGGCAAACTACCTTCTCAAGTATGCCTTTGATCTCCTTATTCGCCAGCTCAGCTTGCCCATTCGTCTACGGATGGTAAGTGATGTCTCTAACTAACTATGATCACAATAAAGGCAAGCGCACCTATCATTTAATAGTATAGTTATGGTAAGGCTGGTATATCATATCCACAAGGACCAAGAATACTAGTAATCACTATCTTCTTATTATCTAGTCTAAAGATTGGAGTGATTTCTTTTAAACTAAAACTAATTAAAAGCACGACAGAGAATGAATTGGGAAAATACGTTTTAGACAACTATATGGATAAAGACAATGCCCAAGGAAGAATCCATCTAGACTTCACTTATTACTTTTGATTCATACGATTTATTCACTTGACTTAATCCGTAGAAATCCCTGATATCTGTTAATATCTCTTTCAAGACTAAAAATAACTGACTCTAGGTTGATTAATTGAAATCTCTTTCTAATTAAAACCCCTATTGTCGTATTAACTCGATTTATGGATTCCCTTATTAGATTTGACTCTAATCTGGTAGATTTTTGTCGCCCTATTTCTAGGGTTGCAATCAACTCCACTTAATTGTGTTGATCTACTCTTAAACAGGGACTTTTGCTCCACTGAATAAGCACATTTGACTTTGAATCAATAACTTGAATTATCAAAACAAGAATAAGAACTTACAATTAAGAATAAGAGCAAGTATTTATCTTATAAATCAAATAGTAATAAGATCCGTTTTAGGTTTCATCGCCTTAGGTATTTAAGGGATTTAGTTCATACTAATAGAGGGAAACATCTTAAAATAAGAAAAGCTACAAAACATAAGAAAACCCAAAAACTTCAAGAGAAATTGATAGGAGATCTTCAATCTTGATGGAGATCCTCCTTCCAAGCTACTTCTGATGGTTGTCTTCGAGTATTTTCTACCTTCTACTCTGTGTTTCCCGTTTAGGTTGCCCCCTAGGGTGTTTATATAGGCTTTGGGACGCCTTACTTGGCCCACAAGTATCCTTTTTCGAATAGAATTAGTCTTGGGGTCGGCAGGGACACGCCCGTGTGACACGCCCATGTACGATAGTCCAGGTCATGTTCACTTCTGCTAGCCACACACGGCCCATGGTGCACCTGTGTGCGACAGTCCAGTCCGTGTAGGCCCATTTTATCCCTTTTTGGCCCGTTTCTTGTTCTTTTCGACTTCCTAAGCTCTCCTGAGTGTAAAACATGAAATTAAGGGATTAGGAGCATCGAATTCATCAAATCTAATGAAATTTCATCCAAAAGAAATCCAAGCATGGGGTTAAAATATGTGTAAATTATGGTTTATCAATAAGCTATTGCAACCTTGTGTTTCACTCCATGCTTGTCTAATAACCATTTTAACCAATTGTTCACAAAGTGGGATCCTTCATCACTGATGATAGCTCTTGGGGTTCCAAACCATGTGAATACATGCTTCTGCAGAAACTTCATCACAACCTTAGCATCGTTCGTCGGATAAGCTTCAGCCTCGACCCACTTGGACACATAATTTACTACTACCAATATGTACTTGTGACCAAAAGACGGAGGGAAAGGACCAAGAAAGTCAATACCGCAAACATCAAATAATTCTACCTCAATGATATTTGTTCGAGGCATCACATTTCTGTTGGTGACATTTCCAACTCTCTGACATCGATCACAACTCTTTACGTAAGCGTATGCATCCTTGAATAGTGTGGGCCAAAAGAATCTGGCTTCCAATACTTTGCCGCTGTATGTGTACCTCTGAAGTGTCCCCCACTCAGAGCTGAGTGACAGTGGTATAAAATATTGGTATTTCATTTTCTGCCACACATCTCTTGATCATCTGATCTGCACACTTTTTAAACAAGTATGGCTCTTCCCAGAAATAGTACTTCGCATCGTGAAGAAAATTTTTCCTTTGTTGATACGTTTTATCCATCGACATCAAACCACAAGCTAAATAGTTAGAAATATCAGCAAACCAAGGAATATTATGGACATTATTTACCTTTAGTATGTGTTCATTTGGAAATGTCTCCTAGATCGGTACAAGTGGAGAATTTTCCTCTTGCGGCTCCAATCTAGACAAGTGATCTGCTACTTGGTTCTCTACTCCCTTTCGATCTTGAATTTTTAGATCAAACTCTTGAAGTAGTAGCACCCAACAGATCAATCTCGCTTTAGCATCTTTCTTGGCCAGTAAATATTTAATTGTTGAGTGGTCCGTATAGACAATCACTTTGGTACCTACAAGATAAGATCGAAACTTTTCGAAAGCAAACACAATAGCAAGTAACTCTTTTTCTGTTACTGTATAATTTAGTTGAGCTCCAGTTAGAGTTCGACTTGTGCAGTAGATGGGATGAAAAACTTTGTTCCTTCACTGGCCTAAGACAGCTCCAATTGCGAAGTCACTTGCGTCACACATCAATACGAATGGCAAACCCCAGTCTGGTGTGACTATTATGGGTGCCGTGACTAATCGACTCTTCAACTCGTTGAAGGCTTTTAAGCATTCCTTATCAAACTTGAATATCAAGTCCTTCTCCAATAATTTGCATAAGGGTTTAGCAACTTTGGAGAAGTCCTTGATAAATCTTCGATAAAAACCCGCGTGGCCCAAAAAACTCCTAACACCTTTTACAGATGTTGGAGACGGGAGTTTCTCAATAACATCTACCTTTGCTTTGTCTACCTCGATCCCATGTCTCGTTATCCGATGGCCTAGAACAATTCCTTCTTGTACCATAAAATGGTACTTTTCCTAGTTGAGTACGAGATTCGTTTCTTCACATCGCTTTAGTACCTTAGCTAGATCGGCTAAGCAATTGTCGTATCTCCGAATACTAGAAAAATCATCCATAAAAACTTCCAAGTACTTCTCAACCATGTCAGTAAAAATAGACATCATACATCTTTGAAATGTAGCAAGTGCATTGCATAAACCAAATGGCATGCGTTTAAATGCAAACGTACTATACGGGCAGGTGAATGTCGTTTTGTGTTGATCTTCTGGTGCTACTGTAATCTGATTATACCCTGAGTATCCATCGAGAAAATAGTAGTAATCTCGTCATGTGAGTCTATCTAGCATTTGGTCCAAGAAAGGAAAAGGAATGTGATTTTCCTAGTCGCTTTGTTCAGCTTCCGGTAATCGATGCAGATTCTTCATCCCGTAACCGTTCTAGTCGGTATCAACTCATTGTTCTCATTCTCTACAACCGTGATACCTCCTTTTTTTTTGCCACGCATTGGACCGAACTTACCCATGAACTGTCTGAGATGGGATAGATAATACCCGTATCTAACCACTTGATGATCTCCTTTTTTACTACGTCCTTCATAATGGGGTTCAGTCTCCGTTGTCCATCGATCGTCCCTTTTTCACCATCTTCTAGGATAAACTTGTGCATGCATACAGTCGAACTAATACCGTGAATATCGGCTATGGTCCATCCGATGGCCTTCTTGAATTATTTCAAAACTAAGATAAGTTTCTCTTCTTACTTAGTAGTCAATTCTGCTGAAACAATCACAGGCAGAGTATAAGCCTTACCTAAATAAACGTATTTTAAATGAGAAGGTAATACCTTGAGTTCTAATTTAGGTGGCTCATCGATCGACGCTTTTGGTTGGAAATAGTCCCTATTTTCTAACTCCAAAGATTCCAAACGGGATTGCGGATTAATTCCCTTTTGATTAGCTTTTAGCAGAGTTAAGTATTCATCCCTCTCTTCATCATTTGGAGGGTCTGATGTTAGAAATTGTTCCAACAAATCCTCAACAAAGTTGAGTTCCCTCTCGACTATTAAATCCTCTAAATCAGATACTGCAGAACAATCATCAATTGTGTCAGGGAATCACATTAACTTAAAAACATTAAATGTTACCTGATCATCCTGAACACGCATAGTCAGCTCGCCCTTCTGTACATCAATAAGGGTCATTCCAGTTTCTAGGAACGGCCTTCCTAGGATGATTGGTACTTCTTTGTCTGCTTCAAAATCTAGAATTACAAAGTCAGTAGGAAAGATAAACTTATCTACACGTACCAATACGTCCTTGATTTTTCCTTTTGGAAGTGCTAAAGATCAATCTGCTAGTTGAAGTGTAACTGTAGTTGGTCTAACTTCTCCTATCCCCAACTTAATAAATATTGACATAGGCATCAAGTTGATACTTGCACCTAAGTGACATAATGCCTTACCACAATAAGTCGCTCCAATGTTGCACGGTATGGTAAAACATCCAAGATCCTTCAATTTTGGAGGTAATTTATCTTGAAGATATGCACTGCACTCTTTTGTTAGAGCTATCGTCTCAAATTCTCCAAGTCTTCATTTCTTAGACAAGATATCTTTCATGAACTTGACGTAGTTCGACATTTGCTCAAGTGTTTCAACCAATGGGATGTTGATATGAAGTTGCTTGAGTACGTCAAAGAACTTCTTGAATTGAATCTCATGCTTCTGCTTCTGAAGTCTTTGAGGGTAGTGTGGTGTTGGTTTCATTACTGGAACTGATTTTGGTTGATTCGTCTTTGGCGGCAATTCTGCACCTAGTGAAGTTGTTAGTTGATCAAAATTAGCTAGTCCTGAGGTTACTTTGTTGGGTTTTGCAGATTTTGGTTATGGTGTAACTGGGATTTCAACACTTGGTTGAACTTCTTCTGAATCTTGAGCATCAGTTGGCTCCTTTTCAAATTCGACAGTGTTGGGCTATACTGTCTTTCCGCTAATGTTCCTTCCCTGAATTTCTTGGATTCTCCGTGGCACTAGGTAGAGCACCTTGTGGTCGGTAGCAAGCTAGCCCACTTGATCTCCAAACTCCTTAGAGTGGCGTCGTTCTTCGCCATGTATGCCTTCAATAGATTCTCTAAGCTATTGGGTGGTTCTGCTTGGGTTGGTTTCTGAACTTGCTGGAGAAAGCTAGGCGGTTGAGTTGGTCTAGGTTGGGCGTAAGTGTTACTGGTTCCAGCCCCTTAGTTACTCCAGGACAAATTCGGGTGGTTTCTCCACGATGGGTTATAAAAATTGGATTGTAGTCCTTACCTCCCTCGATTTTGGTTCTGGTTACCCATGTAATAAATGGATTTGGGGTTTGATGGACATTTTTCAAACAAATGTCCTTCCCACAGTACACACAGGCTATATTCTCAATTTGGTTAGGTGGTTGGCCTGCAAAAGTGTTAGACCCATTAGTGGTAAGATTCTTACGCATTGAGGAAATTGAAGATACTTGAGATGCGAGTAAAGTGAGAGTGTCGACTTTATGTATTCCAGCGACTCGTCTTCCTGACATTGCTCGATTGGTTCCATTGATAATTGTTGCTGGTAACCCTCTCAATAATTTCGTAAGCCTTATTATGAGACTTCAAAAGGAGAGCACCATTAGCAGAGGCGTCCACTACCATCCTCGTGTGAGCGTTGAGACCATTATAGAATGTCTCAAGTTGAATACAATGTGGGATTCCATGATGAGGGCACTTTCATAATAACTCTTTAAATCTTTCCCATGCCTCATACAAGGACTAATCATCCATTTGTTGGAAGGCAGTGATCTCATTCCTCAACTTGGCATTCTTGCTCGACGGGAAATACTTCATGAGAAATCTCTTGGCTAACTCTTGCCATGTAGAAATGGAGTTCGGTGGCAATAAGTTCAACCAGGCACGAGCTCTGTCCTATAGTGAATATGGGAACAGCTTTAGTCGTAATGCATCTTCGGGTACTCCAGCTAACTTGAAAGAATACTCACCTCCATGAATAGTCTCAAGTGCAGATGAGGGTCTTCGGTAGGCATTCCACTGAATTGGCCCACTGTCTGAAGCATCTGGAGCATGACTAGCTTCAGCTCGAATTGTTGTGCCTCGATTTCGGGTCTCCTAATACCTGGATTAAGATCGTTAAATACTGGCACAACATACTGTCGCAAAGCTCTATCCCTATCATCAGCAATAAGGATAGGATTCTGAGCAAGGTTTGCTCCATTTCCTTGATTCATATTCTCAAAGTTCATCTCTTCGGTCCTTCTCTAGTTCGCTTGTCTTCTTCGCTGTCGAAAGGTTCATTCTATCTCAGGGTCTACAGGAAGTAAATCTATAATTTGGTCAATACTCATAAACACCTAAAATAATCACAAAAAATTTAAGTAAAAATTTCAATAGGAAAATAAATAAACCAAAATGTAAAACAGATTCACAAATAATGGCTTTTGAAAAAAGTCCCCGGCAACGGCGCCAAAAACTTGGAACGGTGGAAATTTGCAAGTGTACACAATCGCAACAAGTAATAAAGTGACAAGTAAATGTCGAGTATCATACCCACAGGGACTGTAGAAGAATTATTTATGAAAGTAATTTTAAACACTTTGGTGAAGGAAAAATATTTGGATTTGAGAAATGATTAAAAACTAGAAAACAAAGTAAGCTAAATAAAATAAAATAAAGTTCTAATGCACGATTTCAAAAGCTGATTTTAATCAAGATGATATAATTGTGTTGGATTAATTACATTTCTTAACTTAGAATTATTAAACTCATGCTTATACTTGTTACGAATAAATTCACGGAAACTCGGTAATTTGCTAACTTATGAACATATTTACAAATAAAAAATCCATTCATCTCTTGTACATATTCCTATGTCAATTCGACCGATAAAACAGATTTATAAAGGTAGACATGCTATTGCACATTCATACTTATTAAATTAAACAATCTCTCGCATATTCCTATGTCGATTCAGATGATTAATTCAACCCAATAAGCATATAAAAGACTATGTGAGGTAACAAAGTATCCTTACCTTAAAACAGTTTAATCACAAAAATCTTGCAAGTTATGCAAAGCATATGTATCGCCAAATACAATGCTAATCTAATCTTCAGCTACCTTAGAAGAATTAAACATACACTAATTAAGTACTGTGTCCATTAATTACAATTTCAATGCGTTTAAATAATTAATTCTTTAGTTATCTAAACAAATTTAATGCCAGAATAACTTAGGCATGATTTTACTTAATCAAGCATTTTACCGAGGCCTATAACAGCATAAACACAATTTTAATAATCTAAGAGGACGAAATGCAATCAACCCAACATGAATTAAATTCAAGCTAAGCTGAGTAAATTAGCCATTCCAACAACATAAATATTCATAGATATGTTCATCATAAAAACAACAAAAATTAAAGAGATACGGAACAAGAATCAAATCCGGTGGTTTTCCGTGGCTTGATTAGGTTGCTCCATTCTTCCTTCTTTGTTGTCCTTGCCGCTCAAGGCTGCTACGAACACTCAATTGCTGCTCCAAAATGGCTAAAGAAGACCCCTTTCTCAAGAGGAAAAATAGGCATAAGAGCAAGGAACTTTGAATAGGAAAATGAGAGAAGAAGTGAGAGAGGAGAGAAAAGTTGTGAGAGAAGAGATGTGAATGAGGAATGATGGATGCTTTGAATGATCAGCCAAGGGGGGTTTTTATAGCTGAATGTGGCAGCTTAAATTTGCTAAAAATAGCAGCCAAAGAGCCACCCCTTGGTCGGCCACCTATGTGGCAAAGTTGATGGCTTCAACTTTGCTCAATATAGCATGGGGCAAATCTACAAAGCCACTAATTGTGGAGGGGGTTGAATGCAACTTTGACAAGTCTTCAAGTGCCTCTTTGCAAGCTTAATTAATCAGCTAATAATCTGATTTTGGTCAGCATATGGACGGTTTGGGCTGCCCAATTCTTTGATCGGTTTGGTTCAATAGGTTCGGTTCAACTAGTGCGATTCAACTAGGCCCTTTTTCCATAATTAATTAAGATTAATTTATTTAGCCCAAATTAAATTGGGAATAAATTAAAATTAATTAATTTATGATTTAATACACATATTTGGACCGTCTTAGGCTGGAAATTATTTTACCTTGTTACTTCGAATTGCTTCTCCGTTTTGTTCTTCGAGCAGTGTCTATCGAGTCAATTTTTGCCCTTTGTGCGAGTCTGTTGAAAGTAGTCAAAATAAATCAAAATTAACTATAAAATTAATTAAAATTCATTATGTTCATATTTTTAACACAATTTAATTATAAAAATAATATTTAATTATTTTTCGACAAGAATTTAACCGAAATAGCATGATTTTAAGTTAAAAGGGGATGTAAAAACACGTAATTTTTTGTGTTTCCACTTTGCCTCATACGAAAGATGGTAGACAACATTAGTGGCAACCAAACTCAAGTCTATAGACATATAGTATCCTAGATGAGGTTACCCAATGTTTTGCTTTCGAAAGAAGCAGACTGCTATAGAAATCTATCGAGCAATAGAATGTTCAAGATTTTACTGTGGCATTAATAGTTAGAGAAGCTAGATGCATTAGTAATCCCAGCCGTCCTAATCAACATTTTAAATCCTTAATATTCTTATCTGTAGTTGTTTCGTCCACTTTTTTTGTTTTGCACATTTTATACATCATCATTCTCTCATTTTGTCATTACATTCTCACTGTTAATTTTCCTTAGCATTAATCAAGCCTAACTTTAATAAATTGACCAAATTATACCTATCTAATACATGTGGAGACGATCTTACTCATCACTTTATTACTTGTTCGACGTGTATACTTTCATAATTCGCACATATTATTCACAAGCGACAAGTATTTGGCGTCGTTGCCGGGGATTAACAATTGGTGAAATTTGGTTTTGTTATTTTCTTTTGTTTCATTTATTTTATCTAGCTCAGTTTTATTTGATTTCTTACATGTTTGCCATAAGCGCATGAGTGGAAGTAGTCCTGCTACTGAAGAGTATCCGTTTGACCAAGAAATCAATAGAACTTTACTAAGAAGGAGAAGAGAGTTACGTAATATGGCTAGTGAAAGGAATGATCCTGGTTTGAATGATCCATTGAATCCAAATGGTCAGGATGCTAATATTCCTATTCTTTGGGTGATATATGACCGAGATAGACCAATTTAAGAGTATGGAGTTCCAGTTTTGGATGACTTGAATCCAGGGATAGTAAGACCACACATACAAGCTTAGCATTTTGAGTTGAAATCACTAATGTTTCAAATGTTGCAAACAGTTAGACAGTTCGGGGGGTTACCCACAAAAGATCCAAGACTACATTTAATAATTTTTCTAGAAGTATTTGATTTGTTTCGATGGCAAGGTGTTCCTAAAGACGCCTTGTGACTTAAATTGTTTCCACACTCCTTGAGAACTCGTGCAAGAGTGTGGTTTAATGTTATACTATCGGGAATAGTGGCATCATGCAATGACTTGTGCTAGAGGTTTTTGCTACGGTATAATTCACCAAATATGAATGCCAAGCTTAGAATTGACATCACATAGTTTTGACAATTAGATTATGAAACACTGGACGAAGCCTAGGAAAGATTTAAGGATTTACTTAGAAAAATTCCTATGCATGGTCTCCAAAACTAGACTCAGAAGTAGATGTTTTATAACGGGCTGAATGCACATACAAGTATGGTAGTCGATGCCTCTGCCAATGGTACTTTGTTGGATAAATACTATAATGAAGTATATGAGATCTTGGAACGGATTGCCAACAATGATTATCAATATCCTACCATACAAGTTGGGACTAGTAGGAGAGTTGCTGGCACCATTGAGCTAGATATCACGCTATCACAGGTTATATATGACATGTATAGCTAGACTCTCACACACACTATGTTAGTCTGAGAATTGACTAAACCGTAGCTCTGATACAAATAAATGTAACACCCATCACCCGTATTCAACTTCGAAATAGGGTTTTGAAGCGTTACGTGACATATCAAACCATTACACATACATTTCACACACATTTTTAAATTTCATATAATCATTAATAAACAACATTCATATTGACCCTAATACGAGCATACGAGGCCCAAATCATGCATTCAAGATATTTAGGGACTAAACTGATAACTTTAGAAACTTCTTGAACACTTAGAAAATTTTTCCAAAAACAGGGAACACACGCCCGTGTGGCCCGGCTGTGTGTCTGACATGGCCAAAGACACACATGTGTCACAGACCGTGTGGACATTCGAAATGGGAGCACATGGCTGTGTCCCAGCCCATGTCCAACCCCATGTAACTCTCTGACTTGGGTCACACGGTAATCGCACATGCCCGTGTGGCTAGCCGTGTGCCTTAAAAATGGCCACACACGTCCGTGTACCAGACCGTGTGCTAGGCCGTGCCAAACCTGTAGGGTATACTGACTTATGCCACACGGTCAGGTCACACGCCCGTGTGTGAGGCCGTGTGGGGCATACTGACTTGGTTTCCATTTCAAATCCAAAGGAGACATGGCCATGTAACCTGACCGTGTGTCACACAGCTGAGACACACGTCCGTCTCTCTGCCCATGTAACACCCCAAACCCAGCCTAGATGTTACGACTGGATCTGACGTGTCACATCGAAGTATTGATTTGAAAACTGTTCTTGTCGATGAAAGTTTGTTACTAAGGTTTTAAATCCCTTTTAATTAATTGCTATTGAAAACGTTGGTATTGTAAAACCAAAACATGTTGACCAATTATTTGTCATATCATTTGTTACAAGTTTATTAATCTGAATTAAAAACCGTGGAAACTTTTCTAATTATAAACTTTAAAATTTGAAATGCGCGATTTTCTTTAGAAACAGTAATTATTTGAAAAACCCGTTTTTCCTAATCTAGCAGGTTGAAGGAAGAAGTTAAAACCAAATAAAAGTTAAAACCTCAAATGGCCTTATTGCATATTCAAACCCAAGTATAAATTTAAAATATTTAAGTCTCAAGCGGAAAATCATTATTCACGTGGCCACCTCTGGGTCCCTCGCAGCTCCAAATCGTTTAGGGCTGGGGATTACCTGTACAATTAAAAGAAAGGGTGACTTTGCGAAAACTCAATGTGCAATCCCCTATCAGTCAAATAACAATAGGTGCAAGTAGAAACAGACTGGGCCTAAGCCCTATACAATAACAGAATAGTCTGGGCATTAGCCCTATACAGTAACAGTGTAGGTCTAAGCCCAAAATAGTAACAGTACAGAACAAAGATGCAACCCAACCCAATCCAGCCAACACACCACCCGTACCAACCAACACACCATGTGGGGACTAAGTCGACCCACTCAGCCAACACACCAATATTGCAGCATAGCTGCTAATAGTAACCCAGCAAAGCTGCCAACAACAGTAAACGTGGCCCAGCCACTAAGATCAGAATACGTGGCGAAGCCACTAGAATAATAAAAACGTGGCAGAGCCACTAGTTCAGTACTTCTTCCAAATCAGAATCCCAACCCCAATGTAGAATGTCGTGTCATAAATATTACGTGTGTGCAGTATGTCATATTCATAACCAGTCATATAGGTATCATACACACATCAATTAAACTACCACTAGGGGTATAATGGTTATTTTGTCAATTAGGGGTAAAACGATAATTTCACCCCTCAGGGGTATTTTGGTCATTTAACTACTTTTGGGGTCTCGGCACAAATGACGACCCTTCAGAAGGTCTACAGGCATCTCGAAAGACTCAGATAACCTATATGGCCAAAACAGTGTAATTGGGCCCAAGGTCCATTACTCGGCTCAAGTGGGCCCACACGTTCGTGTGGCTTATTCAGCCCAAATTTCGTCACTGCTATGTGAACTTTGTAGCCCAAACCATTATTTGTCACTTACTGTGGATTTTACCCGTGTGGGGCCCATAAACCTATTGGGCCCACATGGCCCATCTTGGCCCAACGAGGCCCATTACGGCCTAAGCTCACGATAAAGCTCGTGGCGGCCTCTATAGTTTGTCACCAACGATTTGTGGGCTCGATTTACCATACAAGCATTCGCAAGCTCGTGAGGCCTTAGATGCTGAAGTTTCGACTTTTTGGCTTCTGTCGATTCACAGTACAACAGGGGTGTGAATACACACCATTTTCCATCGTTTTAACAGTAACAATACTGGGTGTATAATTACACACCATTTAGCGACCACTTGCGAAATTTCAAAAGCACCAACCTAGATTCAATCCAAAAATTCAATCAGTCCTTAAATCGTTAATAAGATTCACAAACCCTGAATCTCTACACTGCCCTTACCAGTAACCTTGGTAAACAGAAGTATAGCCTTTAACCCTAAAATTGCATGGCTAGACTCCCACAATTTTTGATTGACCAAAAACTGCATAACAACAGATCTAGTTAGAGGGTTGATTAAGGATTAGTTTACACCCATCAATATTAACGTGAGCAAGAAAAAGAACAACTTACCAAATCCCTTAGAGTCGAATGCTGACTTAAGGGAGCAGCACACGTGAGTGGAATATTGCGTTCGATCTAAGAGGATAAACTGAAAGGAGATCATTGAATAGTAACAATGATAATCCTAAAAGGGAAAATCGCAAAGTAAGAAGAAACAACCCAATTACTTACCCCAATATTCGGCTTGGTGACAAAGTGAAAGTGTAATAATAGATTCGCAGCAGAAATGGAATGACAAAATGAAAGTATGAGAAGGTCTATGCAGTGATCGGCTTGTCAGAGTTTTAGAAGGTGTGAGGAGAAGGCAAGGTATTCGACTATTACTCAAGATGAGAGGAAATAGAAGAAACTTAATTCAATTTAGCAAAAAAGAAGAAGAATGCCTATTCGGCAGAGAGGAAATGTGAAGAAGAAAAGAAAAGTTTCAAGGGAGAATTCGGCACTTGGTATTTGTGTTTCGGCTAAAATGAACAACAGTTGAGAAACAAAGTTGAAAAGAGAAAGACCCAAATGGTAAAAAACAATGCACAAAACGCCACAAGGAGAGAAAAACTCGAAACGCAAAAAGGAAAGAATCCAAAATAACAGAGAGGATAATCGACTTCTACACGCTCACAAAATGCCGAAAATGCACCCAATGAGTTCTCTTAGCCGAATTCCCCTACTCTAGCTACCCAATTCAGCTATCACTCCCCTCACACCTCAATTCCTTAAAACTCTCCACCGATTTCTCCAATATTTACTCCAACCCCCTCATTCAAATTCCATTCAAATTCTAATGACCAATTCTCCAACCACCTCTGCAGAGTTTGAATAAAACTCCACCTCTCACGCCACATAGACATAAAATAAAACCCCTTTCTTACAAGCCATGGGATTTGAACCCACTCCCTCTTAAATGCTCAACACGCCACTAGCCACCACAACACAGGATCTCTTGTGTCACAAAACAAACACAACTTAATATATGCCCTTTAAGCTAACACACAGGTTTCCAAAAGAGCAAAAAATTAAATTTTTGCCAAAGGCCATACTTGACTCCAGGCTTCCTAAAACCCCAAAACATACCCCGATTACTTGACCAACAAAATAGCAACCAAGATATTTACATCAAAGCTTGCAAAAACAAAGACCCTAAATTTTTGGGGCAATACAGCCCGTGTGGACAAAAATAGGCTATTTACCAAGCCATTTTGCCATCCAATATTGTATTCACCTACACCAACCAATGGCACCAAAACATAGCATATATAGGGATTCAAATCAACTAAATCAAGCCTAAATCATGCCAACTCAATTCCATTATCTACAATATACACAAGACACTAAATAGACCATTACATTATACCAAATTCACATATACAATTCAACTAATTAAACATTTTCAAACATGCATCATTATGTTCAAATTCACAATCATATAGCTTCTCTAGTATCAACTATTTGATATCCACAATATCTACTATCAATGAGCATCACGAAGTCAACCTCAATCACATAACATAGGCCTTATGCATACATTTATTTATATACAACCAAACTAACCAAATTAAGCCAACTTTCATGGCTTTGAAATCACTAAAAACACGGAAAAATAAATAGAGTAAGCTTTATAGCTTAGTAAGTTCATATGAATAATAAGTATAATTGCCAACTCATTCACAATTTAAAGAACTTAAGTAATACATTTAATTCAACAATTTGCACATTGCCATAATTATTGGTATCATGCATAAATTCATCAACTTTCACTTATTTTACATAGTAACTTATCAATTATCACTTACTTGCCAAACTTATCACGAGTACTTGAACTGACCCGTATCATTGTTTACATCCACGTACCATCATCTTTTCCCGTTGAACCATTCAGAATAATATCAAATACTCATGAATCTCACACTGAAGTGCCACATACATAGCCAATGCTGTCTCAATTTCATATCACATATATGCTTACTCTCGAGCTATCAACGGGCCTGCTCACACAAGCTATTAGTCAAGACGTAGCTACATGGTGTTGCTCACACAAGCTGTCAAATTACCACAACACATGTGGGTATACTCAGCCACCGGTAGGACGTACAGGAACAGCACCCAGATCACATGATCACAATAACCCATAATCACATGTCACTAGTATCCTATCTATTCCTAAGGTTCAACTAGGATTCTCACTGTATCAATGCTTTGTTGATAGATTCCGTAGTGCTGTAATATCACATTTATAATATTTAAGCATATAAACACATATAACATTAACCTTATTAATCATACAAACTTACCTTGGTTCATAAAAACGATGAAATAGGTTGATCAGTCGAGTACTTTGTTTTCCCCTGATCTAGATCCAAATTTTGCTTTTCTTGATCCATATGGAATCAACTTTATCTTATTTAGTAATCTTTCTATTCAATTTAATCCAAAACACTGATTAAAGCCACATTTACACTTTTGCCCCAAGTATTTAACAACTTTTACAATTTAGTCCTTATTTCATAAAATAACAAATTAATGCAATTTGATACCAACCCATGCTAGCCAAATTTTCCTAGTACACATATCAACCCATATTTTTTATTTATTTCACAATTTACCCATAAAGTTTCCACATTTCACAATTTAATCCCTAATTTGCATGTTCACTAAAAATCACTTAACAAAAGTTGTATAACTACCATCAAACATTCATAATCTATCATAAATCATTAAAATACATGATTATTCATCAATGTAAACATCCTAAATCTTTAACAATTTTGCAAAATAGACCCTGGGCTAGCTAGACCTAGTTGCAACGATCTCAAAAACATAAAAATCATTAAAAATCGAGTCAAAATCACTTACCAATTGAGCTACTAAGTGACCGAACCTTAAAAAGCTTCCATGGCTTCTTCTTTCTTTTTATTTTCGGTGGAAATGAATAAAAGATGATGATACATTATGTTTTCCATTATTTTACTTAAGTTATTTACAAATTATTATATTAACCTTGTTTAAATAAACATTAAAATCACTTAAGATATGCCCATAATAGTCCACTCACAATTGAAATGGTCTCATTACCACTTAAGGACTCTTACTTTAAGGTTCTATAGCTATTTAATACCTTTAGCTGTTAGAACATCACTTTTACACTTTACGCGATTTAGTCCTTTTTACTGAATTGAGTATTCAAACGATAAAATTTCTGAACAAAACTTTCACACAATTATACTATCATGCTGTAAACATTAAAATAATAATAAAATATGTATTTAGACTTTAGATTTGTGGTCCCAAAACCACTGTTCTGATTTGACTAAAAACGGGCAGTTATAACTCTCCCCCCTTAGGGATTTTCGTCCCCAAAAATCTTACCAGCAAATAGGTTAGGGTACTTTTTTCTCATAGCTTCCTCGGGCTCCCGCGTGGCTTCTTCAATACCGTGTTGTTGCCAAAGTACTTTCACTAAAGCTATTCTTTTATTTCTCAACTGTTTAACTTCTCGAGCTAAAATTTTTATCGGTTCCTCGTTGTATGTCATATCAGGTTGAATTTCAATCTCTGTAGGAGAAATTACATGTGATAGATCTGATCTATATTGATGCAACATCGACACATGAAACACATTATATTCTGGTGATAACACTAACCGATATGCCACTGGCCCTATTCTTTCAATAATCTCATACGGCCCGATGAATCACGGACTGAATTTGCCTTTACAACCAAAACGAAGTATTTTCTTCCACGGAGACACTTTCAGAAATACTTTTCCACTGATTTGAAATTCAATGTCTTTTTGTTTCAAATCCGCGTATGATTTTTGTCGATCGGAAGCTGCTTTCAAACTGTCACAAATTACCTTCACTTTATCTTCAGTCTCTCTAATCAAATCAACCCCATGAATCTTTTTCTCACTAAGCTCAGTCCAAAATATTGGAGTCTGGAATTTACGACCATACAATGCGTCATACGATGCCATCTTTATGCCCAATTGAAAGCTATTATTATTCATAAATTCAACCAACGACAAATATCTCTCCCAATTGCCTTCAAATTCTAAAACACAACAACGAAGCATATCTTCGAGAATTTGAATTACTGTCTTAGACTGACCATCGGTTTTCGGATGAAATGCAGTACTAAAGTGCAATTGCGTAGCCAAAGCTTCTTACAATTTATTCCAAAATCGCGACGTAAATCTTGTATCTCTATATGAAATAATAGAAACTGGCACCCCGTGCATTCTAACAATCTCATAAATGTACAGTTCAGCCAATTTATCAAGCAAATAGTCTGTACATACCAGAATGAAATGTGCTGATTTCATTAGTCGATCAACTACAACCCAAATAGCATCTTTCTTTTTCAGAGACAGAGGCAAACCCGATACGAAATCCATAATAACTCTATCCCATTTCCACTTCGGTATCATCACCGGTTGTAGCAATCTCGAAGGTACTTGATGTTTAGCTTTAACTTGTTGACAAACTAAACATCTTGGCACAAACTCTGAAATGTCTTATTTCATGCCCGACCACCAATACAATTGTTGCAAATCATTGCACATTTTGGTACTCCCCAGGTGCATAGATAGACAACCATTGTGTGCTACGTGTAAAATTTTTTGAATGAGCTCAGAATTCTTTGGTACGCAAACTCTGTTTCGGAACATTAAGCAATTGTCGGATCCGATCTGAAAGTCTAAATCACTAGTCGACTCACATTGTGTAACACCCCAAACCCGGCCCATTCGCTATGACCGAATTTGAAATGCCACTACGGAAAACATTTGAAAAACTTTTGACTTAGAGTTAAAAACATAAAAAATTTTGTTGTCTTTACTAAAACATTGTGTAATTAAAATTCCAAATAAAAATTAAGTTGTTTAAAATAAAACATTTTCAAATAATAATGTAATCGACAATTTAACTTAAAACATAATAAAAATCCTTAAATACTTAAAATGGCCCTTATTACAATAATTAAATACTTAAAATACTGAAACATAAATTGTATAAAGAAAATCCTCTTTTGTATGGGCCACCTTGTATCCACTCCAACCCGGTCCGAGCATCACCTGAAAAGATATCCCACGAGGGGTGAGTCAGCAGACTCAATGTGTAACAATACACTAAAAGTCCAATCGATCATACAAGAAAGCCCATTTAAAACACATTTAGCCATAAGCCCATAATATAGCAAATCAGAAAATCACATGTACATATGAAATGAAATGCAATCTCGAACCAACCAATCACACCGTGGGGATTACTAAATCGACCCTCCATCCGCTACACACCATCGAAGGCAGTTGCTGCAGTCAACATGCACATCGCCCTTATAATCGTGGCATAGCCACCAGATAATTGTGACAGAGTCACCGGATTCATAGTATCGTGACCGAAGTCACCGGATTCATAATATCGTGACCGAAGTCACCGGATTCATAATATCGTGACCGAAGTCACCGGATTCATAATATCGTGACCGAAGTCACCACACCATCGAAGGCAGTTGCTGCAGTCAACATGCACATCGCCCTTATAATCGTGGCATAGCCACCAGATAATTGTGACAGAGTCACCGGATTCATAGTATCGTGACCGAAGTCACCGGATTCATAATATCGTGACCGAAGTCACCGGATTCATAATATCGTGACCGAAGTCACCGGATTCATAATATCGTGATCGAAGTCACCGGATTCATAATATCGTGACCGAAGTCACCGGATTCATAATATTGTGACCGAAGTCACCGGATTCATAATATCGTGACCGAAGTCACCGGATAATGTGGTAAAACCACCGGAACACTTCCCCTTTCAATATTACCCATATGCCCATGCAATAACATATTATTTCATTATCATGCCATATACCCCATAATCATATCGGAATCATACACATTTCATATTCATGCTTATAGCATTATTAACGAAGTATTAGGGGATTAACGTACCTGAATAACATGTACCACTGAATGGTACCCGAAGCCATAATCATTCATATTACTTCTTAACACATGTTTATCAATAATACTATTAATCTATCAGAAATTTAGTGTAGGGCTACACACCTTGTAAACACAAAGAGCGATAGAACTTTAGGATTTCCGACTCTTGCCTACACGTCGACAAAACCTTGGATTCTTCAAACTCGAATGATTCCTCCCTAACGTTGACTATAAGAAAACCCCGAAAATCTTCCCGAAACACAATGATCGATTAACCCTCCTACTTGAACTATCAAGAAATTCAGCCTTAACAACTTAAAAGAAAAAGAAAGAAAGAAATGATGAAAAAGTATGGGATGGTTTCGGCTATGAGGAAGAAAGAGAGAAAGAGAATGAAAAAGTAAAAGAAAATAAAAGAGAATGCTTTTGGTGTAAAGATAAATTCGGCACTAGAGAGGAAAGAAAGAATGGTGAATGTCTTCAAAGATGACAATATTTTGGTTCCAAAAGAAAGTAAGCTTGAGAGGAAAATAAGAAATAAAGATATCAATTTGGTCAAAAAGCAAAGGCCAAAATAAAGCAAACTTTTTACCAAATGCCAAAAGGCAATTTCGGCTAAGAGAAAGAAATATTGGACAAAGGAAAAGATGCACAAATGACAACCTTTTTGGTCAACCAAAACCTCCCTAATCCCATACCAAAATTCGGCCAACACATTAGACTAAACAATCCCCTTTTTCCTCCTTAATTCTTCCCTATCAACCCCATAATTTTCAACACAATTAAACCACCCCCCTAAAGCCCCTTATGCCGTCTAGGTTCATGGTCAAATGACCATGGAAAAGCTTCCAAAATAACACCCATTTATCAAGCCTTTTGTCCCTTAAACTTTCCTTATCTACTTGATTCTTTACCATAACTACTAACTTGCCTTTTCCATTTTGTCTACTAACCAAAAATAAAAGAAAAAGTCTTATCCATTCATGATAAGGTTTGACCGTCCATTAATGCAAGGATTCAAAAAAATAAACCTTCAAAATGCTAAACATGCTACTCGAACCTCTAACCTCAAGCCACCTTTCAAGCTCCTTAACCAACTTGCCACTTACTCCTCTTATGCTTTAAATGAACACTTAAATTAACTTAAGTATCAAGCTCACTTAATATACTTCATTAAATAAGCCATACTAAATTTTATTCTAGCTTCCTAAATAAAAACAAGCCTTCACAAGACTATGCTAACATACAAAAATTCATACCCGAGCCAACACAAATAATTAGCTGACACACAAATTTTCCTAAAGCCCATGGCCCAATCCTACTAGGCCCAATTTCGGGATGTTACAATTCTACCCTCCTTAAAGAAAACTTGTCCTCGAAATTTCCAACTAACTAACAGTCATGCATCCTCATTCACCACATTACGCTACTGCTGCGCACTCTGATCTTAATAAAACCAATATACTTTCTAAGAACAGTCTCCAAGTTCACACTCAAGGTTCTAGATACTTCACTAGCGATGGTTCCGACACAGCCATTTTGCCTCTACCGCGTCCACAACGACCACGTCCCCTAGAACTCATATCTAACGTCACGATTTAATCTGACTTAAGAAATTTTATGCATCAGAATTTTGTTCCACTTATTAACCGCAAACAATTTTTATGAAATAAAATATTTAGAAGTAGTTCTTTCGATCATACAAAGGTTCAGTTCAAGTTCACTACTCTAGTTCAGAGAGTCATAATCACATTCATAAGCAGAGACACATTCATTCACTACACCTCTATGGTCATTTCAGACCTTCCCAACCCAGGTAATATCGTCATTTGTCCTATAGGGGTAATTTAGTAATAAATCAGGGTCAATTTGAAAATCTTTACAAATCAAGGGCATTCCAAAATATACAAATCTCGAGGTTATTTTGAAAATTCTACCAAATCAATGGCATTGCCGAAATTTCAGAAATCAGGGTTATTTTGGTAATTTTGGAAGTTAGGGGCAATTTCGTAAATTTTTTCCAAATCAAGACATTTTAGTATTTTGCCAAAATAAAGTTTTTAGATACTTTTACAAAGTAAGAAAATTTTATTAAAATCAAGGGTAGTGTTAAAATTTTTAGAAACCAGGGGCATTTTAATAATTTTACCTCTAGGGGTATTTAGGTAATTTTGTAAATCGAAATCTTTTTTTTTTTGAAAAATTTCAAAATAAATTTTGTTACAAACCAAAAGGGGTAATGTAGTGATTTTAAAAACTAAGGTTTTTATAAAACAGTATGGCTAGTCCCTTTTGGGTTTTAGTTATCGAGTTTAGCCCGTGAATAAGTCCTCTTGGTTAGGGTGAACCGTTACTACGCACCAGGTAGGATTCGAGTGGAGAGGAGGTGAGTCGCTAGGACTACTTAAATACCAAGCTCCCACCGAAACCAATCCTAGACATGCGCACAATGGTTGCCACACCCGAACTCGGCGACTTACTCATAGGTTTGTTTGATAGTCCTTATGTCTTATGCACTTGTGTTTGAGTAGACTAGTCCTAGGGTTCAATAGCCCTAATCTACTAATCTACGTTCCCATATTGCTCATCAAGTTCACAATTACAAATCACTTCAGAAGTCAGAGGTACTTACCTGGTGGACTTCGGGTCGGAGATACAGGTGCCATGCCAGAATAAACTTGAAAAATTTGTGAAAGCCCAAATCTTTGAAAAGCCCATTTTTAAAAAAAATGTTTTTGGGCCCAAAACCCTCAAAGCCGAGTTTTGAACCGGGCTCTGAGACCAATTTGTAACATCCCAAACCCGGCCCATTCGCTATGACTGAATTTGAAATGCCACTATGGAAAACATTTGAAAAACTTTTGAGTTAGAGTTAAAAACATAAAAAATTTTGTTGTCTTTACTAAAACATTGTGTAATTAAAATTCCAAATAAAAATTAAGTTGTTTAAAATAAAACATTTTCAAATAATAATGTAATCGACAATTTAACTTAAAACATAATAAAAATCCTTAAATACTTAAAATGGCCCTTATTACAATAATTAAATACTTAAAATACTGAAACATAAATTGTATAAAGAAAATCCTCTTTTGCATGGGCCACCTCGTATCCACTCCAACCCGGTCCGAGCATCACCTGAAAAGATATCCCACGAGGGGTGAGTCAACAGACTCAATGTGTAACAATACACTAAAAGTCCAATCGATCATACAAGAAAGCCCATTTAAAACACATTTAGCCATAAGCCCATAATATAGCAAATCAGATAATCACATGTACATATGAAATGAAATGCAATCCCGAACCCAACTTAGATATCCATCCGCTACACACCACCCGTACCAACCAATCACACCGTGGGGATTACTAAATCAACCCTTCATCCGCTACACACCATCGAAGGCAGTTGCTGCAGTCAACATGCACATCGCCCTTATAATCGTGGCATAGCCACCAGATAATTGTGACAGAGTCACCGGATTCATAGTATCGTGACCGAAGTCACTGGATTCATAATATCGTGACCGAAGTCACCGTATTCATAATATCGTGACCGAAGTCATCGGATTCATAATATCGTGACCGAAGTCACCGGATTCATAATATTGTGACCGAAGTCACCGGATTCATAATATCGTGACCGAAGTCACCGGATAATGTGGTAAAACCACCGGAACACTTCCCCTTTCAATATTACCCATATGCCCATGCAATAACATATTATTTCATTATCATGCCATATACCCCATAATCATATCGGAATCATACACATTTCATATTCATGCTTATAGCATTATTAACGAAGTATTAGGGGATTAACGTACCTGAATAACATGTACCACTGAATGGTACCCGAAGCCATAATCATTCATATTACTTATTAACACATGTTTATCAATAATACTATTAATCTATCAGAAATTTAGTGTAGGGCTACACACCTTGTAAACACAAAGAGCGATAGAACTTTAGGATTTCCGACTCTTCCCTACACGTCGACAAAACCTTGGATTCTTCAAACTCGAATGATTCCTCCCTAATGTTGACTACAAGAAAACCCCGAAAATCTTCCCGAAACACAATGATCGATTAACCCTCCTACTTGAACTATCAAGAAATTCGGCCTTAACAACTTAAAAGAAAAAGAAAGAAAGAAATGATGAAAAAGTATGGGATGGTTTCGGCTATGAGGAAGAAAGAGAGAAAGAGAATGAAAAAGTAAAAGAAAATAAAAGAGAATGCTTTTGGTGTAAAGATAAATTCGGCACTAGAGAGGAAAGAAAGAATGGTGAATGTCTTCAAAGATGACAATATTTTGGTTCCAAAAGAAAGTAAGCTTGAGAGGAAAATAAGAAATAAAGATATCAATTTGGTCAAAAAGCAAAGGCCAAAACAAAGCAAACTTTTTACCAAATGCCAAAAGGCAATTTCGGCTAAGAGAAAGAAATATTGGACAAAGGAAAAGATGCACAAATTACAACCTTTTTGGTCAACCAAAACCTCCCTAATCCCATACCAAAATTCGGCCAACACATTAGACTAAACAATCCCCCTTTTTCCTCCTTAATTCTTCCCTATCAACCCCATAATTTCCAACACAATTAAACCACCCCCTAAAGCCCCTTATGCCGTCTAGGTTCATGGTCAAATGACCATGGAAAAGCTTCCAAAATAACACCCATTTATCAAGCCTTTTGTCCCCTAAACTTTCCTTATCTACTTGATTCTTTACCATAACTACTAACTTGCCTTTTCCATTTTGTCTACTAACCAAAAATAAAAGAAAAAGTCTTATCCATTCATGATAAGGTTTGACCGTCCATTAATGCAAGGATTCAAAAAAATAAACCTTCAAAATGCTAAACATGCTACTCGAACCTCTAACCTCAAGCCACCTTTCAAGCTCCTTAACCAACTTGCCACTTACTCCTCTTATGCTTTAAATGAACACTTAAATTAACTTAAGTGTCAAGCTCACTTAATATACTTCATTAAATAAGCCATACTAAATTTTATTCTAGCTTCCTAAATAAAAACAAGCCTTCACAAGACTATGCTAACACACAAAAATTCATACCCGAGCCAACACAAATAATTAGCTGACACACAAATTTTCCTAAAGCCCATGGCCCAATCCTACTAGGCCCAATTTCGGGATGTTACACATTGCACTCTTTTAGCTTGCAACTCGTGGTCACACTTTTGAGCTTCACAAATTTGCTTGAGAAGTACCAGTTTAGCTTTCAACTCAGCTAGAATCAAATCATCATTAGATAAAGATAATTGTGTATTCATTACTCTCACAAAAAATAAAGATTTTCTACTCAAAGTATCCACAACTACATCCGCTTTCCCCGGATGATAATCAATCACTAACTCATAGTCTTTCAACAACTCGAGCTATCTTCATTGTCACAAATTCAGATCTTTCTGAGTCATTATGTACTTTAAACTCTTATGATTAGTAAAGATATGATATTTCTCACTGTATAAATAATGTCGCCAAATTTTCAATGGAAATACAATAGTAGCCAAATCTAAATCATGCGTCGGATAATTCTTTTCATGCGGCTTTAATTGTGTGGAGGCATAAGCTATCACTTTTCCTTCTTGCATCAAAGCACAACCCAAACCGTTCAATGACGCGTCACTAAAAATCACAAACTCTTTACCCGGCTCAGGTTGAACCAACACTGGTGCCTCAGTTAATAATGCTTTCAACTGATCAAAACTCTGTTGACATTTTTCAAACCACTCAAACTTCACATCATTTTATAGCAATCTAGCCATTGCTGTAGCAATCATTGAAAATTCTTTGACAAAACGTCGATAATAACCAACTAACCCCAGAAAGCTTCTGACTTTGGATACATTTTTTTGGTGGTTTCCAATCAACAACTGCAGAAATCTTGTTCGGGTCAACTCGTATACCTTCCGCTGAAACAATATTTCCCGAAAATCTGACTTCTTGGAGCCAAAACTCACATTTGCTAAATTTAGTGAACAATTGTTTATCTTTCAAGTTTTGCAGCACAATTATCAAATGCTCGGCATGCTCAAACTCATTTCATGAATAGATCAGAATGTCATCAATGAACACAACAACAAATCTGTCTAAATATGGTCTAAAAATCAGATTCATCAAATCTATAAAAACTACAAGAGCATTAGTCAATCCAAAAGGCATAATAAGAAATTAATAATGCCCGTACCTTGTTCTGAAAGCAGTTTTTGGCACATCTAAATTTTAACTCGCAACCGATAATAGCCAGATCTCAAATCAGTCTTCGAGAATATTGTTGCCCCTTTCAACTAATCAAACAAGTCATCTATTCTCAGTAATAGATATTTGTTCTTTATCGTAACCTTATTGACCTGACGATAGTCAATACACATTCTCAGTGATTCGTCTTTCTTCTTTACAAACAACACTGGCGCACCCCAGGGTGAAAAACTTGGTCGTGAAAAACCTCTATCCGTTAACTCTTGCAACTGAGGTTTCAAATCTTTCAATTCTGTCGGAGCCATTCTATATGGAGCTATAGATATCGATGATGTTCCTAGCACTAATACAATAGCAAACTCAACCTCTCTAATCGGTGGTAATCCCGATAATTCTTCTAGAAACACATTCGGATATTCAGAGACAACTAGTACTGATTCAGTCCTAGATTCAGATACTTTTGTATCCAAAGTATAAGCTAGGTAAGCATCACAACCTTTTCTCACATATCTCTGAGATGATATCAATGAAATCACAATAGGCAATCCGTTCAACTCATCTGATTCAATTCAAAGAATTTCACTATTCTGACATTTCAATTCAATAGTTTTTCGTCTACAATTCACAACAGCATCATGTAGGGTTAGCCAATCCATACCCAGAATTACATCGAATTCATCAAACGATAATAACATCAAATCAGTCAAAAAAAAGTAACCCCGAGTCATTAAAGGACAGTTCTTGCAAACTTTTTCAACTAGAACATACTTGCCTAAGGGGTTCGATACTTTAGTCACAAACTCAATAGAATCAATAGGCAAACTCTCACTAGACACCAAATTCATACAAATATATGAATGAGTCGATCCAGGATCAATCAATGCAACTACATTAGTGTCATAAAGAGAAAATGTACCGGTGATAATATCTGGTGATGATGCATCTTCGCGAGCGCGAATCGCGTAAGCTCTAGTAGGTGCTCTAGCCTCTGATCTCACAAAAGAATCTCTCGTAGTTCCGTGATTACTACTCATACTCCTAGTGTTTCGGGTTGGTCTCCCTTTAACAGTTGTATTGCTTGCTCTTGCATATTGAGATTTATCTTTCTCATTTAATTCAGGACAATCTCGGATAAAGTGATCTTGTGAGCCACATCTGAAACAAGCCCGATCATTCATTCTACATTCACCAGGATGTCATCTTTCGCATCTGAAACAAGCCCGAGTGTTGCTTCCCACGATCTCTATTGGAATATCCCATCGAAGTAGTTGAACGGTTATACAAATCTCATGATTTATTTGACGAGGATTGATATGGTTTATTCGTTAATCTTTTTCTCGAATCTCTAGGTTCAAAATCAGCGTTTCTATTTTATTTGCCAAGTTTTTCGGCTTTACAGACTCTGTCAACAAGCACCACAAATTCTATCAACTCTAGAATCTCAACTAGCAATATGATATTCTAGTTTAACCCATCTTCAAATCTCTTGCACATAATGGCCTCAGTTGAAACACATTCCAGAGCATATTTACTAAGTCTCACAAACTCTCGCTCACACTTTGTCATAGACATACGACCCTATTTTAACTCTAAAACCTCTTTGCGTTTCTGATCAATGAACCGCTGAATGATTTATTTCTTTTTGAACTCACCTTGAAAGAATTCTCAGGCAACTCTTTCTCTTGGCACCACTGATACTAGGGTATTCCACCAATGATAAGATGTGTCCTTCAGAAGTGATACGGCACATTTTAAACACTCTGTCGGTGTGCAAGAAAGTTCATCAAAGACTGTAATAGTGTTTTAAAGCCAAAACTCAGCTCGCTCAGGATCATCATCAACATTAGCTTTAAACTCTTCGGCTTCATGTTTTCTAATCTTATCAACTGGTGGCTTATTCAGTCGTAAAAACTCTACACCTTGAGGAGCTACGAGAATCGGTTGGGGATTAGGTGGGGTGGAGGTTGTTGAGCAGCCGAATTTGTTCGAACATACTCTGTAAACCACTCGTTTATCACCTGGAAAAAGGCTTCTTTAGCCTCTTCTCCTTGGCTACCTGATATGGGTCTAGACTAGGATTGCGCTACCCCCAGAATAGAGGCATGCACATTACTTTCAACATCATTAGCTACAACTCGATTGGGATCCATTTACTATATGAAAACACGATTTAAACTATCAGAAGATATCACACTATCACAGGTTATATATGGCATGTATAGCTAGACTCTCACACATGCTATGTTAGTTCGAGAATCAACTAAACCGTAGCTCAGATACAAATAAATGTAACACCCCTCACCCGTATTCAACACCGGAATAGGTTACAGAGCGTTACCATTACATATAATCATCAATCAACAATATTCATATTGACCCTAATACGAGCCTACGAGGCCCAAATCATGCATTTGGGATAGTTCAAGACTATACTGATAACTTTAGAAACTTCTTAAACACTTAGAAACTTTTTCCAAAAACAGGGGACACATGCTCGTGTGGCCCGGGCTGTGTGTCTCACACGGCCAAAGACATGCCCGTGTCATAGGCCGTGTGGACAATCAAAATGGGAGCACATGGCCGTATCTCAACCCGTGTCCAACCCTGTGTAACTCTCTGACTTGGGTCACACGGCCAATACACAAGCCCATGTGCCTTAAAAATGGCCACACATGCCCGTGTACCAGACCGTGTGCTAGGCCGTGCCAAACTTGTAGGGTATACTGACTTATGCCATATGGCCATGTCACACACCTATGAGTGAGGCCGTGTGGGGCATACTGAATTGGCTTCTATTTCAATACCATGGGACACACGACCGTGTATCCTGACTGTGTGTCACACACGGCTAAAACATACGCATGTGTCTCTACCCATGTGGACAAAATAGGCTATCTACCAAGCCATTTTGCCACCCAAATTTGTATGCACCTACACCAACCAAATGGCACCAAAACATAGCATATATAGGCATTCAAATCAACTAAATCAAACCTAAATCATGCCAACTCAATCCATTATCCACAATATACACAAGTCACTAAATAGACCATTACATTAGACCAAATTCATATATACAATTAAACTAATTAAACATTTTCAAACATGCATCATTATGCTCGAATTCTCCTTTAGTATCAACTATTTGATATCCACAATATCTACTACCCATAAGCATCACAAAGCCAACCTCAATAACATAACATAGGCCTTATGCACACATTTATTTATATACAACCAAACTAACCAAATTAAGTCAACTTTCATGGCTATATATACAAACCAAACCATAGACATTTACAAGCCAATCCAAATGGCTAAATTCATCAACTTATATACCAAAATGACCAAAGTTCCTATACATGCCATATATTCCAAAAACATAGATTCAAAAGTACCAAAACGATATCTTGATAGTATGATGAAGTATAATTGTCAACTCATTCACAATTTAAAGAACATAAGTAATACATTTAATTCAACAATTTGCACATTGCCATAATTATTGGTATCATGTATAAGTTCATCAACTTTTCACTTATTTTACATATAAACTTCTCAATTATCACTTACTTGCCAAACTTATCATGAGTACTTAACTGATCCGTATCATTGTTTACATCCTTATACCATCATCTTTTCCCGTTGAACAATTCGGAATAATATCAGATACTTGGGAACCTCACACTGAAGTGCCACATACATAGCCAATGTTGTCTCAATATCATATCACGTATATGCTCACTCTCGAGCTATCAACAGTCCTTCTCACACAAGCTGTCAGTCAAGACATAGCTACACGGTGCTGCTCACACAAGCTGCCAAGTAACCACAACACATGCTGGTATACTCAGCCATCGGTAGGAAGTTCAGGACCAGCACTCGGATCACATAATCACAATAACCTCTAATGACATGTCACTACTATCCTATCGATTCCTAAGGTTCAACTGGGATTCTCACTATAACAATGCTTTGTTGATATTTTCCGTAATGTCGTAATATCACAATTATAATATTTAAGCATATAAACACATATAAAATTAATCTTATTAATCATACAAACTTACCTCGATTCATAAAAATGATGAAATAGGTTGATTAGTCGAGTACTTTGTTTTCCCCCGATCTAGATCCGAATTTCTCATTTCTTGATCTATACGTAATCAACTTTAGCTTATTTAATAATATTTCTATTCAATTTAATCCAAAACACTCATTAAAGTCATATTTACACTTTTTCCCCAAGTATTTAACAACTTTTACAATTTAGTCCTTATTTCATAAAATAACAAATTAATGCAATTTGATACCAACCCATGCTAGTCGTGTAACACCCCTAACCCGTAACCATCGCCGGTCTAGGGATAAAGGCATTACCAGACAAATCGGATCCTTTTTTAGACATGTCATGCCATAATTCAACAAAACAAATAAAAGTGTCCCTGGAATAGGTCTTCAAGATCTTAAACATGCTTTAGAATAGGGCTAGGACTGAACCGAACACATATGGAAATTCTCGGAAATTTAAAAAATGTTCAAAGTTACAGAGGTCACATGCCCGTGTGGGCAGGCCGTGTGCCTCCCACGGCCTCAGACACGCCCGTGTGTCTAGGCTATGTCAAAATAGGGCATACATACTGACTTGTCCACACGGTCGTGGACACGCCCGTGTGCCTCACCTGTGGTCGCTACTGACTTGCACCACACAGCCAGTCACACGCCCGTGGTCTAGCCCGTGGTCGAGTCTAACTTGTTTTGAAACACAACCACGGAGGACACGATCGAGCCACACGCCCGTGTGCTCAATCGTATGGGCAATTATAGACGATTTTCAAGGCCAAAATGCCACCCACAGTTTGGGCTATCCCTACAACCATCATACTGATTCAATTCAGGCCAAAATAACCAACTTTTTCAAGTATTCAAAAGCATTTTAAGCGCACCATATTATGCGACAATTAACTCAATATATATTCACAATCATCTCCAAGTATAATTCATCACATACCATTTCATTATAACTATCATGCATCAAACATATGCTTACTTTGCATCAACAAATTACCATTATTATAACCATTTCACTAGTCATCAAACCTTACCAAATAAGGCATCATATAACATGACTGCTCATTCATAACACAACCATTTATCAAGCCATATCACATGGCTATGTACATATCTCAAACATATTCCAAAATAACTAGCCTATACATGCCATATTTAACTATATACACATTCAAAAGTACCAAAGTAGAGATTGATAATGTGATGATGATCCTCGACGATTCTCGACCCTTTCGTAGCTTCAACAATCTATAAAACAAAGAAAACACACACAAGGTAAGCTTTCAAAAGCTTAGTAAGCCATATATAAATAAACTTAACATATAAGCATTCATTAATCATATCAAATATGAGATTACTAATAACTCATTTGCATATTCATAGTTCTTCTTGGCTCATTTATTTAGCCATTTGCTTACCAACATGTATATCACCATGTACTTCATTAGATCATAGTTCATTCATTCACATATCACATTTTACTTCATCAAATTCTATACACATATCTAATCTAGGTTAGTTCATATATATATTTACTTTTCATACACTTACATAGTGTACATATCAAACGTACCTGATTCGGTTATACTTTCACATAGCCTTTCATTTACTCAAACTTTCCCGTTGAACAGTTTGAAACTAAACAGGATACTCAGAATGCTCGGAATAGTCGTACAATGCCAACGTCCTAGACGTGGTCTTACATGTAACCAAATATCGATGCCACTGTCCCAGACAGGGTCTTACACGAATCAAATACAATGCCAATGTCCCAGACAAGGTCTTTCACATAAATCTCAAATTGATGCCAACGTCCCAGGCGTGGTGTTACACGATATCACATATCAGAAACCTATGTCATGACATATGTAATCCTATCTATTCCTAGGTTTCGTACGGGACTTCTCGGACATTGACCAATTGCCGATACTTTCTCGGATTTCATATATTTGTCATCTCATACAAAATCATCACAATGAAATTTCATATGTACATACTTAAATCAATACAAATACATTTATTTGTATATAGACTTACATCGGATTCGGATAAACAATTCAATCACTTTCAACTTTTCGCGATTTAAATCCATTTTCTTCGATTCTTGATCTATACATATTCAAATTTAACTCTTTTATTCACCAATTCATTCAACTCAATCCAAGAACACACATTTAGGGCAAGTTATAATTTAGCCCTCACATTTTCATATATTGACATTTTAGTCCTTATTTCACAAAATCACAAAATACACAAAATTTCATGTTACCCATGCCTAGCCGAATTTTCACAAGCTTCATACAAGTCCATACATTTCATTTATTTCACATTTTAGTCCCTCAAAATATTATTTTCACAATTTAGTCCAAATTACTCAAAATCATAAAAAATCCAAAGACAAAACATGTTAATCAAACACATATATTTCATATTTCATCACCAAACTTCACAAAGCTCATGAATTCATCCACGGAACATTTCAAATTCATCATCAATTCACAAAATTGAAGCATGGGTTTTGAAGTACACTAAGCAACGATTACAAAAAAGTAGTGTAACACCCCAAACCCGGACAAGACACCACGTCCGAGTCTGGTATGTTACGGGGAAAAACGTTTCTAAGAAGTTCAGATTTTTCGTCTGAAAACTGCGTGAAAACTCCGTGTGCTTGAAAACAATTTGAGTAGACTTGTTTGCAAAACTTTTGATGTGTTTAAAACCCGGAGATTTTGAAAACTTAGCTAAAATTTGTAGTTAAAACGAGTTTAAGTCATCGAAGACCTCATTAGGTTCTTAGTGATACATAAAATACTTATTGAACTTAGGTGATTCACAAGTTAGAATTTGAAACCAGTTGAATTTGTTTATCAAAAGACTTAGTGTGATACCCGATGGTATAGTTTAGAAACACGTCGCGTTATAATTTTGAAAACATTATCTTTCCAGATTTTAGTAAAATTTATACCGGCTTATTTTGTTAAGGCGTATTAAATCTAATTAAAGCGGCACCCAACTAAACATAAATTAAAAGGCCTTTTACAAACCAAATTAAAACCCAAATAAAAGTAAATAAGCTAAAGTACCAAATGTTATAGAGTTGGAGTAAAAACTTTATTCAGCATGGCATGTGCACCCCGAGTCCGTCCCGGCTCCAAGTCCGCGTCTACGAATCACCTGAAATGTCAAAGGAGAGGGTGAGTCGAGTGACTCAGTGTGTAAATCCCGCTCCCGATAAAACAACATGCTAACACACAACATACATAGCAATATAATCAATGCAACCCGATCCTAACCATCCGTATCTCCTTTTCTACCCCGTGTGGTACCAAACCACTGGTGGTTCCAAACCACTGGTGACATATAGTCACAATGTGCTCCCAAAGCACTGGTGTCCCAAAGACACTAAATCCATCAATGTGCTACCAAAGCACTGGTGTCCCAAAGACACAGTTGTGCTACCAAAGCACTGGTGACCGAAGTCACAAATCCAATGATGATGGGGCCAACCCATCGTGTGTTACCAAAACACTAGCAGACGATCCCATATCTCAAGTGGGGCCAACCCACGGTGGTTAAACCACAGGGACAAGTCGCAATGAGGTGCCAAACCTCTGGTGTCCCAAAGACACAATGTGCTACCAAAGCACTGGTGACCGTAGTCACAAATCTGGTGATGGGGCCAACCCATCGTGTGTTACCAAAACACTGGCGTCAATCCCGTATAATCATCTGTGGGGCCAACCCACTGTGGTACTGAGCCACTGGGACGAGACGCTGAGGTACCAAACCTCTGGAGGTGCCAAACCTCTGGTGACCCAAAGTCACAAAGTGTGCTACCAAAGCACTGGTGCTCGTCAGCACAAAATATCCTACTCCCTCATCTCATATCACCCATCAACATGCCAAGCTCATGTAATCATGCATATCATACTATCATGCATATTATGCCCACATACCCAGCATAAACTCTCATGGCATACATAAATAACATAGGTCATGATATCATATAAATCATCAATAACTCATAATGATATTAGTAATAACTTACCCGAATCCAAGCTCATACCCAAATGGGTATCATATCAATCCAACAACTGCCCTAAGTTTTAATAGGCATACAGGTTTAACAATGATATTACTAAATATAAGTGTGTTAGTATACACACCTGATAAACCGAGTCTAAAATCCCACGAAACGATCTAAATCCCTCGTTTGCTAACTCCTACAATCGGCCAATAATAGGGGTTAGGCACCAAAGACATTCGGCCAACCATCATTTTAAACCAAAAGAGTTTATATCACTCCCTTACCTTCACTTGCGAATAATTTGGTTACCCAAACAAACCCGAACCAATAGTGGTTCTTCTAAGACAATCGGCCCTCACCAATCGGTTAACAAAGAACACTGATTCCTTGCTCCAACGATCCTATACGAGATGATTACCAAAGGTTAACATCCTTCCATAACAAAAATTAACATATTGAGATCAAAGAAATGACCATTCGGTCAAGAACTTACCAACACCCAACACCAAAATTCGGCCAACCCAACACCCTTCTTTCGGCTTTGAATACAATGAAAAGAGAATATAGATGGGGAGAAATAAGGGTGGTATTCGGCTAACACCCAAAAAGATGGAAAAAGAAGAAAAGAAAGTGTATTCGGTTTGCAAGAGAAGGAGTAGAGAGAATATCTTGGAGGTTAAAGTTTCGGCTAATGTAGATTTTAAGAAAACAAGAAAGTTGAGAAGAAAAAGAGACTAGTTTCGGCTCAACATCAAAGAACAAAAAGACCACAATGGGAAAGGCATTCGGCATACACAAATGAAAGAGGGAGAGATATGGTTGAGAGCTTTCGGTTTGCCAAAGAAAGAAATGAAGAGTGAGTCTTGAAGGATGGGTTTCGGCTAACTCTGACAGGAGAAGAAAAGAAGAAAATAAGAGAACTCTCTTTTGAAATTCGGCTACAATGTCAAAATGAAAAGTTGCTAGACACTCCTCTCTTGACCGAAAATGCACAAATGCCTAGGAGGATTTCGGCTAACAACATGTGACCAAAAGTGTACCAAAATTCAAAAATGAATTTCGGCTCACACAACCCCCATCCCAAGCCGTCACTTCCACCCCCCAAACTCTCCCCAAAATTCGGCCATGACTCCCCAAATTCACTCCACTCCACACCTTTCAAATGTGTGGACCAAGTCACACTCCACTATTTACTCTCCACCATCCTTTTGATTATGAAGACTTGGTCCAAGCTAGAGTTTCACTAGCCTTCTACCACTCCTTCATGCCGTCCCAAAAAGAAGTCAAAAGGGAGGACTCTGAAGCTCGAACACTGGACCTCCCTCACCTGAAGATGACGCCACACCTAGCTCCCAAATGTCCCATGCCTTGCCACTTTGCCAGCTACTTACTTGTGCAATAAAACCACAAAGAAAATTCTTAAACCCCAGCTTCCCTAGCTCCCTTCACTTAACACCCAAAAACTAAAATTCTTCCATTAACTCAGGCCTACACCTAGGCTAAAATTGAGCCCCAAGAACATCGAAATAGCAACATAGCACACTACCAACACGCAATAACATGCAACACCGAAATAGCCCCTAACCCGGGATATTACAGTTCTACCCCCCTTAAAAATAATTTCGGCCTCGAAATTACCTGGTCAAAAGAGTTGCGGGTATTGCTGTCTCATCGCATCCTCGGGTTCCCACGTCGCTTCCTCTACGCCATGATTCCGCCAAAGTACCTTAACCAAAGGCACAGACTTCCTACGCAGAACCTTCACATCCCGATCAAGAATCTGCACAGGTTCCTCCTCCATAGACAAGTCTGGATGCACCTCGACCTCTTCCACTGCTACCACATGCGACGGATCTGAACGATACCTCCGAAGCATCGAAACATGGAAGACGTCGTGAATCTGACTAAGCTCCGCTGGCAACTCAAGCTGATACGCTACTGGTCCAACTCGTCTCAAAACCTTATACGGCCCAATAAACCTCGGACTTAGCTTGCCTTTCTTCCCGAACCTCAGAACCTTCTTCCAAGGCGAGACCTTCAGAAACACTCGGTCCCCAACGGCAAACTCTACATCTCTTCGCTTAAGATCGGCATAAGACTTCTGCCGGTCCGAAGCTTCCTTCAATCTAGCTTGAATCAACTTAACCTTGTCCTCAGTCTCAGCTACCAACTCAGGTCCCAATAACTGACGTTCACCTAACTCTGTCCAACATGTAGGTGAGCGACACTTCCTACCATACAACGCCTCATACGGAGCCATCTTGATGCTCGCTTGGTAACTGTTGTTGTAGGCAAACTCAGCTAACGGTAGAAACTCCTCCCAGCTACCTCGGAAATCCAAGACACAGCCTCTCAGCATGTCTTCTAAGATCTGAATAACCCTTTCTGATTGACCGTCAGACTGCGGGTGAAAAGCCGTGCTGAAATCCAAACGAGTACCCAATGCTTGATGCAATGCTTTCCAGAACCTTGAAGTAAACCTGGGATCCCTATCCGAGATTATCGAAACTGGCACACCGTGCAACCTCACGATCTCCGAAACATACAGCTTCGCCAACTTCTGGAGTGAGTAGTCAACCCTCACCGGAATGAAGTGAGCTGATTTAGTCAGACGATCCACCACTACCCAAACTGAATCCTTCTTGCTTGGCGTAAGCGGTAACCCACTGACAAAATCCATGGTTATCCTTTCCCACTTCCACTGAGGAATCTTCACAGGCTGAAGCAAACCCGACGGCAACTGATGTTCAGCCTTAACCTGCTGACAAGTCAGACATCTTCCAACAAACTCTGTCACCTCTTTCTTCAAACCAGGCCACCAAAATTGCTCTCTAAGGTCCTTATACATCTTGCTACCTCCAGGATGCATAGCATGAGGACTGCTATGTGCATCCTGAAGAATCTTCTGCCTCAGCTCAACATCTTTAGGCATACAAGCCTTACCCTGGAAACACAACACCTCATCACTAGACAAGCTGTAACCCTCCAAACCACCATTCTGCACTTGCAACCTTCGTGCACTCAGAACCTCATCCTCCAACTGTTTCTCTCTAATCTGCTCAACCCAAGTAGGTTTAACCTGCAGCTCTGCCAAAATACTCCCGTCGTCGTACAAGCTCAAATGGGCAAACAACGCTCTTAAGTCCGAAATAACCTTACGGCTTAACGCGTCTGCTACCACGTTAGCCTTGCCCGGATGATACTCAATAGAACAGTCGTAATCTTTCAGCAACTCAACCCATCTACGCTGCCTCAAATTCAAGTCCTTCTGAGTCAGTAAATACTTCAAGCTCTTATGATCCGTGTAGACTATCGATCTCTCTCCGTACAAGTAGTGCCTCCAAATCTTTAAGGCGAAAACTACAGCCGCTAACTCCAAGTCGTGCGTCGGATAGTTGACCTCATGTGGCCTCAGCTGCCTAGAAGCGTAAGCCACAACCCTACCTTCCTGCATCAACACACAACCCAGACCCGTATGTGATGCATCGCAGTAGACTGTGTATTCCTTACCAGCCTCAGGTTGAATTAGAACCGGAGCCTCAGTCAAGATCTTCTTTAACTTGTCGAAGCTTTCCTGTTGTTTCTCAGTCCAAACAAATGGAACCTCTTTCCTTAACAACTTGGTCATCGGCGCTGCTATCAACGAGAAACCCTCAACAAACCTTCGGTAGTATCCGGCCAAACCCAGAAAACTACGAATCTCAGCCACTGACCTAGGTGGCTTCCAATCCAGAACTGCCTCAATCTTACGAGGATCTACCCGAATACCCTCAGCTGACACTACATGACCCAAAAATGTCACTTCCCTCAGCCAAAACTCGCACTTACTGAACTTAGCATAGAGTTGCTTTTCCCTCAAGATCTGCAGCACCAACCTCAAATGCTTATCATGCTCTTCCTCTGTTCTCGAGTACACTAAAATGTCGTCTATAAAAACCACGACGAACTGATCCAGATACTGCTGAAACACCCTATTCATCATATCCATAAACGCTGCCGGTGCGTTAGTCAACCCGAATGGCATTACCAAGAATTCGTAGTGCCCATACCGAGTCCGAAACGATGTTTTATGGATATCCGCCTCCTTAACCTTCAATTGATGGTACCCAGACCTCAGATCAATCTTAGAGAATACCGCAGCACCCTTTAGCTGGTCAAACAAATCATCTATCCGTGGCAACGGATATTTGTTTTTAATCGTCAGCTTGTTCAACTGGCGGTAGTCTATGCACATCCGCATCGTACCATCTTTCTTCTTGACAAAGAGTACCGGCGCACCCCACGGCGAAACACTTGGCCTGATAAAACCCCGATCCAATAACTCCTGGATCTGAGCCTTAAGCTCCACCAACTCCTTTGGTGCCATCCTGTACGGAGCAATAGACACTGGCGCAGTCCCGGGTAACAGATCAATCCCGAACTCTACCTCTCGATCTGGCGGCAGACCCGGAAGCTCTTCAGGAAACACATTAGCAAATTCCTTAACAGTACGAACTTCCTCAACAGCAGACTCCTTAGCCTCCAAGGCGTACACATGAACCACATACGCATCACAGCCCTTCCTGACCATCTTCTCCGCTTTCAGAGCAGATATCACATTTGATAAGTAATCTCTCCTATTACCTATCATAGCCACCTCATCACCATCAACCGTCTTAAGAATCATGCGCTTGGCCGCGCAATCCAACCTCGCCTGGTACTTAACCAGCCAATCCATCCCGAGAATCAGATCGAACTCCCCAAACGGCAGTTCCATCAGATCAGCAGCAAACACTACCCCTTGGAGTTCTAGGGGTACCTCTCTAAACAGCTTATCTACTACTACAGAGTGACCTAGAGGGCTAATCACAGTCATCTGCCTAGAGGATATCTCAGAGTCTAAGTCCATTGTCTCTACGATACTACTGGCAACATAAGAGTGCGTAGAACCCACATCAATTAAAGCAGTATAAGGAGTACCAAAAATCAAAAACGTACCGGTTATGACGTCCGGTGCGTCGCCCTCCTCTCGGCGCCTCGCAGCATACACCAATCCAGGCTGCCTAGCCTCAGAACCACCTGCACCTCTGCCCGGTGCTCCACGGCCCCGACCAGATCCATAACCACCTCTGCCATTACCACGGCCCCTCTGCGGTGGCGGTCCGTTACCTCTGAACTGATTACGGCTCTGACTCTCAGACTGAATCCTGGCCATCCTACGCGGACAATCCCTAATGCGATGCTCCAGAGACCCACACTCGAAGCACCCTTTACCACCAGTCCAACAGCCACCCCAATGAGTTTTCCCACACTGATTACACTGCGGTGGTCCCTGCCTAGCAGCAACAAACCTAGCAGACTGATTCTGCCCACTCGGTCTAGCCCTCTTCTGCGGATTACCAGACGAACCAGAAGACCCAAAGCTCCTCTTCAGCCTACTCCTGTCCATACTCTGCCTCACGGACTCCTTAATACCCTCGGCCACCTTAGCTTTCTCAACTAAGACAGCAAACTCGCGCTCCTGCTGTGGAGCAATCAGCAGCCTCAACTCGTCTCGCAGACCATCCTCGAAACGAACACACCTCTCATGCTCAGTGGCTACAATGCCCCTGGCATACCTACTCAGCTTCAGGAACTCAGCCTCGTACTCAGCAACAGATTTACTCCCCTGAACAAGCCTCAGAAATGCCTTTCTCTGGGAGTCGATATAACTAGCCCCGATATATTTCTTCTGGTAAGCAGCCCTGAAATAGTCCCATGTCAAATCCTCAGCTGCCACACTGTCCCGTACCGTGAGCCACCACTGATATGACTCATCCCGGAGAAGAGATAAGATACCCTTCAACTTCTCTTCCGTCGTCAAGTCCAGATCATCCATGATCCGCTCAGTTGCCTCTAGCCAGTACTCAGCAGTGCTAGGAGAAACACCCGATACACCTCGGAAGAATTCGGCCCCGTTAGCCCGGAGTCGCTCGGGAACTGATTTCCTCACTCCTGCACCACCACTCACTCCGGCTACCCTTTCCAACACTCGCAGCATCGCCTGTGACACTGCGTCGTCTCCAGTCTGATCTTGGAACTCACCACCTCCAGCTGGTGGCGGAACCGGTACCTCATTTTCTGAACCCTGCCCAGATCCTACGGGCTCAGAAACCGTCATCCTACCCCTACCTCTACCACGAGTATTACGACCACGTCCGCCTCGAGTGCTCATGTCTAATCTCTCTACGTATCTGATTAAAAATTTTATGCATCAGTGTTTATTCCACTTGTTTAAAAAGCAAGTCTTATGAATATTAAAGAGAATTTGTTCTCGCAAGTTCACAGAATCCTATCAGTTTCAATCTCTAAGGTAGCACACTATTGCTATCATCAATCATATAACATCCAATCAAATCACAGAGAATAGTTCGGGGTACTTACCTGGGCGAACTGGTGCCGGAGACTCGGTGCCATGCCTTTCAAACCATACTTTCAAAACAACACTTAAACAGATTTTTGAAAACCATTTTGGGCCTCAGGCCCACAGCCGAGCCTTTGAACTTGGCTCTGATACCACAAATGTAACACCCCAAACCCGGACAAGACACCACGTCCGAGTCTGGTATGTTACGGGGAAAAACGTTTCTAAGAAGTTCAGATTTTTCGTCTGAAAACTGCGTGAAAACTCCGTGTGCTTGAAAACAATTTGAGTAGACTTGTTTGCAAAACTTTTGATGTGTTTAAAACCCGGAGATTTTGAAAACTTAGCTAAAATTTGTAGTTAAAACGAGTTTAAGTCATCGAAGACCTCATTAGGTTCTTAGTGATACATAAAATACTTATTGAACTTAGGTGATTCACAAGTTAGAATTTGAAACCAGTTGAATTTGTTTATCAAAAGACTTAGTGTGATACCCGATGGTATAGTTTAGAAACACGTCGCGTTATAATTTTGAAAACATTATCTTTCCAGATTTTAGTAAAATTTATACCGGCTTATTTTGTTAAGGCGTATTAAATCTAATTAAAGCAGCACCCAACTAAACATAAATTAAAAGGCCTTTTACAAACCAAATTAAAACCCAAATAAAAGTAAATAAGCTAAAGTACCAAATGTTATAGAGTTGGAGTAAAAACTTTATTCAGCATGGCATGTGCACCCCGAGTCCGTCCCGGCTCCAAGTCCGCGTCTACGAATCACCTGAAATGTCAAAGGAGAGGGTGAGTCGAGTGACTCAGTGTGTAAATCCCGCTCCCGATAAAACAACATGCTAACACACAACATACATAGCAATATAATCAATGCAACCCGATCCTAACCATCCGTATCTCCTTTTCTACCCCGTGTGGTACCAAACCACTGGTGGTTCCAAACCACTGGTGACATATAGTCACAATGTGCTCCCAAAGCACTGGTGTCCCAAAGACACTAAATCCATCAATGTGCTACCAAAGCACTGGTGTCCCAAAGACACAGTTGTGCTACCAAAGCACTGGTGACCGAAGTCACAAATCCAATGATGATGGGGCCAACCCATCGTGTGTTACCAAAACACTAGCAGACGATCCCATATCTCAAGTGGGGCCAACCCACGGTGGTTAAACCACAGGGACAAGTCGCAATGAGGTGCCAAACCTCTGGTGTCCCAAAGACACAATGTGCTACCAAAGCACTGGTGACCGTAGTCACAAATCTGGTGATGGGGCCAACCCATCGTGTGTTACCAAAACACTGGCGTCAATCCCGTATAATCATCTGTGGGGCCAACCCACTGTGGTACTGAGCCACTGGGACGAGACGCTGAGGTACCAAACCTCTGGAGGTGCCAAACCTCTGGTGACCCAAAGTCACAAAGTGTGCTACCAAAGCACTGGTGCTCGTCAGCACAAAATATCCTACTCCCTCATCTCATATCACCCATCAACATGCCAAGCTCATGTAATCATGCATATCATACTATCATGCATATTATGCCCACATACCCAGCATAAACTCTCATGGCATACATAAATAACATAGGTCATGATATCATATAAATCATCAATAACTCATAATGATATTAGTAATAACTTACCCGAATCCAAGCTCATACCCAAATGGGTATCATATCAATCCAACAACTGCCCTAAGTTTTAATAGGCATACAGGTTTAACAATGATATTACTAAATATAAGTGTGTTAGTATACACACCTGATAAACCGAGTCTAAAATCCCACGAAACGATCTAAATCCCTCGTTTGCTAACTCCTACAATCGGCCAATAATAGGGGTTAGGCACCAAAGACATTCGGCCAACCATCATTTTAAACCAAAAGAGTTTATATCACTCCCTTACCTTCACTTGCGAATAATTTGGTTACCCAAACAAACCCGAACCAATAGTGGTTCTTCTAAGACAATCGGCCCTCACCAATCGGTTAACAAAGAACACTGATTCCTTGCTCCAACGATCCTATACGAGATGATTACCAAAGGTTAACATCCTTCCATAACAAAAATTAACATATTGAGATCAAAGAAATGACCATTCGGTCAAGAACTTACCAACACCCAACACCAAAATTCGGCCAACCCAACACCCTTCTTTCGGCTTTGAATACAATGAAAAGAGAATATAGATGGGGAGAAATAAGGGTGGTATTCGGCTAACACCCAAAAAGATGGAAAAAGAAGAAAAGAAAGTGTATTCGGTTTGCAAGAGAAGGAGTAGAGAGAATATCTTGGAGGTTAAAGTTTCGGCTAATGTAGATTTTAAGAAAACAAGAAAGTTGAGAAGAAAAAGAGACTAGTTTCGGCTCAACATCAAAGAACAAAAAGACCACAATGGGAAGGGCATTCGGCATACACAAATGAAAGAGGGAGAGATATGGTTGAGAGCTTTCGGTTTGCCAAAGAAAGAAATGAAGAGTGAGTCTTGAAGGATGGGTTTCGGCTAACTCTGACAGGAGAAGAAAAGAAGAAAATAAGAGAACTCTCTTTTGAAATTCGGCTACAATGTCAAAATGAAAAGTTGCTAGACACTCCTCTCTTGACCGAAAATGCACAAATGCCTAGGAGGATTTCGGCTAACAACATGTGACCAAAAGTGTACCAAAATTCAAAAATGAATTTCGGCTCACACAACCCCCATCCCAAGCCGTCACTTCCACCCCCCAAACTCTCCCCAAAATTCGGCCATGACTCCCCAAATTCACTCCACTCCACACCTTTCAAATGTGTGGACCAAGTCACACTCCACTATTTACTCTCCACCATCCTTTTGATTATGAAGACTTGGTCCAAGCTAGAGTTTCACTAGCCTTCTACCACTCCTTCATGCCGTCCCAAAAAGAAGTCAAAAGGGAGGACTCTGAAGCTCGAACACTGGACCTCCCTCACCTGAAGATGACGCCACACCTAGCTCCCAAATGTCCCATGCCTTGCCACTTTGCCAGCTACTTACTTGTGCAATAAAACCACAAAGAAAATTCTTAAACCCCAGCTTCCCTAGCTCCCTTCACTTAACACCCAAAAACTAAAATTCTTCCATTAACTCAGGCCTACACCTAGGCTAAAATTGAGCCCCAAGAACATCGAAATAGCAACATAGCACACTACCAACACGCAATAACATGCAACACCGAAATAGCCCCTAACCCGGGATATTACAAGTAGAAATTATCAAAAACCGAACAAAAACTAACCTTGAACCAAAGAACATCAATGGCTGAATATCACAAGCTTCAAACCTTTTTTTTCTTTTCTAATTTTCGGTGGGAGATGGATGAAAATGGCCATTTTCATGTTTTTATTTTATTATAATACATTATTTAACACATTTACTAAATTACCCTTAATGAATAAATTATAAACACTTAAAGAACATGCCTTAAACCATCCATGCTATAAACAAATGGCCTAATTTCATTTTAAGGCCTTCATATTAAAAGAACATGGCATTAAAGCACTTTAACAATTATCAAGGCACTTTTGCATTTTACGCAATTTAGTCCTTTTCTCAAATTAAACATACAAACGGACAAATTAATTCACGAAACTTTCGTACATGCTAAATCACATATTGCAAGCACAAAAAAGTAATATTAAAATATTTTTCTGACTCGAATTTGTGGTCCCGAAACCACTATTCCGACTAGGGTCTAAACTGAAATGTTACAATTATCCCCCCTTAGGGACTTTCGTCCACGAAAATATTACCGTTAAATAGGTTCAGATATTTTTGTCTCATTGAATCTTCAGGTTCCCACATAGCCTCTTCAACCCCGTTTCGATGCCATAACACTTTCACTAACGGGATTTTCTTATTCTGTAATTCTTTCATTTCACGAACTAAAATTCGAATCGGTTCTTCTTCATAAGTCATATCAAATCGAATTTCAATCTTAGACGAAGGAATCACATGTGATGGATCGGATCTGTACCGATGAAGCATTGACAAGTGAAATACATTATGAATCTTTTCCAGCTCAGGTGGCAACAACAATCTATATGCTACAGGTTCGATATGCTCGATAATTTCATACAGTCCGATGAACCTCGGACTCAATTTGCCTTTAAATCTGAATATGAGTACTTTCTTCCACGAAGATACTTTCAAGAACAGTTTGTCTCTGATCTCAAACTCAATATCTTTTCGTTTTAAATCTGCATAAGATTTCTGACGATCAGACGCTACTTTCAAGTTGTCACGGATCACTTTCACTTTTTGTTCAGTTTCTTTGATCAAATCGACCCTGTGTATCTTACTTTCACTGAGCTCAGTCCAATACAGAGGTGTCCAACATTTGCGTCCATACAAAGCCGCATAAGGTGACATTTTGATACTCGATTGAAAACTATTATTGTACGCAAATTCAATCAATGGAAAATATTGTTCCCACGTACCATTAAGCTCAAGGACGCAACATCTTAACATATCCTCAAGGATCTGAATAATCCGTTTAGACTGACCATCAGTCTGTGGGTGAAAAATTGTACTGAAATGCAATTTCGTACCTAGAGCTTCTTGCAATTTCTTCCAAAATCGTGATGTAAATCTCAAATCTCTATCAGACACAATAGACTGTGGCACTCCATGCAATTTCACAATATCTGAAATATAAAGCTCAGCTAACTTATTAAGTGAGTAATCAGATCATACCAGAATAAAATAGGTAGATTTTGTCAATCGATCAACTACGACCCAAATTGCATCTTTCCTTATCAGAGTCAAAGGCAACCCAGAGACAAAATCCATTGTCACTCTGTCCCATTTCCACTTGGGAATCATTATTGGTTGCAATAAACCAAATGGAACCTAATGTTCAGCTTTAACTACTGACAAACTAAACATTTCGAGACAAAATCAAAAATATTTCTTTTCATACCAGACCACCAATAGTGTTGTTTCAAATCACGGTACATCTTTGTACTTCCCAGATGAACAGATAGGCGACTATTATGAGCTTCATTCAAAATTAACTGTAATAACTCTGGATTTCTCGAAACACAAATTCGTTCTCGAAATCTCAAACAATCAATATCATCAAATCTAATTTTAGAATCTCAAACAAATATGTCTGATGATGGTTCGTTTCGCTAGCATTTCATTATCAACTTTCTGAGCATCACATATTTGTTGTAAAGATTTGAATTTGCGACAACGAAGATGGCTCAAGCTACTAAAAGATTATGAATTGGTGATTGATTATCATCCGGGAAAAGCAAATGTTGTCATGGATGCTTTGAGTAGAAATTCGTTGTTTGCTCTGAGAGCAATGAATACACAGTTGCATTGTCTAATGATGGTTCGATTTTAGCTGAATTAAAAGCTAAACCAGTATTTCTTCAGCAAATTTGTGAAATTCAGAAATGTATAGTGAATTGAAAGCCAAACAAATTCAGTGTGAGTCGACTAGTGATTCAGAGTACAAAATTGGATTCAATGATTGTTTGTTTCGAGATAGAATCTGTGTACTGAAGAATTCGGAGTTGATTCAGAAAATTTTACATGAGGCACATAGTGGTTGTTTATCCGTTCATCCTGAAAGTACTAAAATGTACAATGATTTGAAACAATTATATTGGTGGTCGGATATGAAATAAGACATTTCTAAATTTGTAGCAAGATGTTTAGTGTGTTAGCAAGTGAAAGCCGAACATCAAGTACCTTCAAGTTTGCTTCAGCCTGTGATGATACTGGAGTGGAAATGGGATAGAGTGACTATGGATTTTGTATCAGGATTACCCTGTCTCCTAAAAAGAAAGATCCAACTTGGGTTGTTGTTGATCGATTGAAAAAATCAACACATTTTATTCTAATACGTACTGACTATTCACTCGATAGATTAGCTGAATTGTATATTGCTGAGATTGTTAAACTGCACAGGGTGCCAATTTCGATTATTTCCGATAGAGATCCGAGATTCATATTGCGGTTTTGGAAGAAATTGTAAGAAGCTCTGGGTACGAAATTGAATTCCAGTATAGCTTTTCATCCACAAACTGACGGTCAATCTGAGCGAGTAACTCCGATTCTCGAAGATATGCTATGATGTTGTGTTTTGGAATTCGAAGGCAATTGGGAGAAATATGCTGCTGGTTGAATTTGCATATAATAACAGCTTTTAATCAAGTATTAAGATGGCACCGTATGAAGCTTTGTATGGTCGTAAATGTTGGACTCCATTGTATTGGACTGAGCTTAGCGAGAAATAAATTCATGAGGTTGATTTGGTTAGAGAAATCGAAGAGAAAGTGAAAGTAATTCACGATTGTTTGAAAGTAGCTTCAGATCGTCAGAAATCATATGCGAATTTAAAACAAAAAGATATTGAATATCAGATTGGTGATAAAGTGTTTTTGAAAGTATCTCTGTGGAAGAAAATCCTTAGATTTGGTCAGAAAGGCAAGTTGAGTCCACGTTTCATCGAGCCATACGAGATCATCGAAAGAATAGGACTAGTGGCATATCGACTAACTTTACCATTAGAGTTAGAAAAGGTCCATAATGTATTTCATGTGTTGATCTTGCGACGTTATCGATCGGATCCCTCACATGTGATTTCTCCGTCAGAGATTGAGATTCTGTTGGATATGATGTACAATAAATAACCGATCATAATTTTGGCTCGAGAAATCAAAGAATTGAGAAATAAACGCATAGATTTAGTGAAAGTCTTGTGGAAACATCACAGATTTGAAGGGGCTACGTGGGAGGCCGAGAAAGCTATGAGAAAATAGTATCCTAACTTATTCACTGGTAAGATTTTCAAGGACGAAAATCCCTAAGGGGAGAGTTATAACAGCCCATTTTTGGTCAAATCAGAACAGTTGTTTCGGGACCACAAATTTGAGATCAAAACATTTATTTTATTATTATTTTAATGTTTACAATATGATAATTTGTTTGTGTGAATTTTTGTTTAGAAATTTTATCGTTTAAATGGTCAATTTGATAAAAAGGACTTAATCTCGTAAAGTGTAAAATTTGGGTGCTATTAGTTAAATGTGTCTAATAGCTATGGTTTTCATGTTGTTATTAGGCCATTATAATGATGGGTGGACAATTATGGGCTTATAATAGGTGTTTTAAATGGTTTATTAGTAAGGTTAAATTGGTAATTTGGTTATTAAATGATATATTAGTAAAACAATCCTATTTTATTATGTTCATCTTCTTCAAAGTACACCCAAAACTAATTCTATTTTAAGAAAATAGGGCTAGGATTCGGCCAAGCTTTAAAAATCCAATTGGTAACTAACTTTTAACCCGTTTTTAATGATTTCTATGTTTTTGTGATCGTTACAACTAGTACTAGCTAGCCCAGGGACTATTTTGCAAAATTGTTAAAGATTTTGAATGATTCCATTGATGAATACATGTGTATTTTGAATGTTCTTGATTGATTATGAATGCTTGTTGATAGATATACAAGTTTTGCTAAGTGATTTTTAGTAAAAATGCAAAATAGAGATTAAATTGGGAAAAGTGTAAAGTTAGTGCTTAAATTGGGAAATTAATGAAAAATATGGGCTGCTAGGCGCATTATGGTAATTCAGCTAGTATGGGTTAGCCTTGAATTTCATGAATTTGTGATTTTATGGAATAAAGACTAAATTGTGAAAATGTGAAAGTTTTGGGGTAAAAGTGTAAATGTGCCTTAAAGAGTGTTTTGGACTAAATTGAATGAATAGATGATTAAATAAGTTAATTTTGAATATATTTAGATCAAGAAAAGTGAAATACGAGCTTGGATCAGGGAAAAGATAAAGTTATCGATTAATCGACTTGATTTGTCGTTTTAACATTCGAGGTAAGTTTGTATGTTATAAATTCATTTCAAATGTGTTTCATATGCTTTGATATAGCATGAATTGTGTTTATGTGATTACGTACGAGTTCAAAAATGATTCGATAAAGATTCGACAGTTGGAAACTCGATTGAACCTTAGGAATAGTTTAGGATGCTAATGACATGTCATTAGGTATACTTGAGTTGGGTTCGGGCCATGATTTAGCACTATGTGTGCGAGATAAACTGATTTGGCTTTCGGCCATGCATATCGATTGATTTGGCTTCGGGCCATGGTATCAAAATTTCTAATAAGTTACCTTGATTTGGCTTCTGGCCATGGTATAGGTACTTATCGAGTTAGACCTTGAGTATCCAACTTCTATTCCGAATGGTTCAACGAGTAAAAGAATGAAGTGGTTGAATATGAGATTTGTATAAGATAGTACATGTACGTACGGAAATGAATTGAGTATTGAAAACTATGAATTTGATAAGTTCCTTGGTAAGTTATATGAATGATCATTTGATAGCTTCAGATTTAATAGAGTTGTTGTACATTGTTTTCCACTATATGAATGATTAATGAATGATGATAGTTGCTCATTGTTAACATACGAGCTTACTAAACTATATAGCTTACTTTGTTGTTTTTCCATGTTTTATAGTGATTTCAAGCTAGCTCGGATTCGGGGATCGTCAGAGACTTCACCACACTATCCATTGACTCTTTGGTACTTTTGAAACTAAGTTTTGAGTATATGGAATGTATAGGTATTTTTATGTCATTTTGATTATAGGTTGATAGTGATTTTGGTTATTTGTAATGGCTTGTGAATGTAAATGTTTTGAGTTGTAAATATAGCCATGAGAGCTGGCTTAATTTGGTGAATTTTAGTTATGTGCATATATGTGAATCTATGGTTGATATTAGATGTGAATTATGTTTGTGAATTGGTTCAAAATAATGTATGTTTAGTAAAGGTATAATTAGTTGAATTGGTATGTTTTGATGGAGTAAGGTTTGAGGTTATAAGCATGTTTAGTGTTGGTATTGAAAATGGTATGGATTAGTCTTGATTATGGCTGAATTGAATGTTATTTATGCTGTAGAGTGGTACCATTTGGGTTGGTTTAGGTTTGTACCAAATGGGTGGCAAAATGGCTTGGTAAATAGCCTATTTTTTTTCCACACGGGCAGAGACACGAGCGTGTGTCTCAGCAATATGTGACACATGGTCAAATTACACGGTCGTGTGTCCCCTGGTGTTGAAATTGCAATGAAGTCAATATGCTCCACAAGGGTGTGTGCTCGGCCGTGTGGCACAAGTCAGTATACCCCTAATGGGCACACAGCCTAGTGCACAGGCATGTGACTTGGCCGTGTTGCATAAGTCAGTATAACCTACAGGTTTGACCCGGCTTAGCACACGGCCTAGCACACAGGTGTGTGTGGCCACTTCGAAGGGCACACGAGCTAGACACACGGGAGTGTGGTTGGCCGTGTGACCCAAGTCAGTAACCTCACTTGTTTAGACACGGGCTGGAACACGGGTTAGGACACGACCATGTGGTCCCATTTCGAATGTTCACACAGCCTGTGACACGGCCATGTCTGATGGCCGTGTAAAACAAACGGCTTGGCCACACGGGGGTGTGTCCCCTGTTTTGGAGAAAAAATTACTAAGTGTTGAAAAATTTCCCGAGTATCTGGTTTAGTCCTAAACCACTCTCAATCCATGTTTAACGCCTCTTAGGCTCGTTTAAGGGACACTATGATTATTTATGATTGAATTGTATTTGACCTTATAAATTGTATACAAAATGTATGTTTAAAAGTGTTGTAAGTCTGGTAATGCTCCATAACCGTATTTCGGCTTTGAATACAGGTGAGGGGTGTTACAAGTTAGTTTACAATTTTTACTTAGGCATACATGAGATTTAAATTATTTAGGCTATTAGAATATGAATTTTTATTTAATTATGCATGAAACATGATTTTTATTAAAGTTATGTTAATATCACTTTTCCGTTGCTAAATTGTAAATGTCTATTGTTAAGAAAGTAATTCGAATTTTCAACTAAGTTTTCAATAGTAAACACCATTATAATAAAGATGTTTAACTTAATCATTTTTTTAAACTCGTGTTTTTTTTTGAAAAGAGACTAAACTTCATTCTAAAATAAAAAAATTAATTAAATTTTTTTTAAAACTCCAATAACTTACCGGGGCACTTCGGTGGCTAATATAATCTCTCGGATTCGGGTTTAACATATAGGTCGGGTTGGGGAGTTTACATTTAGTGGTATCAAAGCCTAGGTTATCTAAACTTGGACTGTAGAAATATGGATAAATTGCATGAATGCATTAAAAGGGTATTTTTGGGAAAACTATGCCACAAGTTTTTGAAAAATTATTTTTTAGCACGAAATTGAACCTGAGACTCCATTGTCGTTCCTACTATAGTTACTATTACTCTTGAAGGTATTAGATAAATCGTGGTTGTTAGACTGTAAATACTCAGGGAAAAAATAGCTAATGTCTAAACTTTTTTATTTGAAAAGCATAAACAAAGCTTTGACTTGAATAAACGATTGTGTTTCTATTAAATTAGTAATTTGGATAGAGGAAACTATTAGTGAAGTTACCAAATGATAGTCTATGGTAGTAAATAGCATATTCAAGAAAAGCCCGTAGGAAGTTAAAGAGAACATGAATCATAGTTACGCAGCGAAAGCATGGTGGTTAGTTCAAAAAAAAAAAAAAGAAAATAATAGATACTTTGATTAAGAAAATGACCATGAATTAGGGGGATAGAATTTATAAAATTAGGGGATAAGAATTTATAAAATTACCATGAATTGAGGCATAGTATTAATGGTTAAGAGCTTAGTATAACCCCTAAAGAACCAATGTTCAAGTCCCACTATTTGCATTTTTCCTCTTTACTTTTTAGCAATTAAGGATGAAAACCAAGTTAGTATAGGAAATAAAGTGGTAGTAATGACCAAGAAATGGGCAATATCCCAATGGCTAAACATCACTTCATCCTACCTAGAGTCCTAAGTTTATCCACACCAATTCCCTTCCTCTTTTATTAAATTTCAACAGATTGGGCAATTTACCAAATCAGGCCCTAAAGTTTGCTTAACCTAGCCATTTGGTCCCTTTCCTAATCATAATAGGATATTTGTTACCTTTTCAAACTTAATTAGAATTTCTTTATCTCCCTTTTTTAAATACAACTTTTTCCTTTATTTTCCCACTTTCTTTTTTCATAAAAATCTTCATCTTCTTTTGTTGGAATTTTTACGTCTGAATTTCGAACCCAAAACCAAACCCTGTTAAATCTCTTTTCCGTGTCAGTTCAGTGAAACACCTTCAAACCCAAGCCTAAACGAACCAAGATTGGTAAGCAATCTTGTTTCTAATTCTGTAAAACCCTAGGATTCTGGAATAGCAATGTTCTTGACAATTTTTCAAATTGATTTCAAATCTTTTTCGAGTTTCCCCGAAAGTCTTGCTAAAAACTGATAAATCTTAAAGGTAGATATTAATTCTTGCATTTTTATCGATTGAAAAACTCATTGTATGTGACCTGAATTAGATTTGGACATGAGGATCACGTACAAGACCCTGGAAATCAGGTGTGTTTTCTGTTATGAGAAAATTGAGGAAAAATTGAACCCAGCCCAGACCACATGGCCTGGACCCTCTCACATGGTTGTGTGCCGTTATTTCTTAAATTTTATAGTTTGGTCTTAAATTTTATGTTTTGTGCAAATTTGTCCCTAAATAGTTCCTAATTTATGCAATTATGTCCCTATTAGTTTGAATAATGCTTGAATCCATGATTCAATTAATTGAATTATTGCTAAATATATACCTAATGGCATGAATTGTGAGTAATCATGTTAATTGTTTACATACTTGTGATTTTCGTATAACATGCCTTATGACACCGCTAAATTGAACCTTTGAAAAAAAATATTATTTTTCTACTGAATTAATTGTTTGAAAGCATAATTATTGTTATGATATTTGATTATTTTTAATCATTATATCTGTTATGTTTAAGCATGTCTTATTTTGACGCTTAGGTTAGGACATTTTGAAAATGAGGAAGTTCTGACAAACTATAATTATACAAATCTGGTGGTTCATCCACATATTTTTTGATAGCTTGTATCTTCAATTTTGTTGTTTCACAACCATCTGGCAGTTGATTAACCTACATCTTTTTGTGGCTTATCCAAAAATCGATGTGTAGGGATGGATGATTTCTAGAAATCTCTTATGGTGTGTAGGGGTGAGGTAGGATCTTATCTGCTAAACTGAACCTCTTTGTATTTGTAAAGCATGTGATTGGGATTCTGGAATCACCGATATGATATGTTATGTGCATGTTTATACAATATTAAATTGCTCTATATTTCCAATATACTGAATGTTCTATGAATTGTGCCTTTATATGTTATCAGTTGCTCCTATTTTCTTGTGATTGAACCTACATTGAGAGTAACACCCCAAACCCGGCCTAGACGTTAGGGCCGAATCTGGCATGTCACATTGAAGTGTTTTTTGAAAACCATGTTTTCATTGAAAACCCTTCTTGAAATTTAAAACTTCTACAAAACCTCAGTTTGTGTTTGTTTATTTTCTATTATGGTTTATTAAAAAGTTATCCCCTTTTAAAACATTATTTCCTTTAAAACCTTATTTGTTGCGAAAGCTTAATTTGAAACAGATGATTTACAAAAACGTGATATTTAAAATTGAGTTGCGGAAACGTAGTGTTTTGAAAACAGTTATCGTTTTGGAAAACCGCATTCTACTTCTAACAAGTATAAATCATAATGATTAAAATCTCAGATTGAAAGCTATAAAATTGGAAAGGCCTTATTACAAATATAAAACCCAGATCAAAACTACTAGTAAATAAAAGCCAAGTAACGAAAATAGGAGCATTACTGTGGCCATCTCCGAGTCCCTCGCAGCACCGAACCGTCTAACGCTGGGGATTACCTGAAAGGTTAAAAGTAGGGTGAGTTTATGAAAAACTTAGTGTGTAATCCCCTTATTAAAGAAACAGTCAGAATACAGAAACAGAATTAGTCTAGGCTTGAGCCCAGTAATAGTAACAATACAGTTCAGTTTAGAGTATATGTGGGCCAAAGCCTAAAACAATATCATTTGGGTCACAGCCCATAACAGAACCAATTAGGCTTACCCATTCTAGTAACGGTGGCAACTAAGCCTTAGCCCCGTCAGCCTCGGTCAGGCTTGAGCCCATATCAAAAGTCACATATCACATATATCTAGGCCTAAGCCCATCTCAATATTAAAATCAATATATGCAATGCATAAATACCCAAACCAACCATGCATTCCGTCTCCTGTCCAACCCCACACTCCTGTGGGGATTAAATCGACCCACCCAGCCAACACACCAAGCTTAGCACCGGTTGCGGCAACAGAACGGCTTGTCACCGTAGACAGAACAGCTAAAAGCCATAAATATTGCAGCACCGCTGCCGGTTAACAGAATGACTAAAAGCCATAAATATCGCAAAAAGGCTGAAAGCCTTGTACAGAACGGCAACGGCCGTACACTTCCTCCATAGCAATGTCCCAATCCCATGCAATATGTCGTGTATGTCATGCTCAATCATCACAAGTGTATGCAGAATGGCCATGCTCAGCAACAGTCATTTAAACATATATTAAAAGCATATCAGTCACACGACCACAGTCAAGTTAGTTAAAACACAATCATACGATCACATCCAAATCAGTCAAATTCATAATCTAAGTCAGTCATTTACCCACAAGCGCAAAACAGTCATTTACCCTCTAGGGGCATTACAGTCATTTCACCCTACAAGGGCATTACGGTCATTTTACCCTACAGGGGCATTACGATCATTTTATGCTACAGGGGCATTACGGTCATTTTACCCTACAGGGGTATTACGGTCATTTTACCTTACAGGGGTATTTCAATCATTTACCCTATGGGGTATTTCGGTCATTTTACTCTATGGGGGTATTTCCATCATTTTACCCTATGGGGGTTTTTCGGTCTTTTACCCTATGGGGGAATTTCGATCATTTTACCCTATGGAGGTATTTCGATCATTTTACCTTGTGGGGTATTTCGGTCATTTTACCCTATGGGGTATTCCGATCATTTACGTTATAGGGTATTACGGTCATTTTACTCTTTTAGGGGTATTTTAGTCATATAACAACCATTCTGAAGGTCTACAGTTGCCTCGAGCGACAGATAACATATATGGTCAAACAGTGTAATTGGGCCCAACGCCCAATATTTGGCCCAAGTGGGTCCACACGCTTGTGTGGCCCAAGTGGGTCCACACGCTTGTGTGGCCCATTTAGCCCAAATTCATTCACGGCTATGTAAACGTTATAGCCCAGTTCAGGATTTGCCACTTATCGTAAACTTTATCTGTGTGGGGCCCACGAGCCCATTTGGGCCCACACGGCCTATTTTGGCCCAACGAGGCTGATAACGGACCAAGAGCACGAGAACGCTCGTGGTGGCCTGTAACATCCCAAAATTGGGCCTAGGAGAATTGAGCCCAATGGGCCTTAGGCGTAGTAGCGTTTAAATTTTTGGAGAATAAGAGATCGGCTTAAATGCAAGTTAGACCTATTGGATAAGTGATTTTGGAAGGTTAGAGGGCTTCTATGAAGTCCCGGGATCAAATATTGGCTTTGAGGAAATTTTGGTTTTAGGTGAAAAAAACCCTGGAAGTTGGCAGATAGGCCATAAGAATTAAATATGGAGGAAAATGACACAAGTGGAGTGTGTGGTGTAGTGGCAAAGTGACGCCACATAAAAGATAAGGGGTGACGCCACAAGGAAGGAAGGAAGTCCAAGGTTCAAGTCTTGGCTTTTGCATTTTGGTTTCTTTTGCTTGGACCTTAGAATTTGGCCCATAGTTTATATTTAGTTGCGCATGGTTTAAGACACAAGAGGACCTTGTGGCCAAGTGGTTAGCGGCGTGGATTATGTGACAAGGGAGCCTGGGTTCGAATCTCATGAGAAGCAAGGGAGTATTTATTTTGCGGATTGGACGGCAAGAGTTTCAGTTGAATTTAAACTCTACTGACGAAGGGATCCCACATCGGAAAGACACAAAGAATGAAGGTGAAGAGCTAGCTATATAAGGAGCATCCTAGGAGGAGAGTAAACACATCTTGGAGGGCGTTTGGGCACAAGAGTGATCGGAGCGCGGATTAGCCTCAGAGTCCTATCAGGTGTGTAACTCTCTCTACTCTAGTTGTAGAGCGGCAAAATGCCGAAATGCCGGTTACACGGCATTAGTAGCCACACGAGCGTGCGAGCGCACGTGTGGGGCTTCGACGCGATAGTTGAGGCCATCAGTAGTATTCTCGTGGGTTGGGGCTGCTTGGGCCTCGATGGGCCGAAGTGGGCCCAATAGGCCCGTGGGCCCATATGAGTAAATTGTATGATTGGTTAGTATTAGACTAGGTGGAACTTATATACGTGGCTAGATTTGTGCTAGGTGGGCCACACGAGCATGTGGGCCCGGATGGGCCGAAATCGAGTTTTAGGCCCAATCGTCCGGTACGACCGGAAATGGTAGCTGAGTCGCTAGTGGCGACATTAGGCCTTCGGAAAGGCCATTACAGTTGTAAATTATGAAAATACCCTTGGTGGGTAAATTACGAAAATGCCCTTGGTAGGTAAAATTACGGTTATACCCTTAGAGGTTGATTAGAATGATTATGTTGTTTAGTTTTGGCCGATTGTAGGGAAGGCAGAACCTTTTTAGGAGGCGTATAGTCAGCATTTGTAGTAGTGATCTACCGAGATTTGGAGACTTGAGACTTTTAGGAGCCACGTGTGATTTCGGGGTTTAGTCAACTGTGCTAATCAGGTGCGTAATTATCGCACTGTTTCTCCTGTTATTTGTGTATTGATGTATATACTTGTGTATGATGTGTGGTAGCCGAAAATAAAGGCTAAAGTGGTGGATACCCATGTTTGGGGTAATCGGTTAACAGGTTAGTAAATTGTGATATTAAATTATTCATGGTGCCTGTTTGATATGGTAATGAGCATGTGATTATACTCACTCTATATGTTGATTTGACATGATACATTAACATATGTGCATGGGGATTGGTTTTGATCAAGGAAGGACGGGGTGTACATATTATGTACGTGGTCTAATGTTAGCCTCGTGCTACATTAGCGCTTGATGATTAGCTGTGTGCTTCATCAAGGGAGATGTTGGCTAGGTGCCCATCTCGGCGGTTGATAGCTGACTGCATCACCGTGGACGGATTACTGTTGGGATCACTTACGTGATCGGTGGCTCTGCCACGGCTTTGAGCAGCAAGTCTGCCAAGGTAGGATTTGAGGATCACGATGTGATCGGTGGCTCAGCCACGGCCTTGTGCAGCAGGTCTGCCGAGGTAGGATATGTGGGATCACTCGGTTGTGATCGGTGGATTAGCCACGGCCTTAGGCAGGGAGTCTGCTAAGGTTGGTGTAACGGATGGACTTAGGATTGGGCTGGGATACATTTTGCATATCTATTGGTATGGACTGTGTGGGTATGGGTTAAGCCCATACGTGTGGAAACATGTGTAATGATTATGCACTGAGTCTGTGGACTCACCAAATTTTCTCAACCATTTCAGGTCATTCATGAGCTTGGACCGGGTTGGAGTGGATACAAGGTGGCCATGCAAAAGAAGAGATTTTGATTATTTTATGCATTTTTGAAATTAAGTATTTTGTTTAAATATTGGGTTGTAATAAGGGCCTTGTTGTTATTTTTGGTATTATTTTATTATGGGCTTGATTTAATTAAATTACTATGTGAAGATGATTTTATTTTTAGCCACCTATTTACTCAAAGCATATACATTAAAGTTTTAATTTGGACATTTTATAATAACAAAGTTTAAGTATAATTTTAAATGGACATGGTTTTCAAAAGTTAACAAATTTACATGTTTTATTCTAAAGTCAAAAGATTTTCAACCGTTCTTCCGCAGTAACATACCAGATCCGGTCAGGGCTTGTGGGCCGAGTTTGGGGGTGTTACAAATTGGTATCAGAGCCAGGTTCAAAACTCGGCTTTGAGGGTTTTTGGGCCCGAAACAGTTTTCAAAATGGACTTTTTGAAAAATGGGCTTTTATAAAAAGTTTTCAGGTTATACTGGCATGGCACCTGTACCTCCGACCCGAAGTCCACCAGGTAAGTACTTCTAGCTTTTAAAATGATTTGTTGGTGTGATCTATTATGGGCTTAGATTGGGCTCGTAGATTAGAATATTAAGGCTATTGGACCCTAGGATTAGTTTACTTAAACATATGCATAAAACTTAAGGTTATTAAACAAACCTATGAAGTAAGTCGCCGAGTTAAGGTGTGGTAACCACTGTACGCATGTCTAGGAGTGGCATTCAGTAAGAGCTTGGTATTTAAGCAGTCCTAGTGACTCACCTCCTCTTTACTTGAATCCTACCTGGTGCGTAGCTACGGTTCACCTTAACTAAGAGGACTTGTTCATGGGCTAAACTGGTTATTAAAACCCGAAAGGGAATTAGCCTTGCTGTTTTTAAAACCTTCTGTTTTAAAAATTTTCAAACTTACCCCTTTGATTTGTAAAGCCCTAAATCTGATTTTGAAAGACACTTGTCGATTTACAAAATTTCCCAAAATGCCCTAGTGGCAAAATTACAAAAATGCCCCTGTATTGCAAAATTACCGTACCACCCTCAACATTTGATAAAATGATTTTTACTTTACAAAATATCAAAATCTTGAGGTTTCAAAATATTAAGATACCCTGGTTTGTGGAAATTTATTTACCCCTGGTTGATAAAATTTCCAACATGCCATTGGTTTCTAAATTTTCATATGATCCTCGACTTTTACTAAAATATTCCTATTTTACAAAATATCAGAAAATCCTATTTTTGCAAAATATTGAGATATCCAGATTGGAAGTTTACAAGAATACCCCCGACTTACAGAATTACCAAAATAACCCCCAATTTCTGAAATTTCAGCGACATCTTTAATTTGGAAATTTTCAAAATACCTTTAAGTTCTAACAATTTTTTTGAAATGCCTCTAATTTGTAAAGATTTTTCCAATTGACCCCGGTTTATTACCAAAATACCCCCGTAGGACAAATGACGAAAATACATTGGGGTAAAAACAGGCAGAATGTCCGAATAGTGAATGTGTGTGGTAGATACCACTGAATGGATGTGTTTTTAGTGAAGAATGTGAATGTTTGAATTAGAATAGAGAACTTTAGATGAAACTTTGTGTGATAGAAAGAACCACTTCCGGAACTTCTATTCATAAAATTTGCTCGTGGATAAATAGAGGAACAAAATTTCTAATGCATAAAACTTTTAAACCAGATAAGTCAAGACATTAGACATAGAGTTGGGAACGTATGAAATATTCGTCTGTTTTAATTGCTAGGTGTTTTTGAGTATGGGTAGGAGTTTTAAATTCTAGTTAGAAGTATCTTAGTTTTATTAAGATCAGAGTGCGCAGCAAGAGCGCAGTGTGGTAGGTTAGGATGTGCGACTATTAGTTAGTTGGAAATTTCGAGGACGAAATTTCTTTAAGGAGGGTAGATTTGTAACATCCCAAAATTGGGCCTAGGAGAATTGAGCCCAATGGGCCTTAGGCGTAGTAGCGTTTAAATTTTTGGAGAATAAGAGATCGGCTTAAATGCAAGTTAGACCTATTGGATAAGTGATTTTGGAAGGTTAGAGGGCTTCTATGAAGTCCCGGGATCAAATATTGGCTTTGGGGAAATTTTGGTTTTAGGTGAAAAAAACCCTGGAAGTTGGCAGATAGGCCATAAGAATTAAATATGGAGGAAAATGACACAAGTGGAGTGTTTGGTGTAGTGGCAAAGTGACGCCACATAAAAGATAAGGGGTGACGCCACAAGGAAGGAAGGAAGTCCAAGGTTCAAGTCTTGGCTTTTGCATTTTGGTTTCTTTTGCTTGGACCTTAGAATTTGGCCCATAGTTTATATTTAGTTGCGCATGGTTTAAGACACAAGAGGACCTTGTGGCCAAGTGGTTAGCGGCGTGGATTATGTGACAAGGGAGCCTGGGTTCGAATCTCATGAGAAGCAAGGGAGTATTTATTTTGCGGATTGGACGGCAAGAGTTTCAGTTGAATTTAAACTCTACTGACGAAGGGATCCCACATCGGAAAGACACAAAGAATGAAGGTGAAGAGCTAGCTATATAAGGAGCATCCTAGGAGGAGAGTAAACACATCTTGGAGGGCATTTGGGCACAAGAGTGATCGGAGCGTGGATTAGCCTCAGAGTCCTATCAGGTGTGTAACTCTCTCTACTCTAGTTGTAGAGCGGCAAAATGCCGAAATGCCGGTTACACGGCATTAGTAGCCACACGAGCGTGCGAGCGCACGTGTGGGGCTTCGACGCGATAGTTGAGGCCATCAGTAGTATTCTCGTGGGTTGGGGCTGCTTGGGCCTCGATGGGCCGAAGTGGGCCCAATAGGCCCGTGGGCCCATATGAGTAAATTGTATGATTGGTTAGTATTAGACTAGGTGGAACTTATATACGTGGCTAGATTTGTGCTAGGTGGGCCACACGAGCATGTGGGCCCGGATGGGCCGAAATCGAGTTTTAGGCCCAATCGTCCGGTACGACCGGAAATGGTAGCTGAGTCGCTAGTGGCGACATTAGGCCTTCGGAAAGGCCATTACAGTTGTAAATTATGAAAATACCCTTGGTGGGTAAATTACGAAAATGCCCTTGGTAGGTAAAATTACGGTTATACCCTTAGAGGTTGATTAGAATGATTATGTTGTTTAGTTTTGGCCGATTGTAGGGAAGGCAGAACCTTTTTAGGAGGCGTATAGTCAGCATTTATAGTAGTGATCTACCGAGATTTGGAGACTTGAGACTTTTAGGAGCCACGTGTGATTTCGGGGTTTAGTCAACTGTGCTAATCAGGTGCGTAATTATCGCACTGTTTCTCCTGTTATTTGTGTATTGATGTATATACTTGTGTATGATGTGTGGTAGCCGAAAATAAAGGCTAAAGTGGTGGATACCCATGTTTGGGGTAATCGGTTAACAGGTTAGTAAATTGTGATATTAAATTATTCATGGTGCCTGTTTGATATGGTAATGAGCATGTGATTATACTCACTCTATATGTTGATTTGACATGATACATTAACATATGTGCATGGGGATTGGTTTTGATCAAGGAAGGACGGGGTGTACATATTATGTACGTGGTCTAATGTTAGCCTCGTGCTACATTAGCGCTTGATGATTAGCTGTGTGCTTCATCAAGGGAGATGTTGGCTAGGTGCCCATCTCGGCGGTTGATAGCTGACTGCATCACCGTGGACGGATTACTGTTGGGATCACTTACGTGATCGGTGGCTCTGCCACGGCTTTGAGCAGCAAGTCTGCCAAGGTAGGATTTGAGGATCACGATGTGATCGGTGGCTCAGCCACGGCCTTGTGCAGCAGGTCTGCCGAGGTAGGATATGTGGGATCACTCGGTTGTGATCGGTGGATTAGCCACGGCCTTAGGCAGGGAGTCTGCTAAGGTTGGTGTAACGGATGGACTTAGGATTGGGCTGGGATACATTTTGCATATCTATTGGTATGGACTGTGTGGGTATGGGTTAAGCCCATACGTGTGGAAACATGTGTAATGATTATGCACTGAGTCTGTGGACTCACCAAATTTTCTCAACCATTTCAGGTCATTCATGAGCTTGGACCGGGTTGGAGTGGATACAAGGTGGCCATGCAAAAGAAGAGATTTTGATTATTTTATGCATTTTTGAAATTAAGTATTTTGTTTAAATATTGGGTTGTAATAAGGGCCTTGTTGTTATTTTTGGTATTATTTTATTATGGGCTTGATTTAATTAAATTACTATGTGAAGATGATTTTATTTTTAGCCACCTATTTACTCAAAGCATATACATTAAAGTTTTAATTTGGACATTTTATAATAACAAAGTTTAAGTATAATTTTAAATGGACATGGTTTTCAAAAGTTAACAAATTTACATGTTTTATTCTAAAGTCAAAAAGATTTTCAACCGTTCTTCCGCAGTAACATACCAGATCCGGTCAGGGCTTGTGGGCCGAGTTTGGGGGTGTTACATGGCCTCTATAGTCTATTGCCCATGATTGTGGGCTCGGTTTACCACACCAGCGATCACACGCTCGTGAGGCCTCAACTGCCGAAGTTTCAACTTTTCGGCTTTTGCTGATCTATAGCAGAGATAGTGTAATTACACACCCTTTTATGCTTTTAAGCCGACTATCATTTACGAAAAACAGTTACACACACCCTTTCGGCTATACGACAGTAATGATTTACAGTGTACATATACACACCTGATTACGTAGAGTGAAAAAAAAGTCCATGAGCGCCAGAACCTTGACTAGATCGATCGACTGTGATTTGCCTACTCGTTCCAGAGCTCGGTGCAGCCACCCTTCTGCATCCTGGCTGAAAATCCCAAACAACCGACACCTTACGCTGCTTAAACTTGGGAGTAGAGGCTACGTCCTCAAACTTAGCCGGTACCTTTTCTATCGCTTTATTACTAACACCCTATTCACCCATCGAAAGTTCTAGAACCTGAAAGAACATACACATAGGAGAAAGGAGAAGAATCGGTAATAAGGGATCGCACCATTTAGCTTAAATAGTAAAAGAGAGTACTGAAAGGGACCAAGAGACCTACCGATTAACAGAGATTACTTGCCAAATCAAAAACAGGAATGGAGAGAGTACGTGTAACACCCCAAACCCAGCCCAAACGCTACGACCGGATCTGGTATGCTACGGGGTTTACGTTGAAAACTTCACTTGGATGATCTTTGGAAATTCAGTTTCTTTATTCAAGTATTCGTTAAATAAGTGATATTGGAAGAAAACCTTTGCTCTTTCGCTGAATATAAATTTAAAAAAATAAATGAAGACATTAACAGTTATAAATTGATAACCTAAGCTATGGAGGCCTTATTACATAAATAGTCACAAAATTTAAACTTAAAGAAAACCTGGAAATAGTTCATGAAAATAAAAAGACTTGATGGCCCCTCGAGTCCGCCTCAGCTCCCATGTCCATGATCTACTGCTCGCCTGAAAAGTCAGGGAAAATGAAGGGGTGAGTCACCAAGACTCAGTGTGCAAATCCCGAAAACACATAAGAGGCTTAGGCCCACAAACACATTATGGGCCTTAGCCCATACACAATGGCAACAAAACATTTACATGAAACATGGCCCAACCTAACCTAAAAATCCATCCTCTACACACCAGCCTGTACCAATCAACACACCTTAGGGATTTCTACAATCAACCCACAAACCGCTACACACCATATCGACAGCCATGCTGCCTATTCCTAATAGTCAGGAATAAATTTAACGTGGCTTAGCCACCGGTCACTATTGTGACCTAACTTTATAATTCATGGTTTAACCACCGATCACCAAGTGACCTATTAACATGCTCTTCCCCTTCATCATATCAACCCCATCCCATGCATACATACATCCAAATCAAAACAATATACTACCTAAAAGTTCACAGTCTATCACATACATCGATACACATAGAGAAGTTTCTATGATTACGTACCTGGCATCCCTTGCCTACCCTTTTTGGGTAATCCGACTGTCTACACAGCCTTTTTCCGGCTTTTAGCCCAAAACATATATTTAGTACAAATTACTATACAGCCTTTTTCCGGCTTTTAGCCCATAACATATATTTAGTACAGATTACTATACAGCCTTTTTCGGCTTTTAGCCCATAACATATATTTAGTACAGATTAATTAGTGTGTTAGAGATCTACACACCTGATTACTGACAAGATGAGACCTTCTATGTCGACACTATCAGAAGCCGATACGACTGCTAACTGCCTAAAATTTTGTTCTGAAGCCGGTCTACAACCCGGTGGCCAATCCCTTACTACTGACACCGCTCGTTTCTTAAACTTAGGGATTGGTTTTACAGATCCAATCCCCTCCTTTGCCTAATTATTTGATTCCATTAAAAGACCTTATCATAACATATGGTTAATATCACAATTGCGATAGTGAACCTAAAGAGAATCTAAAGAGAACCCCTTACCTTGAAATCCCGAAAAGAGAGATATGAGGTTCAGAGACTAACGATTTCGACTTTTAGATCTAAGCGATCTACTTCAATTCCCGAATGTAGCCCAACACGTAAACACAAAAAACCAACAATCCATTAGCCTTTCGGCTTTGTCTTCTAAAAACTGAAAGAGAAAAAGAATAGATCAGAAGAAATCGACACCTACCTTTACAGAGAATTCGGCAACTCCTAGAAGATTTCGGCTTTTGAGAAGATCAAAAAGAAAAGATGATCTCAAGAGATCTATAAAGTTTCGGCTTTTGAGAAGGTCAAAAAGAAAAGATTATCTCAAGAGATCTATGAAGTTTCGGCTTTTGAGAAGGTCAAAAAGAAAAGATGATCTCAAGAGAACTATAAAGTTTCAGCTTTTGAGAAGGAGATGATTGAGAGAAAAGAGTAATATCAAACGTAAAGAAGTGATAGGAACAGTATAGGAAAAAGAAGAATTTCGGCAAGGCTAGGGCAGATTCGGCTATGGCAGGCAAATGTGAAAAGGAAGAATGCTTAAGGGAGTTTTCGGCTTTTATTCAGAAAATGAGAAAAAGAGAGAAGATGAAAACCCTAAATGCCGAAAATAAAGAAGAGAATGGGAGAATAAAACTCTAAAGCCAATTTTAATTAAAATAGTTGGGCTTCATGCAACTTGAATTTGGGCCTCCTCAGTTGACGCCACTTCCCTGCTTTTAAGTGGCGCCACTTTGCCACTGGGCCACAAGCCCATTTGTATTTTAAAACACAGATAACATCTTTTAAGCCCTACCTTACCAGGCTTTCCACTAGAGTGTCCAAACAGAAAATTCGATTAAGGCTTCTGCCCAACCCGGAGCCTATTCTAGACTCCTAACACTCACATTAAACATAACCACACATTAAATGCATAGCCCCACAATTTCAGGATGTTACAGTACGGAATGTAGGAGCAGAGGATCCCTTAAACCAAGACTAATCGTCAGGGGTCTGAGAGGGGAACAAAAAGTAGATTTAACTAGAAGTGAAGAGTATAACCACTTACCGATAATCAGAATCCTTGCAGCACTAGAACAACTACAAAATAAAGAAGAGAAGGTTGACGCAAAGTGAGGTAACCCAAACTGATATTCGACCAGACTAGAAAGTAAAAAGTGGAATATTTTGATAGGGTACACCGACTGGGAGATAAAGAATATTCGGCTAGAAGAGAGTTCAGTTTGAGGAAGGGGAAAAAGGAGGAAAAGAGAGAAGATAAAAACCCTAAATGCCGAAAATAAAGAAGAGAATGGGAGAATAAAACCCTAATGCCAATTTTAATTAAAATAGTTGGGCTTCATGCAACTTGAATTTGGGCTTCCTCAGTTGACGCCACTTCCCTGCTTTTAAGTGGCGCCACTTTGCCACTGGGCCACCAGCCCATTTGTATTTTAAAACACAGATAACATTTTTTAAGCCCTATCTTACCAGGCTTTCCACTAGAGTGTCCAAACAGAAAATTCGATTAAGGCCTCTGCCCAACCCTGAGCCCATTCTGGACCCCTAACACTCACATTAAACATAACCACACATTAAATATATAGCCCCACAATTTCAGGATGTTACAGTTCTACCCTTTTAAAGAAATTCCGTCCTCGAAATTTCCAACTAACTACTAATCGTACTACCCAAGTCTCACCACTATGCTTTCGCTGCGCACTCTAATTCTAAAGCCAAAAGAAACACTTAGTATACTATGGTAGAGTACACACCGGTATTCGCATCTACAGCGTCCTCGTCCCCTTAGCGACGTACTGCATAGACCAAAGCTGGTTGCCTTGCCTCAGCATAACCTGCACCTCCACGACCATGTTCTGTGCCATTGCCACCATTGACTTGACCATGGCCCCTTGGTGGTTGTTGACCTCCTCTTCCCGGCGGTGCATTCTCTTGACTTGTGGGCCCATTCACTGCCCCGTTGCTGCGGACAGTTTCTAACTTGGTGGTCCTTAGATCCATACCTAAAGCACTTCCCACTGCCCGCCCAACGCTCACCTTCATGGAATTTACCACATCGAGCACACTTCTGTGTCTGACTAGCAGCAGCAGGTCTCTCATCCCGTCTCGGTCCATCTGACCTAGGCCTTTTCTGAGTACGGCCAGTTGCCCCTGATGATCCAAAATTCCTTTTTCGTCCACCCCTATCTCTATCCCGATTCAGTTTTTCTGTCGCTTAACCTCCTCAGCTATCTTAGCTTTTTCCACAAGCACAGCAAATTCCCTCTCCCGCTGTGGTGCTAGCAGTACACGCAGATTGTCCCTCAGACCATCTTCAAATCGAACACAACGCTCATTGTCTGTGGCCACCATACCTCGAGCATAACGGCTAAGGCGTAAGAATTTCGCCTCATACGCAGCCACCGACCTACTTCCTTGAACCAGATTCAAAAATGCTCTGCACTGCGCATCCACATAACTCATCCCGATGTACTTACTTTGAAACGTTGTTTTGAAGAAATCCCAGGTGATACGGTCAGCCACCGAACCATCCTTAACCATAAGCCACCATTGATAAGCTTCGTCCCGCAGGAGAGATACAACCCCTTTCAGCTTTTCCTCCTCCGTGAAATCCAGATCATCCATTATACGCTCAACAGCCTCCAACCAATATTCAGCTGTACTTGGAGCTATACCAGAAATTCCCCTAAACACTTCTGCCCCATTAGCTCTAAGTTGCTCTGACACAGATTTTCGGGCTCCTGTACCCATGCCTACCCCAGCAACCCCTCTAAAACCCTTAACATTGCCTGAGATACAGCATCATCTCCAGCCGTCTGATCCTGAATTTCGGCCTCCGCAGCTGGCATCTCGTTTTCTGACCCATGGCCAGATCCTACTGGTTCTGACACGGCCATCCTACCCCTATCGCGGCCACACGGCGGACGTCCACGACCCCTTGTACTCATTCTACCGATTCGCGTTTATCTGATTAGAAATTTTAAGAATTATTAATTTCTTTCACTGATTAACCACGAACAATCTTATGAACAGTAGTTTAAGAGTAGTTCTTTCAAATTTTAAATTATATCTACGAGTTTCAATCTCAAGTTTGTATCTCCTACCATCATACATCAACATACAAGTAGCATCCATGCACTCCCATTCATCTCATAAGGGTTTTTTCATCATTTCTCCACCCACGGGTATTTTCGTAGTTTTGTCCTACATGGTATTTTGTAATTTCCTCAAAATGGGGTATCTTGGTTTTTTTTAAAAGCAGGGGTATTTTGGAAAATTTAATTTTGCAAACCGGGTTACTTTCGTAAATCTAGGGGTTTTCGGGTAAATTTGCAAAACATAGATATTTTGGTGATTTTGCCAACCGGGGGTGTTTCAGTAATTTCACAAATTTTGGTAATTTTACAATTCCAGGGTATTTTGGAAAATTTTCACAAATCAAGGGTATTTCTCAAGTCTTGGGGATATTTTGGTAATTCTGCGAAATAGGGTGGCTGGTCCTTTTCGGGTTTTAATTATAGATTTTGGCCCGTCAACAAATCCTTGTGGCTAAGGTGAACAGTCACTACGCACCATGTAGGATTCCAACGAAGAGGAGGTGAGTCACTAGGACTGCTTAAGTACCAAGCTCCCCCTGAATCCAATCCAGACATGCGTATGCCTGTTGCCACACCCTAACCCAGCGATTTGTTCACAGGTTTGTTTGGATAGATTAAGTCTTATGAATTTAAAGAGTTGTTTAAACTAAGCCTAAAGTCCATCAATGCCTAACATACTAGCCTACGTCCATCAAGCCCATCAAGCCCAATCATGCATATCATATCAAAAGTTAGGATACTTACCTGCGTGGATCGGGTGCCGGTAGACTCGAAGGCCATATCTTCATCCAAGACATTTTTCTCAAATTCACATAAAATTTTCAAAACACTACTAGACCCATTTCACAGTCCGAGTTTTGAACCGGGCTCTAATACCAAAATGTAACACCCCAAACCTGGCCCAAACGCTATGACTGGATCTGGTATGCTACGGGGTTTACGTTAAAAACTTCACTTGAATGATCTTTGGAAATTCAGTTTCTTCATTCAAGTATTTGTTAAATAAATGATATTGGAAGAAACCCTTTGCTTTTTCGCTGAATATAAATTTAAAAAAATAAATGAAGACATTAACAATTATAAATTGATAACCTAAGCTATGGAGGCCTTATTACATAAATAGTCCCAAAATTTAAACTTAAAAAAAACGGAAATAGTTCATGAAAATAAAAAGACTTGATGGCCCCTCGAGTCCGCCTCGGCTCCCATGTCCACGATCTACTGCTCGTCTGAAAAGTCAGGGAAAATAAAGGGGTGAGTTACCAAGACTCAGTGTGCAAATCCTGAAAACACATAAAAGGCTTGGGCCCACAAACACATTATGGGCCTTAGCCCATACACAATGGCAACAAAACATTTACATGCAACATGGCCCAACCCAACCTAAAAATCCATCCTCTACACACCAGCCCGTACCAACCAACACACCTCGGGGATTTCTACAATCAACCAACCAACCGCTACACACCATATTGACAGCCATGCTGCCTATTCCTAATAGTCAGGACTAAATTTAACGTAGCTTAGCCATCGATCACTATTGTGACTTAACTTTATAATTCGTGGTTTAACCACCGATCACCAAGTGACCTATTAACATGCTCTTCCCCTTCATCATATTAACCCCATCCCATGTATACATACATGCAGAATCAAAACAATATACTACCTAAAAGTTCACAGTCTATCACATACATCGATATACATAGAGAAGTTTCTATGATTACGTACCTGGCATCCCTTGCCTACCCTTTTTGGGTAATTCGACTGTCTACACAGCCTTTTTCTGGCTTTTAGCCCATAACATATATTTAGTACAGATTAATTAGTGTGTTAGAGATCTACACACCTGATTACCGACAAGATGAGACCTTCTATGTCGACACTATCAGAAGCCGATACGACTGCTAACTGCCTAAGATTTTGTTCAGAAGCCGGTCCACAACCCGGTGGCCAATCTCGTACTGTTGACACTGCTCGTTTCTTAAACTTAGGGATTGGTTTTACAGATCCAATCCCCTCCTTCGCCTGATTATTTTATTCCATTAAAAAACCTTATCATAACATATGGTTAAGATCACAATTACGATAGCGAATCTAAAGAGAATCTAAAGAGAACCCCTTACCTTGAAATCCCGAAAAGAGAGATATGAGGTTTAGAGACTAACGGTTCCAGCTTTTAGATCTAAGCGATCTACTTCAATTCTCGAATGTCGCCCAACACGTAAACACAAAAAACCAACAATCCATTAGCCTTTCAGCTTTGTCTTCTAAAAACTGAAAGAGAAAAAGAATAGATCAGAAGAAATCGACACCTACCTTTACAGAGAATTCGGCAACTCCTAGAAGATTTCGGCTTTTGAGAAGATCAAAAAGAAAAGATGATCTCAAGAGATCTATAAAGTTTCGGCTTTTGAGAAGGTCAAAAAGAAAAGATTATCTCAAGAGATCTATGAAGTTTCGGCTTTTGAGAAGGTCAAAAAGAAAAGATGATCTCACGAGAACTATAAAGTTTCAGCTTTTGAGAAGGAGATGATTGAGAGAAAAGAGTAATATCAAACGTAAAGAAGTGATAGGAACAGTATAGGAAAAAGAAGAATTTCGGCAAGGCTAGGGCAGATTCGGCTATGGCAGGCAAATGTGAAAAGGAAGAATGCTTAAGGGAGTTTTCGGCTTTTATTCAGAAAATGAGAAAAAGAGAGAAGATGAAAACCCTAAATGCCGAAAATAAAGAAGAGAATGGGAGAATAAAACTCTAAAGCCAATTTTAATTAAAATAGTTGGGCTTCATGCAACTTGAATTTGGGCCTCCTCAGTTGACGCCACTTCCCTGCTTTTAAGTGGCGCCACTTTGCCACTGGGCCACAAGCCCATTTGTATTTTAAAACACAGATAACATCTTTTAAGCCCTATCTTACCAGGCTTTCCACTAGAGTGTCCAAACAGAAAATTCGATTAAGGCTTCTGCCCAACCCTGAGCCTATTCTAGACTCCTAACACTCACATTAAACATAACCACACATTAAATGCATAGCCCCACAATTTCAGGATGTTACAGTACGGAATGTAGGAGCAGAGGATCCCTTAAACCAAGACTAATCGTCAGGGGTCTGAGAGGGGAACAAAAAGTAGATTTAACTAGAAGTGAAGAGTATAACCACTTAACGATAATCATAATCCTTGCAGCACTAGAACAACTACAAAATAAAGAAGAGAAGGTTGACGCAAAGTGAGGTAACCCAAACTGATATTCGGCCAGACTAGAAAGTAAAAAGTGGAATATTTTGATAGGGTACACCGACTGGGAGATAAAGAATATTCAGCTAGAAGAGAGTTCAGTTTGAGGAAGGGGAAAAAGGGAGAAAAGAAAGGAAAGGTTGACCTTAAAATCGGCCTATTGGCAAAAAGGAAAGGGTCAAAAGAACCAAATGAAGGGAAAAAGGGTGTATGCGGCAAAGGAGAAGAAGGAAAAATGCAAAAGAGAAGTGTGCAGAGAAACAAAGATGCCCAAAAGAAAGCCTACCACATTCGGCCAAAGAGGGAAAAATAGCCCACTGAACAGTACACCTCTCTTGGCCGAATTCTTGAGTGCCAAAGTCCCAAATCGGCACAAACTCTCTCCTCTCTCAACTCCTTGATTTTCTCCCCGATTCTCTCCCATTATCCCTCCTTGCGTAACCCAGGACTTGAATCTCAGACCTATCAGTTACTCCACACGCCACCTGCCTCTAAGCCACAAGCTCCTCTTGTGTCATGAAACTAGCACTATTATTAATAAGGCCTATGTGCCAGTGTCCAGGTTCCTTTAAAACAAAAACCAAAATAAATTGCAAGAGCCAAGACTTGAACCCAGGCTTCCTTGCAACCTTAATGATGCCACAACCACTAGACCACATGGTTCATTGTGTCATTTTTTTAACACAATAATTTAAAAGGCCTACATCCACTTAAAACAAAAATTTTTGCTAAAGCCCAGGTTTGAACCTAGGACTTTTCCAACTCCTCTCAGGTCCCTTAACCACTTGAGCAGACATTTAATTGTGTCATTTCCTAGCTCACATAAACTTTTATGCTCAGTCTCCTAATTGTTCCCTTGCTCAAGGCCCAATACTTCTAGGCCCAAATTTCGGGGCGTTACAATTCTACCCCCATAAAGAAATTTCGTCCTCAAAATTTCCAACTATCTGAACAACCGCTTAGCTCAATCTACACCACTACACTCCCGCTGCGCACTCTGATCCTAATAATACAAGCACGCACCACACCATCTATCCATCGAAGCGGATGGATATCACACGCATATCATTTCCAGAATACACACAGAATAATTACAAACTCTAACTTTAAGTGTAGCAATACAGTCTAATATCTATCTATTGCTTTTCAATGAAAACAAACAACAGTCTCAGAAACTTACAGATTCGACGCTGGAGACTCGGTGTACCACACTTTAAGAAAAACGGTTAATACATCATTTCAGAACTTCAAATCTTTTCAAGACTTTTTGAAACAATACTTTCAGAAATTCAATTTTAAAGACCCAATCCATAGCCGAGTTTTGTAACTTGGCTCTAATACCACTAAATGTAACACCCCAAACCCGGCCTAGACGTTAGGGCCGAATTTGGCGTATCACATTGAAGTGTTTTTCGAAAACCATGTTTTCATTGAAAACCCTTCTTGAAATTTAAAACTTCTACAAAACCTCAGTTTGCATTTTTTTATTCTCTATCGTGGTTTATTAAAAAGTTATCCCCTTTTAAAACGTTATTGCCTTTAAAACCTTATTTGTTGCGGAAGCTTAATTTGAAACAGATGATTTACGAAAACGTGATATTTAAAATTAAGTTGCGAAAACATAGTGTTTTGAAAACAATTATCGTTTTGGGAAAACCGCATTCTACTTCTAACAAGTATAAATCACAATGATTAAAATCTCAAATCGAAAGCTATAAAATTGGAGAGGCCTTATTACAAATATATAACCCTGATGAAAATTATTAGTAAATAAAAACCAAGTAACGAAAACAGGAGCAATAGTGTGGCCATCTCCGAGTCCCTCGCAGCACCGAACCGTCTAATGCTGGGAATTACCTAAAAGGTTAAAAACGGGGTGAGTTTACAAAAAACTCAGTATATAATCTCCTTATTAAAGAAACAATCAGAATACAGAAATAAAATTAGTCTGGGCCTGAGCCCAGTAATAGTACAGTTCAGTTCAGAGCATATGTGGGCCAAAGCCCAAAATAATATCAATTGGGTCACAGTCCATAATAGAACCAATTGGGCTTAGCCCATTCCAGTAACGGTGGCAACTAGGCTTTAGCCCCGTCAGCCACGGTCGGGCCTGAGCCCATATCAAAAGTCACATATCACATATATCTGGGCCTAAGCCCATCTCAATATTAGAATCAGTATATGCAATGCATAAATACCCAAACCAACCCTGCACTCCATCTCTTGTCCAACCCTATACTCTTGTGGGGATTAAATCGACCCACCCAGCCAACACACCAAGCTTAGCACTGGTTGCGGCACTAAGTCAACAGAACAGCTCGGCGCCGTAGACAGAACGGTTAAAAGCCATAAATATTGCAGCACCGCTACCGATTAATAAAACAGCTAAAAGTCATAAATATCGCAGAAAGGCTGAAAGCCTTATACAGAATGACAATGGCTGTACACTTCCTCCGTAACAATGTCCCAACCCCTTACAATATGTCGTGTATGTCATGCTCAATCATCACATGTGTATGTAGAATGGCCATGCTCAGTAACAGTCATTTAAAAATATATTAAAAGCATATCAGTCACACGACCACAGTCAAGACAGTTAAAATAGTCATACGACCACAACCAAATCAGTCAAATTCATAATCTAAGTTAGTCATTTACCCACAAGGGCAAAACTGTCATTTACCCTCTAGGGGCATTACGGTCATTTTACCCAACAGGGGCATTACGGTCATTTTACCCAATAGGGGCATTACGATCATTTTACCCTACAGGGGCATTACGATCATTTTACCTTACAGGGGCATTACGGTTATTTTACCCTACATGGGCATTACGGTCATTTTAGCCTATAGGGGTATTATGGTCATTCTACCCTACCCTACATGGGCATTACGGTCATTTTACCCTATAGGGATATTTCGGTCATTTTACCCTACTGGGGTATTTTGGTCATTTTATCCTATGGGGATGTTCGGTCATTCTATCCTATAGGGTATTTCGGTTATTTTACCCTATGAGGGTATTTCGGTCATTTTACCCTATGGGGGTATTTCGGTCATTTACCTTACAGGGGTATTACAGTCATTTTACTCTTTTAGGGGTATTTTAGTCATATAACAACCTTTCTGAATGTCTACAGTCGCCTCGAGTGACATAGATAACATATATGGTCAAAAGGTGTAATTGGGCCTAAGGCCCAATATTCGGCCCAAGTGGGTCCACACGCTCGTGTGGTTCATTTAGTCCAAATTTAGTCACGGCTATGTGAATGTTATAGCCCAGTTCAGTATTTGCCACTTATTGTAAATTTTATCCGTGTTGGGCCTACAAGCCCATTTGGGCCCACACGTACCATTTTGGACCAACGAGACCTATAACGGCCCAAGAGCATGAGAACACTCGTGGTGGCCTCTATAGTCTATCGCCCATGACTATGGGCTCGGTTTACCACACTAGCGGCCACACGCTCGTGAGGCCTCAACTGCCAAAGTTTCGACTTTTCCACTTTTGCCGATTCATAGCAAAAATAGTGTGATTACACACCCTTTTCGGCTTTTAAGCCGACTATCATTTACGAAAAACAGTTACACATACCCTTTCAGCTTTACGAAAGTAATGATTTACGGTGTACAGATACACACCTGATTACGTAGAGTACTAAAAATCCACGAGCGCCAGAACCTTGACTAGATCGGTCGACTGTGATTTGCCTACTCGTTCCAGAGGTCGGTGCAGCCACCCTTCCGCATCCTGGTGGAAAATCCCGAACAGCCGACACCTTACACCGCTTAAACTTGGGAGTTGAGGCTACGCCCTCAAACTTAGTCGGTACCTTTGCTATCGCTTTATTACTAGCACCCTCTTCACCTATCGGAAGTTCTAGAACTTGAAAGAACATACACATAGGAGAAAGGAGAAGAATCAGTAATAAGGGATCGCACCATTTGGCTTAAACAGTAAAAGAGAGTACCAAAAGGAACAGAGAGACTTACCGATTAACAGAGATTACTTGCCAAAACAAAAACAGTAATGGAGAGAGTACAGAATATAGGAGCAGAGGATCCGTTAAACCAAGACTAGCCATTAGGGGTCTGAGAGGGGAATAAAAAGTAGATTTAACCAGAAGTGAAGAGTATAATCACTTAACGATAATCAGAATCCTTGTAGCACTGGAACAGCAGCAAATAAAGAAGAGAAGGTCGACACAGAGTGAGGTAACCCAAAGTGATATTCGGCCAGACTAGAAGGTAGAAAGTGGAATATTTTGACAGGGTACACCGACTGGGAGATAAAGAATATTCGGCCAGAAGAGAGTTCAGTTTGAGGAAGGGAAAAAAGGGAGAAAAGAAAGGAAGGGTTGACCTTATGATTGACTTATTGACAAAAAGGAAAGGGTCGAAAGAACCAAAAGAAGGTGAAAAGGGTGTATGCGGCAAAGGAGAAGAAGGAAAAACTCAAAAGAGAAGTGTGCAGAGAAAAAAAGATGCCCAAAAGAAAACCTACCACATTCGGCTAAAGAGGGAAAAATAGCCCACTGAGCAGTACACCTCTCTTGGCCGATTTCTTGAGTCCCAGAGTCCCAAATCGGCACAAACTCCTTCCTCTCTCAACTCCTTGAATTTCTCCCCGATTCTCTCCTCTTATCCCTCCTTGCATTTCTCCATAACCTGTTCAAACTCTCCCTTAGCTGTGTTTCAGTCCAACTCTACTACCTACACATCCCAAGCTGCAAAATAAACACTCCATTGCGTAACCCAGGACTTGAACCTCAGACCTCTCAGTTACTCCATACGCCACCTACCACTAAGCCACAAGCTCCTCTTGCTTCATGAAACTAGCATTATTATTAATAAGGCCTATATGCCAGTGTCCAGGTTCCTTTAAAAGAAAAACCAAAATAAATTGCAAGAGCCAAGACTTGAACCCAGGCTTCCTTGCAACCTTAATGACGCCACAACCACTAGACCACATGCTTCTTTGTGTAAATTTTTTAACGCAATAATTTAAAAGGCCTACATCTAAGCATCCAGGGTTTTATCCACTTAAAACAAAAATTTTTGCTAAAGCCCAGGTTTGAACCCAGGACGTTTCCAACTCCTCTCAGGTCCCTTAACCACTTGAGCAAACATTTAATTGTGTCATTTCCTAGCTCACATAAACTTTTATGCACAGTCTCCTAACCGTTCCATTGCTCAAGGCCTAATACTTCTAGGCCCAAATTTCGGGGCGTTACACTTTGTGAACCTTTGCTAATTATAAACCTGTTTTTTTATAATGTTTGTCATAGTTATTAATTAAAACTTGTCAATTGTTTACTTTTCGAATAATTTGCAGCGGAAGTTCTTAAGGCATTATATTTTGGAAAATCGAGTTTGTTTCTTCAAAAATGGTTGATTGCATAAAACAGTTATTGTCGTAAAATCGTTTTATCAAACGTCATGCTAGAAAACCCAAATTGAAATCCAAATCCAAAATAATCCCAAAACTCCAATGAGTCCAAAATCTACAAAACTTTTAACCCAGAATTTTATTTAAGTTTAATTAAAATAAAATGGGTTTACGGAAGAATGAACAAAACCGAGCTCCCGCTGTACCGACCTGCCTAAGTCTGGGGGTTACTTGAAATTATCAGACAAACAAAGAGTGAGTTTAATAACTCAGTGTGTAACTTAATAGAAATAGAATCACAAGTTCATTTACATGGCAAAACAGATACATACTTATTACATGAATAGAACCAGAATCATATTAGAGTGGTACAGATACAGATATATATAATCCTACCCCCATCCTCTACACAACAGCTCCAACCATCCCAATACACCACGTGGTGTATAAAACACCCACCCAGCCCTAAACACTGCTTAGTGTCCATATGACACATTTCAAAATAATCGTTGCTGCCAATATAATGGTGAGATATCATCTCACACAAAATACTTCCACCACATAATACATATCCCACCCCATAGCCAGATGCAAATAGAATATCAAATATAATGGAATAACATATACCAGAACGTATATAACATGCATGCTCGTATAATAGACATTAAACATGCTTATGCATAACAAATCAAATATATTAAACGTCATTTATATCAAGTTTCCTACTATCAGATTTCATGCTTAATAGCTTATATAATCACATATTGACCCCACGGAAGGCCCACAGTCGATCGAGACATGTACGACCCTATGGGAAAATCCTGTAATTTGGTTCACACAAGTCCAAAATGGCCTAGACCGTGTGTCACACACAGCCTAGCACACGGTCGTGTGGCATCAACAGGCCCTAACTTCGACTTTCGTCGTTCGCTGATTTTCAGGTTTCTTGTTACACACTTGGCTAGGTTTTGATACGAATGTTCCTACGAGCTCACCAAAACCTAAATGCATCGATTGAAACACTAAATTACAATGTAAACAAACAATTTAATGGACGAAATCCCTGATTTCCTAATATCATTCGAAAACCCCTTCCCACGCCACAAAAACATCATAATTTTAGATTCAAGGACTGCTCACCGTTGAATGAAACTGTTCCCAAACTTAACTCGCTGTTGAGTCAAATATTCCTTGAACTTCTTCTTAACACATAATCAAATTCGCTTATTCAACAAAAATTGAATTCACAGAAAAAGGATTCTTCAAATTAAAAGGGTAAAGACAAAACTTACGAACTGATCCTAAAGCACACCAAATAAATGCACAACCCACACGATGCACAACACTAACAAAGGCACGATTGTTGTTTGAACAAAAGAAAGGAAAGGAAAAGTGGAAATTGTGACGAGAAAGAAGAATGAAAAGCAAAAGAAAAGAACGTGGAAAAAACAAGGGAAACATAGGTGTATTGGGATTTTTTTGGGAAAAGGAAATTGAAATAATTATTTTAAAAAATAAACAAATAAGTTATTAACAACCAACATCTTTTAATATAACCCCACCATCCCAAAACTAATCCTTAACTAATAGATTGCTTAAAACAACTGTATTCTAATTCAATCTCCCCTTGACATGTAACCATTACTAACATTATATATATATATAATCCACTTACTCATATCAAGACTCGAACCAAAGACAACAACAAACAACCCAACGTAGTCAACCAACACACCATAACCAATTTTATTTCAAGAGTCTAATAAATCAAAGACATAAATTTTGGGACATTACAACTCTCCTCCCCTAAAAGAAATTTCGGCCTCAAAATTTACCTGACTCAAACAGATGTGGATATTACTGACGAATCGAGTCCTCAGGTTCTTACGTGGCTTCCTTAGTGCCATGATTCCACCACAAAACCTTAATCAACAGAATAGATTTCTTCCTTAAGATCTTAATGTCTTGATCCAGAATCTGAACCGGCTCCTCCTCGAATTGCAAATCCGGTCTAACCTGGATCTCCTTAACAGGAACAACATGAGATGGGTCCGACCGATACCGCCTGATCATGGAGACATAATGTTTATTATGGAACCGGTCTAACTCTAGAGGTAGCTCTAACAAATATGCAACTGGTCCCACATGTTTTAGAATTCAATAAGGCCTAATGAACCTAGGGCTCAATTTTCCCTTACGTCCAAACTGTGGAACTTTCTTCCATGGAGATATCTTAAGAAGCACATAATCACCCATGGAAAACTCAATGTCCCTCCTCTTCAGATCTGCATAGGACTTCTGTCTATCAAAAGCCGCCTTAAGACGATCTCGAATCAGTCTTACTTTGTCTTCAGTCTCAGATACCAACACAGGGCCCAAAACTTGTTGCTCACCCAACTTAGTCCAATACAATGGTGTACGACACTTAAGACCATACAGAGCCTCGTAAGGTGCCATCTGAATGCTAGACTAAAAACTATTATTATAAGCGAACTCGGCTAATAATAGAAAATCCTCCCAACTACCTCAAAAATTGATCAGACAAATCTGATGCATATCCTCAAGCATCTGAATCACCCTCTCAAATTGACCATTTGTCTGAGGATGGAATGTAGTTCTAAAGTCCAACCTTGAACCTAGATCTTCATGAAGTTTCCTCCAAAATTGAGAAGTGAAGCGAAGATCGCTATAAAAAATAATCGAGATTGGTACTCCATGAAGTCTCACGATCTCTGAAATATAAAACTTGGCCAACTTCTGAAGAGAATAATATGTCAGAATAGGAATGAAGTGGGCAGACTTGGTCAACTAATCTATGATAAACCACACAGAATCCTTCTTAATAGGTGTTAGGGGCAACCCACTAACGAAGTCTATAGTCATATACTCCCATTTCCACATGGGAATCTTAACGGGTTGAAGCAAACCCGAAGGCAACCGATGCACAGCCTTAACTTGCTGGCACGTTAGACAACGAGAAACAAAATTTGTCACCTTTCGTTTCAAACCAGGCCACTAGTACAGTTCACAAAGATCCTGATACACCTTTTTTCCACTGAGATGCATAGCATAAGGGCTACTATGCACTTCCCTCAAAATGGACTGCCTCAAATCAGAATCACTAGGTACACAAACCCGTCCTCGAAATCAAAGAATCCCATCACTAATCAACACAAAATTAAAAGTACTACCATCATCCACCTAACGAAATCACAAAACCAAAGAATCATCCCCCAATTGTTTATCCCGAATCTAATCAATCCAAGTCAGCTTAACTTGCAACTTGGCTAACAAACTCGCATCATTAAACAAACTTAGGCGAGCAAACATCACCCTCAAATCAGACATTGCCCTACGACAAAGAGCATCGGCCACCAAATTGGCCTTACTGGGGTGATACTCAATCGTGCAGTCCTAATCCTTAAGCAATTCAATCCATCTACGTTGCCTGAGGTTTAACTCCTTTTGAGTAAGGAGATACTTAAGGCTCTTGTGATCGGTGCAAATAATACACCTCTCACTATACAAATAGTGCCTCCAAATCCTTTAGGCAAAAACAACAGTAGCTAACTCAAGATCATCGAATAATTCCCCTCGTGTGACTTAAGCTGTTGGGATGCATAAGCCACTACCTTACCATCTTACATCAAAACACATCCCAAACTGACATGTGATGCATCACTATATACTACGAACTCCTTACCAGATTCAAGTTGTATCAGAACAGGAGCCTGAGTCATAACAGATTTGAGCTTCTCAAAGCTCAATTGCTGCTCATCAGTCTAGAAAAAAGGGGCGTTCTTATGCAAAGCTTAGTTAGAGGAGCTACAATTAAAGAGAACCCTTCGACAAACCTTCGATAATATCCCGCAAGACCCAGAAAACTGCAGGTCTTAGAAATATTCGTAGGCTGTTTCCAATCAAGCATAGCCTCAACCTTTCTAGGATCAACTCGAATCCCCTCTGCAGAAACCACATGCCCGAGAAAAGTTACTTCCCTTAACTAGAATTCATAGTTGCTCAACTTAGCGTAAAGCTATTTTTCTCGAAGTATCTGAAGGACTACTCTAAGATGCTCATCATGATCATCTTCGGCCTTAGAGTATACCAGAATTTCATTGATGAGACCACGACAAACTAATCCAAGTACGACTAGAAAATCATGTTTATAAGATCCATGAATGCAGTCGGAGTATTCGTCAAACCAAAGGGCAGGACTAGGAACTCGTAGTGTCCATAACGAGTCCTAAAAGAAGCCTTATGGACATCAACCTCCTTAACCTTAAGTTGATAGTACCCAGAACGAATATCTATTTTAGAAAATACAGAAGCCCCATGAAACTGACCGAACAGGTCGTCAATCCTCGGAAGTGGGTACTTATTCTTCACTATTAACTTGTTCAACTGATGGTAGTCGATACACATTCTCATGGTACGATCATTTTTCTTTACAAACAATACCGGTACCCCCACGAAGACACACTAGGACAGATGAACCCACTACCAATGAGTTCCTGAAGCTGAGCCTTTAACTCATAAGCTTCTTCGGTGCCATACGGTAAGGAGTGATGGACACCAAATCTGTACCCGGCAGAAACTCAATACTAAACTCAACTTCCCGATTGGAGGAAAACTTGATAATTCCTCGAAAAAGCATCTAGAAGTTCTCTAACCATTCGAATGCTCTTAAAAAGCAAACCCACAGAAGCCGCATCACTCACAAAAGCCAAGTATGTTTCACACCCTTTTTGAACCAATTTTTCGACCATAAAAACGGAGATCGCATTGGATAAGTAATCCCAACGCTCGCCGATCATAACTACCTCCACATAATTCTCTTATTGCAAACTACCCTCTTAGTAGCATAATCCAAACTGACTCGATGCTTTACGAGCCAGTCAATTCCCAGAATCAGATCAAATTCCTCAAACGGTAGCTCCATCAGATTAGTTGGAAACACAACTCATTGTATCTCTAACGGTACATCCCTATTTTGTCTATTAACCCAAATGGGTTTACCCAACGAACTAAGTACATAAATCTCACCAGAAGTGCTTTAAACAGAAATCCCTAAGTTTATCGAAACAGAGCTAGCTACATAAGAATGTGTTGACCCTATGTCTTTTAATGCAAAGTAAGAGACATCATAAATAAGGAACGTACACGTAATCACATCAGTGGCATCTCTGTCCTCACAATGTCGAGTAGCATAAACAAATGTAGGTTGCCTCACCTTAGTCTGACTAACACCTCTACTCGATGCTCTCTGTCCTCTACCCATACCATTACCACCCCTAGGCAGACCACGGCCCTTAGGCGGCTGTTGAACTACCCGCTGAGGCTAAACAAAACCCAAAGCTAGAGCTTGCATCTGATCAGAACACTATGGGCAGTCTCTGATACGGTGTTCCATCGACCCACATCACAAACACACCATTAACCTCCTCCAACACTCGCCCGACCGGCGTCTACCATAGTCCTTACACGGTTGAACCACAGTTGAAGTAACTGGAACCCCAACTCTTGAAGGCCCATCAGATCTGGCCCGTTTCTTAGGCCTCTGAGTAGAACTAAAGGGCTCTAAATCCCTCTTATTCCTACGTCTCTTACAGTCTCTATTCTGGTGCTCACGCACTTAACCTCTTCAGCGATCTTCGCATTGTCCACCAAGACAGTGAACTCCCACTCCCTCTGTGGAGCTATAAGAACTCTTAGACTAAATCTTAATCGTTCCTCAAAGTGGACACATTTCTCATACTCAGTTGATACCATCCCACGAGCATAACGGCTCAATCTCAAAAATTCAGCCTCATACTCAGCCATCGTTCTATTCAGCCATCATTCTATCCCCTGAGTGAGATTCATAAACTCACATCTACGAGCATCCACATAACTCGCCCCCACATATTTACTTTGGAAGGCGGTCTTAAAAGATTCCCAATTAATCTGATCTGGTTGAGTACCCTCTTCAACCGTTAATCACCATTGATACACCTCATCGCGAAGCAGAGATACTACACCATTCAATTTCTACTTAAGGGCGCAGTCAATATCATTCATGATCCTCTTGGTGGCCTCTAACCAATATTCGGCCGTAGTCAGGGCCACTCAAATAATGCTCCTAAACAGCTCAACACCGTTGGACCGAAGTTGTTTAGTTACCGACCCACAACTCTCAGAACCAGAATGGGACCCAGCAACCCTTTCCAATACTCTAAGCATGGCTTGGGACAATGTGCTGTCCCCAGCCAAGGGACAATGAGACTCGGTCTCAGCAGTAGATGTAGTCGGTGTCTCACTCTTATCCAGATTAGGCATACTACCCATCGAGGATGACTTAGCTCGAATCCCTCTATGGCGCCTACCGCGCCGACAAGTACCACAGCCACATGTTCAACGAGCACTCATCGTATTCATAGTTTTATCTACATCACAAAGTTTTATGTATCAGTTTCAGTGTTTATTAGCAAGTATTTTATGTTTCAAATAATTATTAGAAGTAGTTTCAGAAATTTTAGAAATTTTCAGTCGCTAACTAACTCAGTAAAGTTTTAATCATTTCAGAATTTTCTAACTAAAGTATTTATAAGTTAGAAGTACTTACAGGACCGACGCCGGAGACTCGGTATTCCACAAACTTACATTTCAAATTGAAAATAAACTTTACTCGGAAACAAGATTTTTTTTACAAATATAATTTTGAACCCAAAATTTCACAGCCCAAGTTTTGCAATCTAGCTTTGATACCACTAAATGTAACACCCCAAACCGGCCTAGATGTTATGGCCAAATCTAAAAATGTTACGTTACATAATTAAAACTTGGATTTCAAATTTTTTTTTGAAAATTTTGTGAACCTTTTCTAATTATAAACTCGTTTGTATGAAAATGTTTTTCATACTTATTAATTAAAACCCATCAATTGGTTACGTTTAGAATAATTTGCACCGAAAGTTCTTGAGATGTTATATTTTGGAAAATCAAGTTTGTTTCATCGAAATCTATTGATTGCATAAAATAGTTATTTTCGTAAAAATTTTTTTATCAAACCTTATGCTAGAAAGCCCAAATTAAAATCCAAATCCAAAATAAACCCAAAAGTCCATAGAATCCAAAATTTACAAAACTTTTAACCCAGAATTTTATTTAAGTATAATTAAAATAAAAGTGGTTTATGGAAGAACGAACTTAACTGAGGTCCCATCGCACCGACCAGCCTAAGTCTGAGGGTTTCATGAAATTATCAGACAAACAGAGAGTGAGTTTAAGAACTCAGTGTGCAACTTAATAGAAATAGAATCATAGGTTCAATTACATGGCAGGACAAATACAGACTTATTTCATAAATAGAACCAGAATCATATTAGAGTGGTACAGATACAAATATATATAATCCTACCTCCATCCTCTACACACGAACTCCTAGCATCCCAACACACTACATGGGGTATCAAACACTTATCCAGCCCTACACACCACTTAGTGTCCATACGACACTTTTCAGAATAATCGCAGTTGTGCTGCTAGTATAATGGAGAGATATCGCCTCACACAGAACACTTCCTCCACATAATACATGTCTCATCCTATAGCCAAATGTAGATAGAATATCAAATATAATGGAATAACAGATACCAAAACGTATATAACATGCATGCTCGTATAACAAACATTGAACATGCTTATGCATAACAGATCAAACATATTAAATGTCATTTATATCAAGTTTCTTATTGTAAGATTATCATATTCCATGCTTAATAGTTTATATAATCACATACTGACCCCACAAAATGCCCATAATCGATCGGGGTGACATGTACGATCCTAGGGAAAAATCTTAAAATTTGGGCCACACGCTTGTGTGGCCCACACGACCTGGCACATGGCCTACACATGCCTGTGTGGCCCATACTGGCCTAAACCATGTGTCACACACGACCCCGCACACGGCCTACCACACGACATGGCCTACCACACGGCCTGGCACACGGCCGTGTCGCATCGACAGGCCCCAACTTTGGCTTTCGTCGTTCACTGATTTTTGAGTTTCTCATTACACACCTGGCTCTATTTTGATGTGAACGTTCTCACGAGATCACCAAAACCTAAATGCACTGATTGAAACACTAAATTAAAATGCAAACAAACGATTTAATGGACAAAATCCCCGATATCCTTATATCATTCGAAAACCCCTTCCCACACCACAAAAATATCACGAATTTAGATTCAATGAGTGCTCACCTTTGAACGAAACCGCCCCCAAAGTTAACTCGCCATTGAGTCAAATGTTCCTTGAACTTCTCCTAAACACATAACCAAAATTTGCTTATTCAACAAAAATTGAATTCGCAAAAAAAAAAAAAAGATTCTTTAAATTGAAAAGGGTAAAGACAAAACTTACGAACAGATTTTGAAGCACCCCAAATAAATGCACAACCCACACGATGCACAACACTAAGAAAGGTACAATTGTTGTTTGAACAAAAGAAAGGAAAGGAAAAGTGTAAATTGAGAGGAGAAACAAGAAAGAAAAGCAAAAGAGAATAACGTGAAAAAAAAACAAGGGAAATGTGGGTGTATTGGGATTTTTTTCGGAAAAAGAAATTGAAATAATTATCTTAAAAAAAAACAAATAAGATAACATCTTTCAATAAAACCCCACCATCCTAAAACCACCCCAACACTAATCTTTAACTAAGAGATTGCTTCAAACAACTGTAATCTAATTCAATTATTATCCCCTTGACATGTAACCATTACTAACCTTATATATATAAAACAAATCCACTTGCTCATACCAAGACTCAAACCAAAGACCACAGCAAACAACCCAACGTAGTTAATCAACACACCATAACCAATTATTTGTCAAGAGTCTAATAAATCAAAGACAAAAATTTTGGGACGTTACATTAAGCTTTCATAGGCCACTCCCTCTTATTTTCCATTTTTCAGATAACTCACAAAGTTAGGACGCAGACTCAACATTTGGAGGGCTCGGCTCAAGATATTGATTTCTATATTAAAGTATTTTAGACTGATTATTTTATAATTCTAGTTATTTGAAACTATATTATTATTATTGTGGCATTAGAGTTAGTTATATTATTATTATTGTGGCATTAGAGTTAATTTACGGTTTTTACTTAGGCATACTCAACATTTAAATCATTTAGGCTATTAGAATATGATTTTTTATTTAATTATGCTTGAAATATGGTTTTTATTTAAGTGACGTTAATATCAATTATCCGCTGCTAAATTGTAAACGTGAATTGTTATGAAAGTAATTCGTATTTTCAACTAAGTTTTCAATAGTAAACATCGTTATAATGAAGATGTTGAACTTAATCAATTTTTTTAAACTCCTGTGTTTTTCTGAAAAGAGACTAAACTTCCTTCTAAAGTAAACAAATGTTTTAATTAACTGTTTCAAAACTTCGATAACTTATCAGGCCACTTTGGTGGCTAATGTTATCTCTTGAATTCATGTCCAGCATCTAAACGGGGTTGGGGAGGTTACAGATATAAAAAATTATAGTAAATTATTATATTTTTAAATATTTTTTAAAAATTTTTAAAATTTTTTAAATATGCTTTTATTTTGGATTTGTTTTTTAAAGTTTAAAATATTTAATGATATGGCAAAATGCTTAATTAGCATGAGGTACATATGTCGTTGTTCGGTTGCTCTGTCGACCATGTCATCATTTAACAGTATAAATGGATTGATACTTTAATAGAAGGACCAACTTGCTCTTTGATCTAACATGCAAGGACTACTTTGCTCATTTTTTAAGTAGAGGGGGCAAAATGCGATTCTCTTAGTACAAAGCCTCCATGATACTTTTACCTAATTTTACTCATTCTTTAATTCCATATCACTTTTATTTTTATTTTTTTTTTGTGAAAAAACCCAAATAATCACTTAACAACATAAATGGATAAAATTTTGACTAGAAGGACCAATTTGTATTTTTTTCTAACATATAGGGGCTAATTGCACATTTTGTGAGTAAAGAGGCAATGCAATCCCGCTTCTAATACAAGGGCCTCCAAAATATTTTTACTGATTAATTGAGACATAGTAAACTCAATACAAGCGTAAATTTTTTTATTTAAATTTTATTACTAACAAAATTATGCTAAATATGATATGAATTGAGACATGATATGAACATAATATGATAAATAGTTGAAAACTAATAAAAAAAAATATATGCTAAATTTTGTCACACCCGTAATATGCGTGAAGGAAATTTTCTTTTAAAATTTTTTTAATAATGAATATAGAAAAAAAAAAAACAATCGCAAGTAACAAATCCAATCCAATATCACATCAGACTGTTTTATTCATTAAAATGCTAAGCCTTCAAACTTCACCCAATGAATAAAAGCTTCACTAGACCATGATCAATGCAACCGCGATGGATAATGTCATCCCTAGCACTATCTGGAAACTGGTCGCTTTGGCAAGTAATGTTGAAGCAGCGTTAGGAGGAGGAGCTGGGGCAGTACCGTCTTGCACCGTGATCTTAAGCTTCATCCCTTGATTACAATGGCCGGTAACACCACAAATGTACCATTTTTTGCCGGCGGCTGCCAAGTTAATTTTGTCGTTTCCTGTGAATAAGCCCAAACTATTGTTTGATGGAACATTGCAGCTGTTGAAGTCATCTCCAGTCACTTTGTAAACGTTGTGACTAGCATTGTTGTACTTGAAAACTACAGTCCCAAATAAATTAAAAAATTAACTTGAGTATTTGATCCACAAGTAAATTTATAGTCTCGAAAGTTGATTTAGGATTACAATCCAATCTTGGGTTTATGTTGTTAGGCATAGTTACAACATAATACGTGAAATCCTAACCCTAACTTTCTTTCAAAGCATACATAATAAACACAACATAAATTTATTACTAATTAAAAAGAAGGGTAAGAATGGATAAGCTTACGAAGAGTATCTCCAACATAGAACTGCTTGTCTTTAGCCCAATCTGTATAATTAACTGCTAACTTCCACCCATTATCATCACCCACGACATAATCCATGGCCAATGAGATTGTCGGAGCCATGAAAGCAACAATTGCAAAAATAACTAATGAACGATGAACAGCCATTTGATTTAACTAAGCTCAAAAAATAAAATCTAATTTGTTGCTCTAATGTTTTTTTTTTTTTCTGGGTATGGAAGACTTGTGGAAAACCATAGGTTGAAGTAAGTATTTATAGTGTTAAAACTTAAAAGCTACTTGATGGGTTCAAAAGAGTACAACATTAGTGTTAAAAACTATACTGTTTAATTTTTTTTTTAATGGAAAAATAAACCTTGTATTCAAGGACGGTATTGCCGAATTAATATAAGACAATCTGCTTATTTCTAGGATTAAATTTATTTGGGTCATCTATGGATTTTGGAGATGATTACAATATGTTACTAGAATATGCCCGTATGCTTGAAGAAATTTTACGAAAATTTTCAGTGTAATGTGTAATGTTCATATTAATCATAAATGCAATGACTCAATTTTTAAGTGCATTAATTTAATGTTAAAATTGAATTATTATAACAAAATAATTAAGCAAAATATGGAATGAACTAATAAAAAAATATGAGAAAAATAAAATAAAATGAGAGGACATTTATAACTTGCTCCTATATTCTTGTGATTCAACTCACACTTAGCTTTAATAGTTCACTTTTCTTTATTTTACTTCTTTTTAGATAACCCACGATGTTAGCATGCGGACTCGGCATTCGGAGAGCTCGGCTCAGAATATTGATTTCTATATAAAAGTGTTTTAGACTGATTATTTTGTAATTCCTGTTATTTGAAACTATACTATTATTGTGGCATGGGAGTTAGTTTACGATTTTCACTTGGACATACATGATATTTAAATCATTTAGGTTATTAGAATATGATTTTTTATTTAATTATGCATGAAACATGGTTTTTATTAAATTTACATTAATATCACTTTTCCGCTGCTAAATTGTACATGTGTATTATTAAAAAAGTAATTCAGATTTTCAACTAAGTTTTCAATAGTAAACACCGTTATAATGAAGATGTTACACTTAATCATTTTTTAAAAAAACTCCTGTGTTTTTCTGAGAAGAGAATTAACTTCCTTCGAAAATAAAAAAAGTTTTAATTAAATGTCCTTAAAACTCCGATAACTTATTGGGCCACTGCGGTGGCTAATGTAATCTCCCGAATTCGGTTCTAACGTCTAGGATGGGTTAGGGAGGTTACAAATATAAAAAAAAAGTATAGTAAATTATTATATTTCTAACTTATTTTTAAAATTTATAAATAATTATTATATATTTTTATTTTAGATTTTTTTTAAAGTTTAAATATTTGATGATGTGGCAAAATGCCAAATTAGCATGAGGTACATATGTCGTTGTTTGGTTGCTCTGTCAATCACGTCATTATTTAGTAGTATAAATGGATGGATACTTTAATAGAAGGACTAACTTGCTCTTTGATCTAACATGCAATGACTAATTTGCCCATTTTTTTAGTAGAGGGGGACAAAATACGATTCTCTTAGTACAAGGTCTCCATGATACTTTGACCTATTTTTACTCATTCTTTAATTCCACATCACTTATATATATATATATATATATATATATATATATATATATATATTTGTGAAAAAACTAAATAATCACTTAACAACACAAATGGATAAAATTTTGAATAGAAGGACCAATTTGTAATTTTTTTCTAACGTATAGGGCTAATTGCAAATTTTGTGAGTAAAGAGGCAATGCAATCTTGCTCCTAATACAAACGCCTCCATGATATTTGTAATGCCCCAAAACCTGACCTAGAAATTTAGCCTGAATCCCGGAGGTCACATTGATCACCAAAGTGATCTGGAAACAATTTTACAAAACGAATTGTTAAAACTTCATTACAAACCCAATTTGCTAACCTCGAACTAGATCGACTAATCATTCAGATTTCAATTAGAAAATTTAAGTTGTGTTTAAAATATTCGTGCACATAAGTTCGCAGTTTAAGAAAATAGTAAAAAATAAGAGTTTCAAAAAAATCCCAAAACGAAACTTAAACCACAATTCTTATAAAATCTTGTAAGTACCTAATTTTGCCCAGGCCCTTGAAAACCGAGATTAAAAACCAATAGAAAATGTCCTTAAACAGTCTAGATTACAAAGCCCAAAATTAAACCTTCAGACCCACTACCCTACCTACACTGATACCCAACAGAACCCAAAACATGAGTGGCCCAAAAAGGCCCAAAGCTTTAATAGTTTCAGACCTAGGGTTTCAGAGGAAACCCTAGGCGCCGCAGCCCCATTTTCCTCGCGCCACTAGTACGCAAGCCCGATCGTCACGCCGCAACACCAGCACACATCAGCCCTTGGTCACTCCTCAATCCGCGCCCAAATGGTGCCCCATTACCGCCGCGTTTTCGTCACCTGCACAAAAAAGAAATAAATCGCAACAGAAAAGGAAAGGAGCAGATATGAAAAATATGTTTTCATTTTTTATTTTGTTTTTTTTAGGGGTTATAAAACCCCTGGTAAACTTGTAACAAAAAAAGTACGCATGCAACAGAGAAAAAACAGAAACACGAATGCGAAACACACAAAAACACAGATTTACGCACAAAAAAAAAACCAAACTCAGGGAGTGCGAAAATATTGTTAGTTCAAAGGAATAAAAGATAGACTTTTCAGAGGTGAATTTTTCTGAATATTTTATTCTGTTATTCGTTTTATTTTTATTTTTTTATATATATACTTGCGCATATAACCCACTGTTTAAAGAAAAAGAATAAAGAAAAGGAGGATTACCTTCTAGAGAACGGCAGAAATTGGGAGTTCTAGGCCTCCGGCCACCGGCCACGGAGGCGCGTGTGGCGCGTGAGGAGTATTGCACAGACACCAGGGCGAGACGAGAAGATAGCATTCCAGAGAATTCTGGAACCTATTTTTCTAAAAACAGATTCATAATGTTTTTTTTTTTATAAAATGGGTTTTTATAAACACAAAGAAACGACGCCGTTTTGATTAAGCAGAGTCCGCGTGTTGACCCGACCCAGGGCAAAGATCCGCGTGTTCTTCTTTGGATGGCCTAATTTCCATTTCAGCCCTCCTGATTTTTTTATTATTTTTAATTCCGTTTAATTTAAATTCTTTTTATTTTAATTTGAACCTAAAAGTTTGTTTTTATTTCAATTAAGTCCTCGGGGCTCTCTAAAGGCTAAAAATCGAAACGACACCATTTTCAAAAAGAAGCTTAATTTCCATATTAGCCCCTGTAATTTAACGCACATTTAAATTTAGTCCTTCTATATTTGTTTTAATTGCTATTTTAACCCCTTTTTATTTATTTTTGTTGTTATTTGATCTTGATTTCTTTATTTATTTTTTAACCTTTTTTTAATTTAAATTATTATAATATTATATTGTTATGCTAAATTTTTTTATTTTAATTTATTAATAGTATATATATATATGTATTTTTATTATTTTTATACTTAATTATTTTAATATATTATTTACTAGGTTTAATAATTTATATATTTATTATATTATATTTTAAATATTATATTATATATTAGTTTTAAATTTTTGTTTTGTATAAAGTTTATTATAATATATCTCTTTTTTTTATTTGTTTATTATATATTATTATTTAATTTTTTATAATCTTTATATTTTTTATTAATTATTTTATTATACTATTAAATATTATGATTTTTATTAGTTTATTTGTATCTTTATATTCGTTATTGTTATTTTAATATTTTTTCTTATAACTTATTTATTCATGTTATATTATTCTTTTATTATTTATTGTTAATATAATTTGTAGAATTGCAATTGATATATATGTTACAATGTCTTACTCATACCAATTTTTTATATATAAAAATACCTTTTAAATTAAAGATCTTTTTTTTTTCAAATATATATATATATATATTTTAACGGTGATATGTGATATTTGGAGTCGTCGAAAAGAATCGTGCCCTAACTTATTGGGTTGTGATTTTTCTTGTAAAACTCAAAGTATTAGATATTCCTCTATTTTCAAAATTCAAATTTACCAATTTCAAAATAAAAACTTACTCTTGAGAATTCAAAACATTGTATCCTAACTTATTGGGTGTGATGTCTTGTGTCTCAAGGTAGGAATTTTCTAAAATAGAGATGCACCTAGCTACAAAGTTATGAGATGCTGTATCCGAACTTATTGGGTATGGTATTTTTATTTCTTTGAAATAGGTAAGTCTTGGTTTTCTTTCTAATAAAACGGATCTTATTTTAAAACTTTTTTTAAATTTCGAACATTTGGACATGATTCTATCGATTAGATACCAATTTTTGAGCGTTACGAGGGTGGTAACCCTTCCTCGTATGTAACCGACTCCCGAACCCGTTTTCTTGTTTTTCGTAGACCAAAATCAAATGTTTTAAAATAAAATGTTTTATAAGGTGATCCAATCACACCTAGGTAAAAAAGGGATTGGTGGTGACTCCCATTTTGTTTTTAAAGTCGATCCCCACATTTTAAAACTCGATTTTAAAAATGGTTTCGACAAATCTTACAGTGAAAAACCATTTATTAAATCTCAGAACTAGAGAAATAATTTATTAGCTTGTTTAAAAAGTGGTTATCCAAGACCTTCGGCATGCCAAGTCCAGTTATAGAAAATGCAAGTACCTGAAAAAGGAAAACTAAGGGTGAGCTACACGAGCTCAATGTGAGTTCAAACACAACAGAAGGTAAAAAGGCCAAAGACACAACAATGATTCAATATAGTACTCATAAGAAATTCACTTACGAGAATTCAAAACCGGAAACTCAATCAAAGTTATTCCAATAGTCAATTGAAACACAGAACCAACGTTCCAACCATACGTAGTTATCAAGCAAATCATAACATACAGTTAACATATTTTCAAAATAAGCAAATAGCCAGACGTATGTACGGATGCAAAATGGATACAACAAATTAAGAGTAAACCCACCCATCCAGCCAAACACCACTTCAATCCCCGCTCACACCACAAATGAGTTGAGAATTCAAACCGAAAACGCAAAGGTACACTAAGACACAACTAACCATAGACCAATAGACTCATTTTGTCATTAAAACACGTAAACACACACAATTGGTCGAGCTACGCACTGGCCCTAAACACATACCTCAAAACTTCAAAATATGAGATGAATTGAGACATGATATGAAGGTAATATGATAAATAATTGAAAACTAATATAAAAATAATATAGACTAGATTTTGTCACACCCATAATATGTGTGAAAGAAATTCTCTTTTAAAATTTATTTAGTAATGAATATAGAAGAAAAAAAAAACAATCGCCAGTAACAAATCCAATCCAATATAACATCAAACTATTTTATTCATTAAAATGCTAAGCCTTCAAACTTCACCCCATGAATAAAAGCTTCACTAGACCGTGATCAATGCAGCCGCGATGGATAAAGTCATCCCTAACACTATCTGGAAATTGGTCACTTTGGCAAGTAATGTTTAAGCAGCACTAGAAGGAGCAGCAGGGGCAGTACTGTCTAGCACTGTGATCTTAAGCTTCATCCCTTGATTACAATGGCTATTAACACCAAAAATGTACCATTTTTTTCGGCAACTGCAAACTTAATTCTGCCGTTTTTGGTGAATAAGCCCAAACTATTGTTTGATGGAACAGTGCAGCTTTTGAAGTCATCTTCGTTCAATTTGTAAACGTTGTGACTAGCATTGTTGTACTCGAAAACTACAGCCCCAAATATAAAAGAAAAACTTGAGTATTTGATCCACAAGTATATTTATAGTCCCAAAAGTTTATTTAGGATTATAATCCATCTTGGATTGAAGTTGTTAGGTATAATTACGTGAAACCCTAACTTCCTTTCAAAGTATGCATAATAAACACAACATAAATTTTATTACTAACTAAAAAGAATGGTAAGGAATGGATAAGTTTAGGAAGATTGTCTCCAACATAGAAATGCTTGTCTTTAGCCTAGTCTTCATAATTAACATTTAAGCTCCACCCTTTATCATCACCCACGACATAATCCATAGCCAATGTGATCGCCGGAGCCATGAAAGCAACAATCGCAAAAATAACTAATGAACGATGAACAGCCATTTGATTTAATTAAGCTCAAAAAGTAAAATCTAATTTTTTACTCTAATTTTTTTTTCTGGGTATTGAAGACTTGTGGAAAACCATAGGTTGAAGAAAGTATTTATAGTGTTAAAAGCTAGTTGTTTGGGTTCAAAAGAGTACAAGATTAAGGTTTAAAACTAGAGAAACGAGTACAAATCATATTTTTCCTCTTATTTTTGGCATTTTTGGTTGGATTTGAATTTTTTCAAGAGGAAAAAGATGAAAATTAGGATAAAAATCTGATTGTCATTCTCCTATTAGAAAAGAAAAGAGATAGGGATGACATGGAATCACAGTTTCATACAATTCCTCTCTTAAAACTATATTGTTTTATTGTTTTTTTAATAGAAAAGTATACCTTGTATTCAATGACGGTATTGCCGAATTAATATGAGACAATTTGCTTATTTCTAGGATTAAATTTGTTTGGGTCATCTATGGATTTTGGAGATGATTACAATATGTTACTAGAATATGCCCGTATGCTTGAAGAAATTTTACGAAATTTTTCAGTGTAATGTTCATATTAATCATAAATGCAATCATTCAATTTTTAAGTACATTAATGTTAAAATTGAATTATTATAACGAAATAATTAAGCAAGATATGGAATGAATTAATAAAAAAATGAGAAAGAAAATTACAGGACATAAAAATAACATGAAAACTTAAAAGAAATCATATGTTAAACAAAATAACAATACACATTTTATAAAATTTAAATCATTATAATAAAAATATAATTTAGGTCACTACTATAAAAAATATGCAAAATATAAGATTAATTGGATAAAAATATTATGGAGGTTTTTGTTGTTGGAGTCAGATTGCATTTTGTCCCCATAACTTAAAAATGGGTAAATTAGCCTTCCCCAAGATGAGGCCCGCACGATGGGCTATTAGCTCAGTGGTAGAGTGCACCCTTGATAATTGTGTCATTGTGCTTGGGCTATAAGGGTTTATAGCTACATGGATAGTTTAATGTGCTCATCAGTGCCTGACCTTTAGATGTGGATCACCCAAGGCACATTAGCATGGCGTACTTCTCCTATTCGAACTGTGGTTTGAAACCAAACTTCTCCTCAGGAGGATAGATGGGGCAATTCAGGTGAGATCTAACTTTCTATTCACTAGTGGGATTTGAGCAGTCCGGGGGGACCACCACGGCTCATCTCTTCTCGATAATCCATATATCCCTTATCAGTTTATGGACAACTATCTCTCTAGTAGTGGTTTAGGTTCGGCCTCAATGGAAAAATAAAATAGAGCACCTAACAACCTATCTTCACAGACCAAGAACTACGAGATTGCCCCTTTCACTCTAGGGTGACGGAGGGATCGTACCATTCAAGCCTTTTTTTTCATGCTTTTCCTAGAGGTTCGGAGAAAGTTGCAATCAATAGGAGTTTCCTAATCCTACCTTCCTGAAAGGAAGAATGTGAAAAAAATTTTCCTTTCCGTAGGGACCAGGAGACTGGATCTAGCCGTAAGAAGAATGCTTGGCTAATAAATAATTCACTTCTTGGTCTTCAATCCCCTCAGTCACTATGAACGCCCTCGATCAGTGCAATGGGATATGTCTATTTATCTATATCTTGGCTCAGAATGGGAGCAGGTTTGAAAAAGGATCTTATAGTGTTTAGGGTTGGGCCAAGAGGGTCTCTTAACGCCCACTTTTTTTCTTCTCATCGGAATTATTTCTTATTTTACAAATACTTGCCATGGTAAGGAAAAAAGGGGGAACAAGAACACTTGGAGAATGTAGTACAACGGAGAGTTGTATGCTTTTGGGAAGGATGAATTACTCCTAAAAATGAATCTATTGATTCTCTTCCAATTGGTTGGATCGTAGGTGCGATGATTTACTTCACGGCAAGATCATTAGTTCAAGACCAGGATGGCCCAGCTGCGCCAAGGAAAAGAATAGAAGAAGCATCTGACTCCTTCATGCATGCTTCACTTGGCTCGGGGGGTATAGCTCAATTGGTAGAGCTCCACTCATGCAATTTGGTCATTGCGATTACAGGTTGGGTGTCTAACTATCCAGGTAGTAATAATAGTATCTTGTACCTGAACTAGTGGTTCACTTTTTCTAAGTAATGGGGAAGAGGACCGAAACATGGCACTGAAAGACTGTATTGAGACAAATATGGGATATCAAGAACGTAGAAGAGTAGGATGGGTGGTTGGTCAGATCTAGTATGAATCGTACATGGACAGTAGTTGGATTCGATAACTCCCCTAGTTTCCCCTATCTAGGATCCCTGGGGAAGAGAATCAAGTTGGCCCTTGCGAATGCTTGATCCACTATCTCCCTTCAACCCTTTAAACGAAATGCGACAAAAGGAAGAAAAATCCATGAACCAACCCCATCGTCTCCACCCCGTAGGAACTACAAGATCACCCCAAGGATGCCTCCGGTATCTAGAGGTCGTGGACCAACTATAGAACCTTGTTCAATAAGTGGAATGCATTAGTTGTCCGCTTTCAGGTTGGGCAGTAAGGGTCGAAGAAGGGCAATAACTCATTCTTAAAACCAGCATTCTTAATACCAAAGAGTCGGAGGGGGAAAGCTCTCTGCCATTTTTGGTTTTCCTGTAGCAAGATCCTCCGGAACAATAAGAATCCTTAGTTAGAATGGGATTCCAGCTTAGCACCTTTTGAGATTTTAAGAAGAGTTACTCTTTGGAAAGTATAGTACGATGAAAGTTGTAAGTTGTGTTCGGGGGGAGTTATTGTCTATCGTTAGCCTCTATTGTAAAATCAATCGGGGGCCTGAGAGGTGGTGATTTACCCTGTGGTAGATGTCAGTGATTCGAGTTCGCTTATCTCCAACTATATATGATAGTACCCAATTTTTTTGATTCGGCAGTTAGTTTGATGCATGATTTATCATTCATGGATGTTGATAAGATCTTTCCATTTCATTTAGCAGCACCTTAGGATGACATAGCCTTAAATTAAAGTAAAGTAAAATTAAGGGCGAGGTTCAAACGAGAAAAGGCTTACGGTAGATAGCTAGGCACCTAGAGACGAGGAAAGGCATAGTAAGCAATGAAATTCTTCAAGGAGTTGAAAATAAGCGTAGATTTGGAGATTTTCAAATAGGTTAACCTTTCAAGCTGCTGCTCAATCCATGGGCAAACAAGAGACAACCTAGCAAACTGAAACATCCTAGTAGCTGGATGAAAAGAAAGCAAAAGCGATTCTCGTAGTAGAGGCGAGCGAAATTAGAGTAGCCTAAATCATGCAAACATGGTTGTAGGAAAGTAATAAAAGTGTCGTTCTATTAGGCAAAGTGGTGAAGTGTCGAACCCTATATGACAATAGTCTAGTAGCCGAAAGCATCACTAGCTCACGCTCTAACTCGAGTAGCATGGGGCACGTGGAATCCCGTGTGAATCAGTAAGGATCACATTGCAAGGCTAAATACTCTTGGGTGACCGATAGCGAAGTAGTACCGTGAGGGAAGGGTGAAAAGAACCCCTTCAAGAAGTGAAATAGAACATGAAACCATAAGCTCCCAAGCAGTGGGAGGAGCTTAGGCCTCTAACCGCGTGCCTGTTGAAGAATGATTCGGTGACTCATAGGCAGTGGGTTAGTTAAAGGAACCCACCGGAGCCGTAGCGAGAGCGAGTGTTCATAGGAAAATTGTCGCTACTTATGGACCCAAATGTAGGTGATCTATATGACTAGGATAAAGCTTGAGTGAAACTAAGTGGAGGTCTAAATCGACTGATGTTGAGGAATCAACGAACGAGTTGTGGTTATGGGTGAAATGCCACTCCAACCTAGAGCTAGCTAGTTCTCCCTAAAATGTGTTGAGGCATAGTAGTTGACTAGACATCTAAGGGTAAAGCACTGTTTTGGTGTGGACCGTGAGAGCGGTACCAAATCAAGGCAAACTCTGAATACTAGAAATGACCTCAAAATAACAGGGGTCGAGGTCAGCCAGTGAGACAGTGGGGATGAGATTTATCGTCGAGAGGGAAACAGCTCGGATCACCAATTAAAACCCCTAAATTACCGTTCAATGATAAAAGAGGTAGAGGAGTAGAGATACCTAGGAGGTTTTCCTAGAAGTAGCTGCCCTTGAAAAAGTGCGTAATAGTTCACTAATTGAGCGATCTTGTGCCAAAGATGAACAGTGCTAAGCGATATGCCGAAGCTGTGGGATGTAAAAATGCATTGGTAGGGGAGTGTTTCGCCTTAAGGGGAAACACCAGCGTAAGCGGGAGTAGACGAAGCGGAAGTGAGAATGTCGGCTTGAGTAACACAAGCATTTGTGAGAATCTAATGCCTTGAAAACCCAAGGGTTCCTCCCCAAGGTTTGTCCACAAAAGGTGAGTCATGGCCTAAGATCAGGCCGAAAGGCGTAGTCAATGGACAACAGGTGAATATTCCTATACTACCCCTTTTTCGTCCTGAGGGACGGACGAGGCTAGGTTAGTTGAAAGATGGTTATCAGCTCAAGGACGCAATTTGCCCTTGCTTTTTCAGGGTAAGAAGCGGTAGAGAAAATGCCCCGAGCCAATGTTTGAGTACCAGACGCTACGACGCTGAAGTAACCCATGCTATACTCTTAGGAAAAGCTCGAACGACCTTCAACAAAAAGGTACATGTACCCGAAATTGACAGAGGTGGGTAGGTAGAGAATACCTAGGGGCGCGAGACAACTCTTTCAAAGGAACTCGGCAAAATAGCTCCGTAACTTTAGGAGAAGGGGTGTCTCCTCACAAAGGGGGTCACATTGACCAGACCCAAGCGATTGTTTACCAAAAATAGAGGTCTTCAGAAAGTCATAAGACCATGTATGGGGGCTGACGCCTACCCAATGTCGAAAGGTCGAGGATGTTGGTGACCTGATGATAGGGAAGCCGACAACCGAAGCCCTAGTGAGCAGAAGTCGTAACTCAAACGGTCCTAAGGTAGCGAAATTCCTTCTCGGGTAAGTTTCAACCGACATAAAAGGCATAACAATCTGGGCACTATCTCTAGGAGAGGCTCGATGAAATAGACTTGTCTGTGAAGATGCAGATTACCCGCACCTACACAAAAGACCCTATGAAGCTTCACTATTCCCTAGGATTGGCTTTGGGGTTTTTCTGCAAAGCTTAGGTGGAAGGTGAAGAATGCCTCCTTCTAGGGGGCCCGAGCCATCAATGAGATACCACTCTTGAAAAGCTATAATTCTAACCTTATGTCAGGACCTATGGGCCAAAGGACATCTCAGGTGGAGAGTTTCTATGGGGCGTAGGCCTCCAAAAACTAAGGGAGACGTGTAAAGGTTTCCTCAAGCCTGATGGAGAATAGCCCTAGAGTGCAAAGGCAGAAAGGAGCTTGATTGCAAGACCCACCCGTCGAGCAGGGACGAAAGTCGGCCTTAGTGATTCGGTAGTGTCGAGTAAAAGGGTTATCGCTTAACGGATAAAAGTTACTCTAGGGATAATAGGTTGATCTTCCCCAATAACTTACATCAACGGGAAGGTTTGGCACCTTGATGTCGGCTTTTCACCACCTGGGGTTGTACTATGTTCCAAGGGTTGGGCCGTTCGCCCATTAAAGTAGTAAGTGAGCTGGGTTCAGAACATCGTGAGACAGTTCAATCCATATTTAGTTTGTGCGTTAGAGCATTGAGAGGACCTTTCCCTAGTTCGAGAAGACTGGGAAGGACGCACCTCTAGTGTACCAGTTATTGTACCCACAGTAAACATTGGGTAGCCAAATGCAAAGCAGATAACTGCTGAAATCATCTAAGTAGTAAGCCCACCCCAAGATGAGTGCTCACCTATTTTGACTCCCCTAAAGCCTTCAATGGCATAACCAAGACAGCAAAGGGGTTCTCTGTCGTCTAATTCAAAAAATTCACCCAATTGAGCTAATAGCTTGATGACAAAGACTTTGTTTCTCGTTGATAAGAGTCAATACAACTATTAATGTGATTATTGCAACCATAATTAGTATCATTATCATACAAGTTGAAATGATAGTGGGGCTCATCATTTTTCGATCCAATATTTATATAACTAGAATTATGATAACTATAAAAAAACTTTCTTGTTCACTCAAAAAAGAATGATCATTGTTAAGCTCAAAAATTTGATTTTCACTATCAAAATATATAGAATAACAGTCCTAATTACTATCCCTAATTAAAAAAGGTGTCATCAGAAATGAAATTCCAAATGTCTTTGATGTCAACTAAATGATCAATGTTACTGTAATAACTAGAGCTGTCAGTACAATCATGAATGCTTTTATCTATATCATTTCTATTCGGGTCTTCGTTTATAGTAGTATTTTCAACAGGAGCAATGTGACTATCCATTGATTTACTTTGCCCATATCTGTATTCTAATTCTCCCTTAGACAAGATCAAATTGAACCATGATTTTTCCATATAGCTTTCTTGCTTCTATTTCCATGAAAGTACAGTAGATGAATAGTCATTCGATGAAAAATCAATTGAATATTTTATTTCCTATCAGAATATGCATACTAGATACAATCACTAGGGTTATTGACTAAAAATGAGTGAATATTGAAAGAAATGATTCTCTTTTTTGAGAACCTAGAGTAGTAGTTCATTATATATGATATAGCTCTTTTTTCTTTTGAATTAGAAATATCATTTTTTAATTAGAAATAGTGATTTCCCATGTTGTGTAAAATTCGCATTGAAGAAATTGAAAAAAGAAAATTTTCTCCTATCAAGAACCTTTTTCATAAAATCTCATCTACTAGTACTAATACAATACAATAAGTTTCTATTCCAACATAGAGCCAAAAGGACAACATATAGGATGAGTAGAAGAAGTTGTGATGCTTGGCTTGATCCATGATCCGAAACCGTGGTATATAGGATAGAAAAGAATACACCAATCCTAAGGATCCATACATAGGATTAATTATGGACCCAGGAGAAAATTTGAGTTGTGTTTAGTCTTTTATTTTTGTATTTAAGATCTTGTATATCTAGAAAAAAATATATCTATAACAAATATAGAGAATAGAATCGGCTCAGTCCTTTTAGTAAAAGATTGGGCTGATTTTAATTGCAATTTAACAAATCAACATTAATTACTAGATTATAAAGTATCCATTGCTTCGAATTCAAATTTGATTTATCAAGCTAGTTTATCTAATTTATCCACTGCGTCGAATTCAAATTTGATCACCTTCCATACTTCACAAGTACCATCTAGTTCAGGACTCCATTTGCTAGCCTCGCAGATAATTTCATTACCCTCGCGAGTAAGGTCACGTCCCTTATTACGAGCTTGTACACATGCTTCTAAAGCTACTCGATTAGCTACAGCACTCGGTGCATTTCTCCAAGGGTGTCCTAAAGTTCCTCCACCGAATTGTAGTATGGAATCATCTCCAAAGATAAACGTGAATACCCCCCGAAGCTACGAGTAGAACACCTGGCATAGAAATGAAATCTTGGGTGAAATAAATACCACGGCTTCGATCTTTTTAAATAAAATAATCACGTAGTAAATCAGCAATGCCCAAAGTTATTTACCTTTCTCCTTCAAGTATACCTACTACTGTACCAACATGAATATAATCTCCACCAAACATATGTAAAGCTTTAGCTAGTACATGAAAGTACATACCATGATTCTTCTATCTATAAATAACTACGTGCATTGCGCGATGGATATGAAGAAGTAGACCATTATCTCAGCAATAATGAGCCAAGCTAGTATTTGCAGTGAACCCACCTATTAAGTAGTCATGCATTATGATAGGAACTCGCAATTCTCTGGCACACACAACGCTTTGATCATTTCTTCGCATGTACCTGCAATAGCATTCAAGTAATGCCCTTTGATTTCACCTGTTTCAGGATGTGATTTATAAATTGCTTCGGTACAAAATAAGAAAAGGTCTCTCCAGCATATAAATGGTTGGGAGTTCACATTCTCATCATCTTTGGTAAAATCAAGCCTACCATATAGACATTTATAGACTGCTCTACCGTAGTTCTTAGCAGATAACCCCAATTTAGGTTCAATAGTACATTCTAATAGGGGAGACCATACTTGTTCAATTTATCTCTTTCAACCTGGATGCCATGAGGTGGGCCTTGGAAACTTTTAATATAAGCAGTAGGGATTCCCAGATCCTCTAGATGTAAAGCGCGCAGGGATTTGAACCCAAATACATTACTCACAATGAAAGTAAACATGTTAGTAACAAGCCTTCTTCAAAAAGGTCTAAAGGGTAAGCTACATAACATACATATTGATCTTCTTCTCTAGGAACATGCTCAATGTGGTAGCATCACCCTTTGTAACAATCAAAGCTGGTAAGCCTATCAGTCCACACGGTTGTCCATGTACAAGTAGAAGATTCAGCAGCTACCGCAGCCTCTGCTTCTTCAGGCAGAACTTCAGGTTGAGGAGTTAATCGGAATCCTTCCAAGATATCAATATCTTTGACTTCTTATTCAAGAGTATAATAAGTCAATTTATACTCTTTAACACCAGCTTTGAATCAAACACTTGCTTTAGTCTCTGTTTGTGGTGACATAAGTCCCTCCCTACAACTCATGAATTAAGAATTCTTGCAACAACAAGGTCTACTTGATATATATGAGGAGTTAATGAAACCTTTTTGAAGAAATCTTTCAAAAAATTATCAATGAATCTGAAATGTTCCTTATTAGACCATGGTATTTGATTAGCCAAACACGTCATTATTCTACATTCTTTTATATGTATGGCGCAACCCGATCCGTGTTTTTCAAGTTTATAATTCCTTAAATTTTTTTTTGAATCAAAATTCTAAATGCAAATGAAATAAATGAAATAGAAATAGATAAATAATATAAAAATAATTTTAATATAATAATCTAATATATTATAAATAAGTTCGAATACTATTATATATTAGAATAGATAATATATAATAGAATTAATATTCTAACATCTAATATAAATTATATATTATAAGCTCAATAATAAGAAATAAGAAATTCACCCTTGACATTAATATATGTTGTATATGTAAATCCTAGATGTGAAAATAGACATAATTCGACCTTGAAATGAAAAAAAAGGTATATAGATGGAAAAATGGGGAGATGTTGGAAGTAAAGTAAAAAAAAAAATCAATATGCTAAAATAAAATACGAAATGAAATTGAAACAAGGCTAATGAGATAGAAATAAGGAATCATAAATAGAGTTCGGGTTCGAATTCCATAGATAATATGGATGGTGTTGCCTATAATGATGGAAAAATGAAAGACTCTCTCAAAAGTTTTATTTATCCACTTCCTATTTTGAAAATAGGTTGGTTGAACTTAAAATTTCCTTCATTGAATAAAGAAACAATCCAATTGCATGCACTTGAATTGGATGGGACCAAAGAAATCAAGCGCTAACCCCCATTTTTTATTGAATTAACCGATCAACCTCTTGTCGAAGAATTTTGTATTACTCTTCCTAGAGTTTCCAGGCTTGAAAAAGAAAATATGGACGTATTTCTCAAACATCGGTCCAGTACTGGATGTAGCCTTTCCCCCGAGCAAGATGCCTAATATTTACAATTCCTTAGTAGTTAAGGGTCGAGATACCACTGGTCAACAAGTTAATGTAATTTGTGAGGTACAACAATTATTAGGAAATAATCAAGTTAGAGTTGTAGCTATGAGCGCTATAGATGGTTTAACGAGAGGAATGAAAGTGATTGACATGGGAGCTCCTCTAAGTGTTCCAGTTGGCAGAGTGACCCTAGGACGAATTTTTAACGTGCTTGGGGAGCCTGTTGATAATTTAGGTCCTATAGATACTCACACAACATCCCCTATTCATAAATAAGTGCTTGGTCCAAGAAAATCCTACCTAATGGAGAAATCATTGGAGAGGTGACAAAACCCTATACTTTTCATTACAAAACCAATAAACTGGAAAAGGATGGATTATTTTGTGAAAGAATTTTTGGACCTATAAAATTTGGAATTTGCGCTTGTGGAAATTATCGAGTAATTGGAAATCAAAAGGAGGGCCCTAAATTTTGTAAACAATGTGGAGTTGAATTTTTTTATTCTCTTATATGAAGATATCAAATGGGATACATAAGGCTGGAATGTCCAATAACTCATGTATGGTATTTGAAACATCTTCCTAGTTATATCACCAATCTTTTAGACAAACCTCTTAAAGAATTAGAGGGTCTAGTATACTGCAATGTGTGATTTGATCGAAATTATTACTTTACAGATTAGGAATGAGAAACTATCATCCCATGCACTCGAGTTGGGATGCCTTAGATCTAACATGTCTTTTGGGAAGAGTAACATGAAGGTCAGAATTATGGGCATATTCAATACTCCCAAATAAAAAGGGAATCAATCTATGGTTGAGTCAGTAAAAATAAATAATTAGGAATTTTGAGTTGTACCTCGTGAAAGAAAAAACTTACTTTTTTGTGTGTAATTAACAGTTCTCATTTCTTTTAGTTCTTTTAGAAAGAAATGAAATTATGATCAAGGAAACAAATATGTCATGGTTGCAGGAGTCTATACATTTCATATAGGCTTAGATTAAAGAGTAAATAGTAAAGTGGTCATTCTACAAAAAAAATGCATTTGTTTCTACTATTGAGTACTAGCATGGGTGATGGAGCAACTAGTAATGACATGTAGTGTGCCACGTGTACATCATGATGACGTTGCAATATTTAAATTTTTTTAAAAAATCTTAAAAAATAAATAAAATCTTTATAATTATTTAAAAAAACACACATCTAATATGAATCTAGGCAACCATTTGTCTAGGTTCATCCAACAATGATTTTTTAAATAATTATTAAAAATATACAAAAATATTTAAAATTTATTAAATTTATAATCAATTATTAAAATGATTTAAAATGATAAAATTTATTAAAAATAATGTCCATTATGAACTTGGAAAAAGTTGTTCAGGCTAGAATGAATTTAGACAACAAGTTGTCCAAGTTCAGTCTAGAGTAGTTTCTTGAATAACTATTAAATGATATAAAAGTTATAGTAAATTATTATCTTTTTAAATAATTAATAAATATTTTTTTATTTTAGGATTTTTAATTTTTTTTAAATATTTGATGATGTGGCGAAATGCCAAATTAGCATGAGGTACATATGTCGTTGTTTGGTTGCTTTGTCAACCATGTCATCATTTAATAGTTGATGTAATGCCTCGAATTTTTGGGCCTAGTAGAATTGGGCCAATTGGGCCTTGGGCATGAGAGTGTTTAAAATTTTTGAGAATAAGAGAACGACACTAATGCAAGTTGGACCTATTGGGTGAGTGATTTTGGAAGGTTAGGGGGCTTCCATGAAGTCTCGGGTTCAAACCTGGGCTTTAGGAAAAATTTTGGTTTTAGATGAATAAAACCCTGGGAGTAAGTGAGTAGGCTTTAAGAATAAATTGTGGAAAAAAATGACACAAGGAAGTGAGTAGTCTAGTGGCAAGGCGTCATTAAGGTTGCAAGGGAGCATGGGTTCAAGTCTTGGCACTTTCAATTCATTTTTATTTCCTTTTAAAAGAACTTAGACTTTGGCCCATAGGCTTATATTTAGTTGCACATGTTTTAAGTCACAAAAGGAGCTTGTGTTTTGGTGGCATGTAGCGCCTTGAGCATAGGAGGGGGCAAGGGCTCGAATCCCATTACAAGCAAAAAGGGATATTTATTTTGCTAAGTTGGGACGGCAGGTGGTTTTGATGGAATTAAACTCTGCTGATGGAGGGATCCCACATCGGGAAGCTAGCGTGAGAGTAGGCGAGAAGCTGGCTTTAAATAGAGCGATCTATGGGGAGAGGAAGCATACCTTGGTTGGCGTTTGGGCATAGGAGTGTTCGGAGCGTAGATTAACTCCAGATTCCTATCAGGTGTGTATTTTGCACTACTCTAGCCGTAGAGCGGCAAATGCCGAAATGCCGGTCACACGGTGATGGTAGCCACACAAGCGTGTTAGCGCACGTGTGGGAGCTTCGACACGATAGTTGAGGCCATCATGAGTGTTCTTGTGGGTTTAGGCTGTTTGGGCCACGATGGGCCAAAAGGGGCCATGTGGGACCAATGGGCCCGTGGGGTCCAATCGGATAAGTTGTATGATTGTGTAGTAAATATTGGACTGGACTATGTGAATCTCATATCTATGGCTAGATTTGGGCTAAATGGGCCACATGATCGAATGGGTCCTAGGCCCATTCGCATCGTTATCTCTGTTTAGAATACATTGGTTTACAAAATTACTGAAATATCCTCGACTTGTAAAATTATCGAAATACCCCCAGTTTATGAAATTACTGAAATACTCCAGTTTGTAAAATTACCGAAAGACCCCTAGTTTGCAAAATTACTGAAATACCCCTGACTTATAAAATTACCGAAATACCCCAATTTGCGAAAATACCGAAATACCCAAATTTGTAAAATTATCGAAATGCCCCCGATTCGTAAAATTACCAAAATATCCATGATTTGCAAAATTATCGAATTACCCTTAGTTTGTGAAATTACTGAAATACCCCTGGTTTGTGAAATTACCGAAATACCCCGATTTGCAAAATGACTAAAGTACCCCCGATTTGTGAAATTACCGAAATACCCCTGATTTGTGAAATTACTGAAATACCCTCGGATTGCAAGATTACTGAAATACCCCTAATTTGTGAAATTATCGAAATACCCTCGGTTTGTAAAATTACTGAAATACCCCTAGTTTGCAAAATTACTGAAATACCCCCTGTTTGTAAAATTACTGAAATACCCTCATTTTGCAAAATTACCGAAATGCCTCTGTAGGATAGAATTACCGGAATACCCCTGAATAGTAGGATTTTCAAAATACCCTGATAGGGTAAGATGATTATTTTGCCCTTGTGGGTAAATGACTGACTTAGACTATGAGTTGACTAATTTGACTATGGTTGTATGACTGATAAGCTTTTATTATATGTTGAAATGATTGTTACTGAGCATGGTCATTTTGCATACGCGTGTAATGATTAAGCATGACGTACACGACATATTGTATGGGGTTGGGACATTGATACGGAGGAAGTTCTGATAGGGCCGCACGGGTCGCCTGACGACTGTGGATCCAGTATTAATATGATAGGGTCTGTAACATCCTGAATTTGTGGGGCTTCGCATTTAATGTGCTATGATGTTTATGTTATGCTTGATATGCTAGTTAGGGTGTTTAAGGGGTCTAGAATGGGCACAGGATTGGGCCGAGGCCGTAATCAAATTTTCTACTTGGGCACTCTAGTGGAGAGTCAGGTAGGATAGAGCTTAAAAGATGTTATCTGTGTTTTAAAATACAAAATGGGCTTGTAGCCCAATGGGAAGTGGCGCTACATAAGGGAGTTATAAGGTGGCGTCAATTGAGGAGGCCCAAGTTCGAGTCGCATGAAGCCCAATTATTTTAATAAGTTAATTTTTGGCATTTAAGTGGGTAGAATGGGACGGCAATGAGGGTTTAAAATAGGGAGATTTAATTAGTGGGATAATGTGGATAATATGGCTGATAATGTGGTAGATTAAGGAAGGAAGATGTGGTGTTATCTGGGTCACTTGTGGATGAGAGATCAGATCGATAAGGGAGAAAATTTAGGATTTATCTGCTGGTCACAGTGGTGGCGGAAATTCCAACACTGAGGGGGAGGAGGAATCGGTTCTGGTATGTTCAAGGGGTGCCGAAATTTCCCTTGATTAATAGCTTAGTTTTAGTTTTAAAAAGGGGCATTTTCGGTTTTTAGGGAGTAGGTGCCGAAATTTAGGTTAAGTAAGGGGGATATCTCTTCAATTCCGGCATTTGGATCCTATTCTCTTTTTCTTTTTCCTCTCCTCTCCACTTTGTTGCAAAAGCCGAAATTCCATTCTACTTTTCTCTTCTCAATCGTTTTTCTTAAAAAGCCGAAACCCTTAATTTTAATTCTCTTCTCCATTCTTTTCCTATAAGCCGAATATTCATTGTTATTGTTTTTCTCCTTGCCGATTTCTTTCTTCTATCGTACTAAGTGCCGGAATCTTTAAGGGTTAGTCGAATCGGTTAGTGTTAAGGTAAGTGTCGAATTCTTTCTTCATTCTTCCCTTCCGGTTTTTGGAGGTCAAAGCCGAAAGGCTAGTTGGCGTGATAAGATTATCCTTGGAGTAATGTTCTGATTGTTCTCGTGTTTTTATTTTGGGGCGACACATCGGGAATCGAAGTAGAAGTAGATCGTCTAGATCTAAAAGCCAGAAACAGCTAGTCTCTAAAGTCCCATATCTCTTTTCGGGATTTCAAGGTAAGGGGTTCTCTTTAGTTTTTCGTTAGGATCGGTTATTGTATTTGTGATCTTAATCATATGTTATGGATTAACAACCATATGTTGTGATGGTAGCAACTGATAAGGTCTTTTGATGGAATCAAATGTCGATCAGGTGAAGGAGGGGATTGGATCTGTAAACCCAATCCCTAAGTTTAAGAAACGAGCGGTGTCAGCGGTTTGAGATTGGCCACCAGGTTGTGGACCGGCTTCAGAACAAAACCTTAGACAGTTAGCAGTCGTATCGGCTTCTGATAGTGTCGACATAGAAAGTATCGTCTTGACTGTAATCAGATGTGTAGATCTCTATCACACTAATTAATCTGTACTATACTTATGATATGGGCTAAAAGCCGAAAAAAGGCTGTATGGACAGTCGTATTACCCGAAAAGGGTAGGCAAGGGATGCCAGGTACGTAATCATAGAAACTTCTCTATGTGTATCGATGTATATGATAGTCTGTGATCTTTTAGGTAGTATATTGTGTTGATTCTGTATGTATGTATGCATGGGATGGGGTTAATATGATGAAGGGGAAGAGCATGTTAATAGGTCACTTGGTGATCGGTGGCTAAACCACGAATTGTAAAGTCAGGTCACAATAGTGATGGTGGCTAAACCACGTTAAATTTATTCCTGATTGTTAGGAATAGGCAGCATGACTGTCGATATGGTGTGTAGTGGTTGGTGGGTTGATTGTAGAAATCCCCGAGGTGTGTTGGCTGGTACAGGCTGGTGTGTAGAGGATGGACTTTTAGGTTGGGTTGGGCCATGTTGCATGTAAATATTCTGTTGCCATTGTGTATGGGCTAAGGCCCATAATGTGTTTGTGGGCCTCAAGCCTTTTATGTGTTTTCGGGATTTGCACACTGAGTCTTGGTGACTCACCCCTTTATTTTCCTAAACCTTTTAGGTGGGCAGTAGATCGTGGATATGGGAGCCGAGGCGGACTCGAGGGGCCATCAAGTCTTTTATTTTAATAAACTATTTCCCGCTTTTCTTCAAGTTTTAATTTTGGGACTATTTATGTAATAAGGCCTCCATAGTTTAGGTGATCAATTTATATTTGTTAATGTTTACATTATATAAATTTATGTTCAAAGACTTACTTATAAGAGGAAATAAAATGGGATTTTCAAACAAGTTTAAAAAAAACCCACAAAGCTTTTCTGCAAATAGCACTTATTTAATGAATAACTACATAATCAAACCGAGATTTCAAATCCCTTCAAAGCAAAGTTTTTAACAATTAGCCCGTAACATACCAGATCTGGTCGTGGCTTTTGGGCTGGGTTTGAGGTGTTACATTTTGGTATCAGAGCCAGGTTGCAAAACTCAGGCTGTGAAATGGGTCTAGTAGAGTTTTGTAAAATTGATGAGAATTTGAGAAAAATGCCTTGGGTTGAGATATGGCCTTCGAGTCTACCGGCACCCGATCCACGCAGGTAAGTATTCTAACTCTTGATATGATATGCATGCTGGGTTTGATGGGCTTGATGGACGTAGACTAGTATGAATAGGATTAATGGACCTTAGGCCTAGCTTATACAACCTTTCAATTTCATAAAACTTAATCTAATTAAACATGTCCATAAACAAGTCACTGGGTTAGGGTGTGGTAACAGGCATACGCATGTCTAGGATTGGATTTAGGGAGAGCCTGGTACTTAAGCGGTCCTAGTGACCCACCTCCTCTTCGCTGGAATCCTACCTGGTGCGTAGTGACTATCACCTTAGCCATGAAGACTTGTTGACAGGCCAAAATTTATAATTAAAACCCGGAAGGGACCAGCCACCCTATTTCACAAAATTACTAAAATACCCTCTAGTTTTGTAAAATTTCTGAAATACCCTTGATTTGTGGAAATTTCCCAGAATACCCTAGATTTGTAAAACTACCAAAATTTGTGAAGATACTGAAACACCCCCGGTTGGCAAAATTACCAAGATACCCATGTTTTGTAAATTTACCCGATAACCCCTAAATTCACAAGAGCACCCGGTTTACAAAATTAAATCTTCCAAAGTACCTCTGTTCTAAAAAAAATATCAAAAACTTCTATTTCAAAAAATCACCAAGATACTCTATATTGGGAAATTACGAAAATACCCCTAGGACAAAATTACGAAAATACCCCTGGGTAGTAAAATGACGAAAATACCCTTATGTGATGAATGTGAGTTCATGGATGCTACTTATATGTTGATGTATGATGGTTGAATGTATGTGGTTCCTAGAACTAGGAGATACAAACTTGAGACTGAAACCTGTAGATATAGTTCTGAATTCGAAAGAACTACTCTTGAAACTACTGTCCATAAGATTGTTCGTGGTTAATTAGTGGAAGAAATTAATAATTCATAAAATTTCTAATCAGATAAACGTGAGTCGGTAGAATGAGTACAAGGGGTCGTGGATGTCCGTCGAGTGGCCGTGGTAGGGGTAGGATGGCCGTGTCAGAACCAGTAGGATCTGGCCATGGGTCAGGAAACGAGATGCTAGTTCCACCAGCTGCGGAGGTAGAATTTCAGGCGATGTTAAGGGTTTTAGAGAGGGTTGCTGGGGCAGGCATGGGCACAGGAGCTCGGAAATCTGTGTGAGAACGACTTAGAGCCAATGGGGTAGAAATGTTTCGGGGAATTTCTGGTATAGCCCCGAGTACAGCTGAGTATTGGTTGGAGGCGGTTGAGCATATAATGGATGATTTGGATTTCACGGAAGAGGAAAAACTGAAAGGGGTTGTATCTCTCCTGCGGGACGAAGCTTATCAATGGTGGCTTACAGTTAAGGATGGTACGGTGGCTGACCGTATCACTTGGGATCTCTTCAAAATGGCGTTTCAGAGTAAATACATTGGGTCGAGTTATGTGGATGTGCAGCATAGAGCGTTTCTAAATCTGGTTCAGGGAAGTAGGTCGGTGGCTGCGTATGAAGCGGAATTCTTACGCCTTAGCCGTTGTGCTCGAGGGATGGTGGCCACAGACCATGAATGTTGTGTTCAATTTGAAGATGGCCTGAGGGACGATCTGCGTGTATTGATAGCACCACAGCGGGAGAGGGAATTTGCTGTGCTTGTGGAAAAAGCTAAGATAGCTGAGGAGGTTAAGTGGACAGAAAAACTGAATCGGGATAGAGATAGGAGTGGAAGTAAGAGAAATTTTGAATCATCAGGGGCAGCTGGGCGTATCCAGAAAAGACCTAAGTCAGACGGGCCGAGACGGGATGAGGGACTTGCTGCTGCTAGTCAGATACAGAAGTGTGCTCGATGTGGTAAATTCCATGTAGGTGAGTGTTGGGCAGGCAGTGGGAAGTGCTTCAGGTGTGGATCTACAGACCACCAAGTTAGGAACTGTCTGCAGCAACGGGGCAGTGAAGGGCCCACAGGTCAAGAGAATACCCAGCTGGGAAGAGGAGGTCAGCAGCCATAGAGAGGTCGTGGTCCAACCAGAGGTGGTAATGGTTCCGGTCAGGGTCGTGGAGCACCAGGCCAAGGGGCAGGAAACACTGAGGCGAGACAGCCGGGGTTAGTCTATGCTGTTAAATGTCGAGAGGAGGCAGACAAACCGAATGTCGTAACCGATACATTTTTAATTTTTGGCTTGCCTTACACTGTATTGATTGACATTGGGTCGACGCATTCATATGTTGCTAGTAGGGGGTCTGGAACTTTAAGCGTAGATTCTGAGATTTCCTCTAGGGAGATGACTGTAGTTAGCCCGTTAGGACAATCTGTAGTGGTAAACAAACTTTAACGGGAGATACCTTTAGAAGTTTAGGGGATAGTTTTTAGGACGGATTTAATGGAATTACCGTTCGAGGAGTTTGATTTAATATTAGGCATGGATTGGCTGGTGAGGTATCAAGCTACTGTAGATTGTGCAGCCAAGAGTTTGGTGTTAAAAACCCCCGAGGGTGGCAAAGTGTTGGTGTTAGGGGAAAGGGGGAACTGTTTGTCAAATGTGGTGTCTGCCTTAAGAGCAGAAAGGATGGTGAGAAAAGGATGTCAGGCAATTTTAATGTTTGTTCGGGCTTTGGAAGCCAAGGAAGTAACTGTCAAGGATGTTAGGACGGTGAGGGAATTTCCTGATGTTTTCCCAGAAGAGCTTCCGGGATTACCTCCAGACCGTGAAGTGGAGTTTGGTATTTATCTTCTTCCGGGAATAGCACCAATGTCTATCGCTCCATACAGAATGGCGCCGAAGGAGTTAATGGTATTAAAGGCACAGATCCAAGAGTTGCTAGATAGAGGGTTTATTCAACCAAGTGTGTCGCCTTGGGGAGTGCCGGTGTTATTCGTTAAGAAGAAGGATGGATCAATGCGTATGTGCATTGACTATCGTCAGTTGAATAAGTTAATAATTAAGAACAAATACCTGTTGCCAAGGATCGATGACTTGTTCGATCAGTTGAAGGGGGCCTCAGTCTTTTCGAAGATAGATCTGAGGTCAGGGTACCATCAGCTTAAGGTCAAGGAGGCGGATATTCATAAGACGGCTTTTAGGACTCTCTATGGTCACTACGAATTCATGGTGATGCCATTTGGGTTGACCAACGCGCCAGCAGCATTTATGGATATGATGAACCGAGTGTTCCAACCCTACTTGGATTGGTTTGTTGTGGTATTCATAGATGATATCCTGGTTTATTCAACAGCAGAAGAGGAGCATGACTCACATCTTCGGGTGGTTCTGCAGATTTTGAGGGAGAAGTAGCTATATGCCAAATTCAGTAAGTGCAAAATTTGGCTAAGGGAAGTTACTTTTCTAGGTCACGTTGTGTCCGCAAAGAGGATTAGGGTTGACCCTCGAAAAATTGAAGCGGTGTTGGATTGGAAGCCGCCTAAACAGGTAGCAGAAATTCAGAGTTTTCTTGGTCTGGCCGTATACTACCGAAGGTTTGTTGAAGGATTTTCATTGATTGTGGCACCGTTAACTAAGTTGTTGTAGAAAGGGGTTCCTTTTGTTTGGGCTGATAAGCAGCAAGAGAGTTTCGAGAGGTTAAAAAGGATCTTGACAAAGGCTCCAGTGTTGATTCAGCCGGAGGCTGCAAAGGAGTTCGTGATCTACTGTAATGCTTCACACACGGAACTAGGATGCGTATTGCTGCAAGATGGAAAGGTTGTTGCGTACGCATCTCGGCAGTTAAGACCGCACGAAGCAAATTATCCCATACATGATTTGGAATTCGCGGCAGTGGTTTTTGCTTTAAAGATCTGGAGACATTATCTGTACGGGGAGAAATCTGTCATTTATATCGATCATAAGAGTTTAAAATACCTTTTGACCCAGAAGGAGTTGAATCTAAGGCAAAGGAGGTGGATCAAGTTGTTAAAGGATTACGACTGCTCGATCGAGTACCATCCGGGTAAAGCTAACGTGGTGGCGGATGCCCTGAATCGTAAAGTAATCTCTGACTTGAGAGCGATGTTTGCTCACCTCAGTTTATACGATGATGGAAGGTTATTAGCTGAACTCTAAGTGAAACCCTCTTGGGTCAGTCAGGTTAAGGAGAAGCAGCAGACTGATGAGTTGCTAAAGGGGAAGTCTCAGGTAGGATCAAGTGATAGATCAGTGGGTTTTGGTGTGAATGAGGAAGGGCTAATATGTTTTCAAGGGAGAGTGTGCATGTCGAAAGATCTTGAGTTGAGACGTAAGATTTTGCAAGAAGCGCATGGTAGTCCATACGCTATGCACCCTGGAGGGAGTTAGATGTATCAGGATTTGCGAGAGCAGTTTTGGTGGCCGGGCCTAAAACGAGAGGTGACCGAATTTGTGGGGAAGTGTTTGACCTATCAGCGGGCAAAGGCAGAACATCAGTTAGCATCAGGGTTATTGCGCCCGATGAAGATTCCACAATGGAAGTGGGAAAGGATCACAATGGACTTTGTTAGTGGGCTACCCCTCACGCCTACTAAGAAAGATTCGGTCTTGGTGATTGTTGATCGCTTGGCGAAGTCTGCCCATTTCATACCGGTACGGGTTGATTACTCCCTGCAGAAATTGGCTAAGCTATACATAGTGGAGGTAGTGAGGTTGCATGGGGTACCAGTATCGATCATATCGGACAGGGACCCTAGATTCACATCACGATTTTGGAAGGCATTGCATCAAGCGTTGGGTACGAAGTTGGATTTCAGTACAGCGTTTCATCCTCAGACCGATGGTCTGTCTGAGCGGGTAATCAAGATCTTAGAGGACATGTTAAGGGGTTGTGTCATTGATTTCAGGGGTAGTTGGGAAGAATTTATACCATTAGTAGAGTTTGCTTACAACAACAGCTACCGGTCTAGTATTCAGATGGTGCCCTATGAAGCATTGTACGGACGGAGGTGTCATACTCCTACTTGTTGGACAGAATTAGGGGACTGTCGGATTTTGGGTCCAGAGTTGGTTACCGAGACAGAGGAGAAGGTCGAGTTAATTCGGGCTCGATTAAAGGAAGCGTCAGACAGACAAAAGTCCTATGCTGACCTGATGCGTAAGGACATAGAAGTTGCAATGGGTGACAAGGTTTTCTTGAAGGTGTCGCCATGGAAGAAAGTATTAAGGTTTGGACGAAAGGGTAAGTTAATTCCCAGATTCATCGGACCATATCGAGTGTTGAAACGAGTAGGACCCGTAGCCTATCAGCTTGAGCTACCTTCAGAGTTAAGCCAGATTCACAATGTGTTTCATGTCTCGATATTAAGACGATATCGTTCGAATCCATCCCATGTGGTGCAAGTGGAAGAAATCGAAGTAAGACCCGACCTATCCTTTGAAGAGGAGCCTGTGGCAATCTTAGATCGTGATGTCAAAGTGTTGCGAAGGAAGACGGTTCCACTGGTTAAAGTTCTGTGGCGGAATCACGGTTCTGAGGAGGCTACCTGGGAACCGGAGGAAGCAATGCGGCAGCACTACCCACATCTATTCTGACCAGGTAATTTTGAGGCCGAAATTTCTTTAAGGGGGTAGAATTGTAACATCCTAAATTGGTGGGGCTTCGCATTTAATGTGCTATGATGTTTATGTTATGCTTGATGTGCTAGTTAGGGTGTTTAAGGGGTCCAGAATGGCACAGGATTGGGCCGAGGCCGTAATCAAATTTTTTACTTGGGCACTCTAGTGGAGAGTCAGGTAGGATAGGGCTTAAAAAATGTTATCTGTGTTTTAAAATACAAAATGGGCTTGTAGCCTAATGGGAAGTGGCGCTACATAAAGGAGCTATAAGGTGGCGTCAACTGAGGAGGCCCAAGTTCGAGTCGCATGAAGCCCAATTATTTTAATAAGTTAATTTTTGGCATTTAAGTGGGTAGAATGGGACGGCAAAGAGGCTTTAAAATAGGGAGATTTAATTAGTGGGATAATGTGGATAATATGGCTGATAATGTGGTAGATTAAGGAAGGAAGAGGTGGTGTTATCTGGGTCACTTGTGGAGGAGAGATCGGATCGATAAGGGAGAAAATTTAGGATTTATCTGTTAGTCACAGTGATAGCCGAAATTCCAACACTGAGGGGGAGGAGGAATCGGTTCTGGTATGTTCAAGGGGTTCTGAAATTTCCCTTGATTAATAGCTTAGTTTTAGTTTTAAAAAGGGGCATTTTCGGTTTTTAGGGAGTAGGTGCCGAAATTTAGGTTAAGTAAGGGGGATATCTCTTCAATTCCGATATTTGGATCCTATTCTCTTTTTCTTTTTCCTCTCCTCTCCACTTTGTTGCAAAAGCTGAAATTCCATTATATTTCTCTCTTCTCAATCGCTTTTCTCAAAAAGCTGAAACCCTTAATTTCAATTCTCTTCTCTATTCTTTTCCTATAAGCCAAATATTCATTGTTATTATTTTTCTACTTGCCAATTTCTTTCTTCTATCGTGCTAAGTGCCCAAATCTCTAAGCGTTAGTCGAATCGGTTGGTGTTAAGGTAAGTACCGAATTCTCTCTTCTTTCTTCCCTTCTGGTCTTTGGAGGTCAAAGCCGAAAGGCTAGTTGGCGTGATAAGATTATTCTTAGAGTAATGTTCTGATTGCTCTTGTGTTTTTATTTTGGGGTGACACATCGGGAATCGAAGTAGAAGTAGATCGTCTAGATCTAAAAGTCGGAAACCGCTAGTCTCTAAAGTCCCATATCTCTTTTTGGGATTTCAAGGTAAGGGGTTCTCTTTAGTTTTTCGTTAGGATCGGTTATTGTATTTGTGATCTTAATCATATGTTATGGATTAACAACCATATGTTGTGATGGTAGTAACTGGTAAGGTCTTTTGATGGAATCAAATGTCGATCAGGCGAAGGAGAGGATTGGATCTGTAAACCCAATCCCTAAGTTTAAGAAACGAGCAGTTTCAGCGGTTCGAGATTGGCCACAAGGTTGTGGACCGGCTTCAGAACAAAACCTTAGACAGTTAGCAGTCGTATCGGCTTCAGATAGTGTCGACATAGAAAGTATCGTCTTGACTGTAATCAGGTGTGTAGATCTCTATCACACTAATTAATCTGTACTATACTTATGATATGGGCTAAAAGCCGGAAAAAGGCTGTATGGATAGTCGTATTACCCGAAAAGGGTAGGCAAGGGATGCCAGGTACGTAATCATAGAAACTTCTCTATGTGTATCGATGTATATGATAGTCTGTGATCTTTTAGGTAGTATATTGTGTTGATTCTATATGTATGTATGCATGGGATGGGGTTAATATGATGAAGGGGAAGTGTAATATCCTGATTTTGTGGGTCTATGCATTTGGTATGTTGCATGGCTAAGTTAGTTGGCTATGGCTTTGAGGTGAATATTGGGCTCGGGTTTGGGCTGTAAAACCTGGGCTAAGTGGCTGATAAATAGTGTTAGTTATAATCTGAGTTAAGTAATTATATTTGGTAGCAAACTGGGCTTGTGGCCCAATGTTTGGAGGAGCTTTTAGTGGGCATTAAGGTGGCGTCAAAAGGGGGGGAGAAGTTGGGCCTTGTGTGGCCGCTTGGGGCCCAAAGGGATGGATAAAATTCTGCACTCCTAGGGGAAGGGGGTGGACGACACAATGGCTACAATTTAGGAGCTTAAATCCTTTTATTTTTAGTGATAAATAATGATAATTAGGAAAGATAAGGATTAAATGGATGAGGGATATGATAATTGATGGATAAAGTTATCAGGAGGAAGAGAGTTGGCCGAATATCCAACTCTGTGTGTGTGCCTGTGTATAGCCGAAATTTGGAAGGAGAATTATCATCTTTTCCATTTGTTTTCTCACTTTCTCATCTTTTCTCTCAAGCCAAAATTCTTTTCTCTCTTTTTTCTCTTCTAGCCGAAATTCCCTAGCCTTCTTCTCTTCTCCAATATCTTCCTGAAAGCCGAATTCTTCTTACTCATATTCCTCCTCCATAGCCGAATCTACAAAGGAGGTTTCTGTTTCCCGAAGGTGCACCATAAGCTGCATACTCCTTAGTAATCTGGTGAGTTTCGGGATTTTATTCTATGCGATTTCACTCTTTCTTTTCATTAATATCTAACCCGAAACACTTGTTTAAGGCCTGTTGATTTCCCCTCTCTGTCCCTAGAAGCCGAATCATGTCCTGCCATAGTCAGAAGTGCCGATTTGTGGGAAAACCGAAGGTAGGTTGGTGGTAGGTTCAGCCTAATGGCCACTTTCTTGTTCTTATGTCTTTGGCTGAATGTTATATGGTACTTGGTAGGGTGCGTTCAACGATTTGATTTAATATTTTGGGGCTTGGCCGAATGTAGGTAGGAAGGTGACTCTTTCTTGAAGACTTTCAGGATCCGACAGTTTAGGTAAGGTTGCGATTTAGTGCTATAAGTATTTAACTGATTAGATCTCACAATTTACATTCGGTTTAGTGACCAAGGAGTTATTATGGACAATAATAACAGACAAGCAGTAGGGGTTGGATCTGTAAATCCAACGCCAAAGTACAAGAAACGAGTAGTATCGGGAGTGCGAGATTGGCCATTGGAATGTGGGCCGACATCGGAAGTAGACCGTAAGCCGATAGTGGTAGTCTCGAGTGACAGTAGCGTAGAGGCAGTAAAAGCGGTAGTGCGAAAATCAGGTGTGTAACTCTTACGCACTTTCTTACTTAATATGCTTACGTTGTGTGTTGTTAAAAAGCCGGAATGACGGCAAAAGTTACTAAAATGCCCTTATGGGTAAAAGCGAGAATGCCGGGTAAGTTATTACGATTTCCCCGCATTGATTGTGATCTATGAAAGCATGATAATTTGTATACATGATACTTGTTTGTTAAGCATGATCATACGGGTGTTGATTGCATGAATATGTGTTATGGGTGATGAGAGGAGGGGGAAGTATGATCTATCAGACTGTCACCAGTGGTTTGGTACCACATATGTTATAATTGTAACTTCGGTTACCAGTGGTTTGGTACCACAAGGGGTAGATTTGGGAGACTTGGATGGATACTAGGTTGGATGGATTGCATGACTTGCATATTATTGTATGAATTTGTGTAAGAGCATAATTTCTTTTGGGATGGGGATTTATACACTGAGTCTCGGTGACTCACCCCTTCCTTTACATTTTGCAGATCAGACTTAGATCGTAGATATGGAGCCGGAATGGGCTCGAGGTGGCCATTCTCAGCAATTGTTTTGTTTCAAAGTTTTCTGTTGAACTTAGTTGATTTACTTTAATTTTGGATTAATAAGGCCGCCTAATTTTTATTTTGGGATGTTTTATTTGGATTTTTTATACCCTTCGATGGGCGTACTTGGAAAATATGAATTGGTTGTTTTCTTTAAAACCTTGATAAGTATGTGTTTTCTGAAATGCTCACTGATTAAGTAATAAATATGGAGTAACAATTAAGTAACTAAGTTTTTTTCAACAAGATTTAACCCGTTTTGAACACCACAAGATTCAAATTCGTTTTCTTTAAAAATTATTCAAAAGTTTTCTCCTTAAGCAAAAGTTGACAAATCAATTTTCAAACATTTTCTCCCCATGGCACGCCAGATTCGGTTGTATGTTTTAACTGGGTTTGGGGTGTTACATTTTGGTATCAGAGCTAGGTTCAAAAGCTCGGTTGTGGGCTTAGGGCCTAAAATATGTTTTAAAAGTTTGAGAAATGATTATTTTTTGGGGGGAAGCATGGCACCTGAGTCTTCGGCGCCGATCCACCCAGGTAAGTACCCTAACTTTTGTTTTGATATATTTGTTGGGCTTTGTGGGCTTTAGGCGTAGTTAAGCATGATAGTACTCATGGACTCTAGGCTTAGACAAACCACTCTTTAAATCCATAAGACTTAACTTTGTTAAACAAAACCTGTAAACGAGTCACAAGGCTAAAGTGTGGCAACAAGCATATGCATGTCTAGGAGTAGATCCGGAAGAGCTTGGTATTTAAGCAGTTCGAGTGACTCACCTCCTCTTCGCTGGAATCTTACCTGGTGCATAGTGATTGTTCACTTTAGCTATGACAGGGTGTGGCAATAGGCATATGCATGTCTAGGAATGGATTCAGGGAAAGCTTGGTATTTAAGCAGTCCTAGTGACTCGCCTCCTTTTCACTAGAATCCCATCTGGTGCATAGTGACTATTCACCTTAGTTACAAAGACGTGTTGACAGGCCAAAACTTACAACTAAAACCCGAAAGGGACCAGCCACACTGTTTTGTAAAAAACCTAGTTTGGAAATTACCAAATTATCCCTAGATTTGTGAAAACTACCTTAGATTTGAAAAATGACCAAAATACCCCTAGATTTACAAAATTACCGAAATACCCCCGAGTTGGAAAATTACCAAAATACCCTTATTTCGCAAAATCACCGGAGACCATATTTTGGAAAATTACGAAAATACCCCTGTAGGTTAAAATTACAAAAATACCCCGAGTAGTGAAATGGCGAAAATACCCCTAAACATTGAATGTGGTCTGTGGATGTTGTTTGTGTGATGAATGTACCTAGAACTAGGAGATAATCCTGGAACTGGAACTTTAAGATAGATTCGTATGCGAAAGAATCACTTTTAAAACTACTTCTCATAAAATTGTCCGTGGATAAATAGGGAACAGAGTTAATAATTCATAAAGTTCTTAATCAGATAAACGCGAACGAGAAGAATGAGTACAAGAGGTTGTGGACGTCCGTCGCGTGGCCGTGGTAGGGGTAGGATAACTTTGTCGGAGCCAGCAGGGTCTGGCCATGGGTCCGAGAACGTGCTGCCGGATCTGCCGGCTGCGGAAGCTGAGTTTCAGGATCAGACTGGTGGTAACGATGCAGTATCTCAGGCTGTACTGCGAGTTTTGAAATGAGTTGCCGGGGCAGACGCGAGTGCAGGAGCCCAAAAATCCGTGGCTGAGCGACTTCGGGCTAATGGAGCAAAAGTGTTTAGGGGAGTTTCTGGAGTGGCTCCCAACACGGTTGAGTACTGGTTAGAGGCGACCGAACGTATAATGGATGATTTGGACTTCTTGGCTGAGGAGAAGTTAAAGGGGATAGTGTCTCTCCTCCGGGATAAGTCGTATCAGTGGTGGCTCACGGTTAGGGATGGTGCAGTGGCCGATGATATCACCTGGAATTATTTTAAGACAGCCTACCAGAGGAAGTATGTGGGAGCTGGGTATACTAATGCACAACGTAGGGCGTTGTTGAACTTGGTTTAGGGGAATAAGTCGGTACCCGATTACGAAGCTGAATTCTTGAGGTTGAGTAGGTATGCTCAGGGTATGGTGGCTACAGAACATGAGCGCTATGTTAGGTTCGAGGACGGGTTAAGAGATGAGTTGCGGGTGTTAATTGCACCTCAGTGTGAAAGGGAATTTGCCGTTCTCGTGGAAAAGGCTAAGGTAGCTGAGGAGGTGAAGCGAACTGAGAGGCGGAATCAGGACAGAAGTAAGGATAAAAGGAGTTTTGGGCCTTCAGGGTCTGTTGGAAGTTCACAGAAAAGGGCTAGATTTGGTGGACCGGAAAGAGCCGCAAAGCCTGCTGCTGCTCAGTGGCTACCCCAGTGTGCTAGATGCGAGAAGTCCCATTCGGGAGAGTGTTTGGCTGGTAATAGAGGGTGCTTCGAGTGCGGGTCAATGGAGCATCGGGTAAGGGATTGTCCACGGAAGTTAGCTAGGACACAAGCTGAGGGTCAAGGACGCGGTCAATTTAGGAGGGATGGTCAGCAACCACAGAGGGGTCGAGGTACAGCTAGGGGTGGTAATGGTAATGGTAACGGGCAAGGCCGAGGAGCACCTGGCCGAGGTGCTGGAGGTGCTGATGCTAGATAGCCTGGGTTGGTCTATGCAGCCAAACGTCGAGATGAGGGTGACGCACCGGACGTTATAACCGGTACGTTTATAATTTTTGGGTTGCCTTACATTGCTTTAATTGATGTTGGTTCAACACACTCATATGTTGCTAGTAGTATAGTGGGAACTTTGAACTTAGTGAGATTGCTGCTAGGAAGATAACGGTAGTTAGCCCTTTAGGACACTCTGTGGTGGTGGATAAACTGTATAGAGAAGTGCCCCTAGAACTTCAAGGGGTCGTGTTTCAAGCGGATTTGATGGAACTACCCTTTGGGGAGTTCGATTTAATCTTAGGAATGGATTGGTTGGTAAAGTACCAGGCAGAGCTGGACTGTGCAGCTAAGCGGTTGGTGCTGAAGTCGGTTGAGGGTGAAAAGGTGGTAATGATAGGAGAGAGAAGGAATTACCAATCTAATGTGGTGTCTGCGCTAAAGGCGGAGAAGATGGTAAGGAAAGGATGTGAGGCGGTTATGGTCTACGTGTGTGCCTTGGAAGTTAAGGAATCAAGAATGGAGAATGTTCGAACGTTGAAAGACTTTGTCGATGTCTTTCCGGAAGAGCTTCCGGGTTTGCCCCCGGATCGTGAAGTGGAGTTCGGTATAGATCTTTTACCGGGAACAGCGCCAGTGTCTATTGCTCCGTATAGGATGGCGCCAAAGGAACTGGTGGAGTTGAAAGCGCAGATTCAAGAGTTGCTGGATCGGGGTTTCATCTAGCCAAGTGTTTCGCCGTGGGGGGCGCCTGTGCTCTTTGTTAAGAAGAAGGACAGGTCGATGCAAATGTGCATAGACTATCGTCAGTTGAATAAATTGACAATTAAGAACAAGTATCCTTTGCCTAGGATAGATGACTTGTTCGACCAGCTTAAGGGAGCATCGGTCTTCTCCAAGATAGATTTAAGGTCGGGGTATCACCAACTTAAGGTAAAGGAGGCAGATATCCATAAGACGGCGTTTCGTACTCGATATGGGCACTATGAATTCTTGGTTATGCCCTTTGGATTGACGAACGCACCGGCAGCGTTTATGGATGTGATGAACCGGGTGTTTCAGCCATACTTGGATCGGTTCGTCGTAGTATTTATCAACGATATTCTGGTATACTCGAAATCAGATGAGGAGCGTGACGCACATTTGCGAGTGGTGTTGCAGATTCTTAGGGAAAAGCATTTATACGCCAAGTTTAGTAAGTGCGAGTTCTGGCTGAAGGAGGTTACTTTCTTGGGGCATGTGGTGTCAACTGAGGGGATTAGAGTGGACCCTCGGAAGGTCGAGGCAGTTTTAGACTGGAAGCCACCGAAGTCTGTGGCGGAGATTCGGAGTTTTCTGGGGCTAGCAGGATATTACAGGAGGTTTGTGGAAGGGTTTTCTCTGATTGCAGCACCATTGACCAAGTTGCTGAGGAAAGGGGTTCCATTCGTGTGGTTAGACAAGCAACAGGAAAGTTTTGAGAAGCTAAAGAGGATTTTGACGGAAGCTCTGGTATTGATTCAACCGGAAGTCGGAAAAGAATTTACGGTTTATTGTGATGCGTCCCATACAGGATTGGGATGTGTGCTGATGCAGGAGGGGAAGGTAGTAGCGTATGCTTCTCGACAGTTAAGACCTCACAAAGTTAACTACCCGACGCATGATCTGAAGTTGGCGGCAGTGGTTTTTGCCCTAAAAATTTGGAGGCATTATTTATATGGAGAGAAGTTTGTAGTATATACGGATCACAAGAGTCTGAAGTACCTTCTCACATAGAAGGAGTTGAATTTGAGGCAGAGAAGGTGGATTGAGCTGTTAAAGGATTACGACTGCTCGATTGAGTACCACCCGGGAAAGGCTAACGTGGTAGCGGATGCCTTGAGCCGTAAGGTTGTGGCAGATTTAAGAGCCACGTTTGCTCACCTTAGTTTGTATGAGGATGGAAGCTTGTTAACGAAATTGCAAGTGAAGCCAACATGGATTGACGAGGTTAAGGAGAAACAACTGGTAGATGAAGTTTTAAGTGCTCGTTGTTTGCAGGTGCAGAGTGGTGGATTGGAGGGGTATAGTCTAAGCAGCGATGGAGTGTTATGTTTTCAGGGAAAAATGTGTATACCTAAGGATGTGGAGTTAAGGTAGAAGATTTTGCAGGAGGCACATAGCAGTCCATATGCTATGCATCCAGGAGGTAGTAAGATGTACCGGGGTTTGCGGGAGCAGTTTTGGTGGCTGGGCTTTAAGCGTGAGGTAACGGAGTTTGTGGGTAAGTGTCTGACGTGTCAGCAAGTCAAGGTTGAACATCAATTACCCTCGGGATTGTTGCAACCGAATCAAGATTCCACAATGGAAGTGGGAAAGGATCACAATGGGTTTTGTGAGTAGGCTACTTCCTACGCCGACCAAGAAGGATTCAGTCTGGGTATTCGAGTTTATCCCCTACAAACCGGTATTCGAGCTAGTTTGATTTCCGTAATCAACCGTTCAAAGATGGTAGCATCAAGGTTCAATATTGAATAGTTCGGCAAAATTGCAAATTTTAGTTTGTACCAAATTCGGATGATGATAATACTGGTTCAGAATGGTCTAAAAAAGGTCGTTACAGGGAAGAAGCCCGCAGATATGGATCAGTCAGAATGGGAAGAGCTCGATGAAAATGATCTATCCACTATTCAATTATGCCTCATGAATAATGTGTTACAGGAGATTCTGATGGAGAAAACAACATTTATGTTATGAAGGAAACATGTTAGTATTAGAAAAACGTCTTTACACGTTCAGAATGGCCAAAGAAGAGTCCATTAGAACTCATATTAGTGAGTTTGTTGCCCTTCTTAATGACTTAAAGAATCTCGAAGCAGAGATTAGTGACGAGGATCAAGTTACGTTATTGTTATGCTCTTTACCTTTTCTTATAAAACTTTCAAGGAAACTCTGATTTATGGGAGAGAACATCTTTCATATGATGATATGAAGGGGAATCTTCTGAGCAAGGTTAAACTCGACAACGAGTTAGGCCCAAACAAAAAATCAAACGAGCAAGCCTCAGTTCTAGTTGCAAGAGGCTGACAAGAAACTAGAAAAATAGATCGAAACAAGTCTAAAGCAAGGTCCAAATCCATAAATCATGACAAATATTGTGACTATTGTAAAAAGGTGGGCCACGTTAAGGCAAAATGTTGGAAACCTCAAAATAAAATCAAAAGGGATGTTGATGATGAGAAGTATAAGCAGAAAGCCAAAGTTGTTAATGCTAGTGTAGCCGAGGATAGAGATAATGGTTTCTTGTTAGTGTCAATGAACGAAAGCTCTCATCTTATTTCCAAATAGATCTTAGATTCAAGGTGCTTTTATCACATATGTCCAATAAGGATTGGTTACCTACGTACAATTCAGTTGAAGGTGGAGTTGTGCTGATGAGGAATAACTCTCCATGTAAAATATCTAGAATTAGAACAATACAAATTAGGATGCATGAAGGAATTATTTGAACACTTTTAGAAGTTAGGTATATTCCTGATTTAAAGAAAATCTTATCTCGTTGGGAATTTTATCACATCACAATAAGAATCAACCTGACATCGCGACGACACAACGTGACTATTTCTCAACCAATTCCAATTCAACCAAACTTTGGCACATGCGACTGGGTTATATGAGTGAGAAAGGTATGGCAGTCTTGTACAATAGAGGCCTTCTCAATGACACTAGAGTCTGTAAGTTAGAAATCTACCAGCATTGCATTTTTTGGAAACAAACCCGAGCCAGTTTCGATTCAGCAATACAGAGAACAAAAGGCACTCTAGATGAGGTAATAAATATTTCCTAAATTTTATTGATGATCACTCCAGAAAAGTTTGGGTTTATTTCTTGAAATAGAAAAGCGAAGTCTTCAGAATCTTCAAATAGTGGAAGACACTACTGGCAAAACAAACCAAAAAATCCATGAAGCGGTTGAGAACGAATAATGGTCTTGAGTTATGTTCATCTGAGTTTAATGATTTCTGGAAATGGAAAGGAATTGAAAGACACCGAATCGTTGTTGGAACTCCGCAGCATAATAGAGTTGCAGAAAAAATGAATAGAAGCTTGCTGGAAAAGGCTTGATGCATGCTTTCTAATGCAAGCTTAGGGAAGGAATTTTAGGCTGAAGTCGTAAACCTGGCAAGTTATTTGGTAAATCGATCTTCTCATCAGACATTTAACAATAAAGTTCCAAAGGAGATATAGCTAGGTAATCCTCCCAGTTATTTTAATCTTAGAACTTTTGGTTGTCCTGATTATGCTAAAGTTAGCCATGGAAAGCTTGAACCAAGGGTCGTTAAACGCATCTTTTGGGGATACTCTGCAAGTAAAAAAGGTTTTAAGTTGTGGTGTTTTGAATTTGACAAAATAATTTTTAGCAGAGATGTTATGTTTGATGAACTGTCATGTTTCAATCAAAAAATGAGACTTTTACTTTTAAAGACACAACAAATCAGAGTGTTTCGAGCAAGGTGGAGTCAAAAGCCAAAACATGGGGCGATGTCTCAATGATCAAATGCCCAACATCGCAATGACACGACAAACAAAGGTCTCGTTCTGACAAAAACTCACACGATTTTGCAAAGACACAACAAAATTTTGATTCCTGCAAGTTTGAAGCTGATTCAGATCTATTTGGAGCTTCATCTGACCCTTAGGTACCCTCACCATCTTAGTTAACTAATTATAAGTTGGCTCGTGATAGGAAAAGGCGATAAATCTGACTGCCTCAGAAATACTGTGAAGGAAACATAATGGCTTATGCTCTACGTGCTACCGAGAGCATTGATTCAACCAATCCTTCATGTTATTATGAGGCAATTCAAGCATCCAATTCTTGAAAATGACTCATTGCAATGGAAGAAGAGATAGAATCACTTTAAAAAAACAAGACTTGGAGGCTAGTTAAACCACTTATCAATAAAAGAATTGTTTGTTGCAAATAGTTGTTTATAAAGAAGGAAGGTTGGGTCCTAATGACACTAGTTACAAGGCAAAACTGGTTGCAAAGGGCTACATTCAAGTGGAGGGAGTTGATTTTCATGATTTTTCCCTCCCATTGTGTAACATGTGTATATTCGGGTGCTTTTGGCTCTTATTGCATCAAATAATCTTAAGTTAGAGCAGTGATGTAAAGACTGCTTTCCTTCATGGTGACCTTGAGGAGGACATCTACATGCAAAAACTAGAAGGCTTGAAAGTTGAAGGTAAATAAGATCATGTTTGTCTCTAACAACGTCTTTGTACGGTTTGAAGTAGTCTCCTCGGAAGTGGTATAAAAAGTTTAACTCCTTCATGTTGAGTATTGGTTTTTCTCGAAGTAAGTAAGACAGTTGTGTTTATCTACAATGTATTGATGATGGTTCTTTTAAATATTTATTGCTATATGTTGATGATATGCGAATTGTGGCTAAGAATCCATCTGAAATTGATCGTCTTAAAACCATACTTGACTCTATGTTCGAGATGAAGGATTTAGGTGTAGCAAAGAAAATTTTAGGGATGGAAATTTTGAGAGGTAGAGATTGAGGGAAAATGTTTTTATTGCAACAAAGGTACACCAAAAAGATCCTTGAGCAATTTGAGATGCAAGATGCAAAACCGGTAAGTACTCATTTAGCTGCACACTGTAAACTCTCAATTTCAAATTCCCCACAAAATGAAGAAGATGAAAGGTACATGTCAAAAGTACTTTATTCAAGCGTAGTTGAAAGTTTGATGTATGTAATGGTATGCACTCTTCTTGATGTTTCACATGTTGTAAGTGTTGTTAGCCGATAAATAGCCAATCCTGGTAAGTTACACTGGCATGTAGTTAAGTATATTTTCAGATATTTATAGGGTACTTCTAACACGTGCTTAGAGTTTGGAAAAACTCAAAAGGGTTTAGTCAGATATGTTGCTTCGAATTATGTAGGAGACTTAGATTGAAGAAGGTCTCTCATAGGTTACCTATTTGCTTTTGGGAATTGTGTCATTAGTTGGAAAGCGACACTTCAAGCTACAATGGCTTTGCTCACTACTGAAGTAGAATACATGGCAATTACAGAAGCAGTAAAAGAAACAATTTGGTTAAGAGGCCTATTCAGTGAACTGGTAAGTGAAAAAGAGGCAACTATCATATATTGTGATAATCAAAGTGCTATACATCACACCAAAGATCAAATGCATCACAAAAGAACGAATCACATAAACATTCGTTATCATTTTGTTCGAAAGGTGATCATTCAATGGGATATTCAGATTCTTAAAATTGGAACAGAATACAATACAATCGACATTTTGAAAAAGAGCCTTCCAGTTTCAAAGGTTGAGCATTGCTTGGACTTGGTAGGTATCCAAAGAAAAATCAGTTAAGCCCGTAACAAAGATTGGCAAGGGAGTTGGTCCAAATACAAGTCAAAGTATAGATTTGAAAGAGAATGCCTCTTATTTTGACCAAAGTTTATTTTGGACTTTCTTCTCACAGTTAAACTCTATTTTTATTTTCCCACATAAACTTTGGTTAACCTAGAGTTGTTGTAGTCATATATGCTACGAATTCCAGCCTATAAATAGGCTTTTGTTACTCTAGGTTTCACACAACAAAAATATTTAGATTGAGAGAATTTTGTTTTTTGTTTCGATGGGTTTTTCTTGTGGGGCTGCGGGTTTCTCTTTTAGTTCCCTCTATCTTTTGTACTCTCCTTTATTATAGTGAAATCTACTTTTGCCCGTAGTTTTTTATGTAATTTTTTTGTGTTCGATCTTTTCGATTCTTATTTTCTTCACTATGTTCTTTGTTTAATTAGGTTCATCCCCTACATATAGAAATTGTTTTTAAAAATAATATATATGTTATAAATATATAATAATCACAAACTATACAATAATCAAACATTCATTCACATATAGAAACCTAAAAAACATGCATTAGATTAAGCATGCCATTTTCTATCAATTTAATAAATAAAGAGAATGATGAAATAATTTGGTAATTAATTTACACCAATAGATATAGAACAACCTTATTTCGATGCTAATTGTGGAAAAGGTTATTTATAAAAAGTGCTTTTTTGCACAACGAAATTTTAGAAAGATTTCATAAAACCGAAAATATGTTGTGTTATTTATGGTTATAGGTTTTACTAAATTTAGTACATATATTTCAAAGTTAGGGAGACCTACCTAAACTTGTAACACCCCAAACCTGATCCAATGAACTAGATTCGAATCCTAGGTGCTACCACTCTATTACAATGTTATTTTTTCTACTCGTGCAAATTTCAATTGATTACAACTACTTAATTACATAGCTTCGTAATGAAATTACATAAGTATAAACAATGAGGTATTTTGATTGTTATACACTGAGAATTTAATTACAATTATGTCAAAATTGAGGTTGTGGTATAATGTAGTTACTCTATATTAAAGACTCTTATAACTCAAGCCAGACTTAATCCCACCCACAAAACTTGCTCTGTATGCATAATAGCCCAATACGCCACTCGTTCGGCGAAGCCTTGGCATCATCCCTCCACGTGTAGACCTATGACAACTCACCTGATACATAATAGACAAAGGTAAGTTCAAAGGAACTTAATGAGGCACCTGGCAATTACCTAAATAATACTTGCACAATGCAACTATTAATTCAATGAATATCTTAATGCACTTATCCTTCAATTTGTTTTTTACGAGTACTTCCTCAAATTTCATTCCTTTATAAACGCCTATTACCCTACCCTGAGACTATTACCTTCCTTTCAATATCTTTGGTACCATACCAACATTTTCCCATCTCTCGACCTTCACCTCATCATGATTCAGGAAGAGACACTTATGCAGGTGACAGATACTTTCTTAAGACATACAAAGCTTACATCCTTATTCGAGATACACTCTTCATTAATTTTCTATAACCCTTTAATTCTCTATTTCTACGGAGTTTTACTCATACCAAAACATCTTACAGTAGTACATATATATACATTTTGTACTTACTGACTTGCCTATTTACATGTAGAAACCATATAGTATGTGTCAATTATTTAACATAATGTAAGTCGCATGAACACGTTTCATAATTCTTCACCAAGGGCCTTTCTAGAACGCACCACGAGAGTAAGCCTTCTGGAGTACACCATAATACTTTCCTTACAGGACTTTGCCACTGAGGTCGACTCTTCATAATCCTCCATGAAAGCTTCCATTACTTGATTCACCATGAAGGCTTTCCATTTTGTAGTTCGCCACAGTTATTATTCCCTCAGAGGTTGCCAAAAAGGTGTTTCATATAGACCAATGCCCAAGGTGATGTCCTTTTTTTTTTAATTTGCCACCAATACTAGTCTTTACGTTTACCGCCACAAGGACTATCATCTTAGAGTCCGCCATAAGGTTACTCCTTTAGAGCTCACTATGAATTCTAATCCTTCAAAGTTTATAATAGAGATGTTTCATTTAGATGGTAACCACAAGAGCTTTCCTTTAAGATTTGCCACAAAGGCTATTCCTTTTAAGATTTTCCATAAAGGCTTTTCCTTGTGAGATTTGACACAAAGGCTTTCCCTTTTCTGACGTGTTTACAATATGGATTTGCCTAAACTCACATTATGTGAGGTTTTCTGTAACACCCCAAACCCGGCCCACGAGCCTTGACCGGATCTGGTATGTCACGGGGTAAAAGGAGTTTGAAAGGTTTGAACTAATAGTAGAGATTTAAAATTTGTTAAGGGTATAAAACGGTATTGCTAAAACTAAGATAGATTGGTTTGATAAATACGATTGAGTTGAAAACTTTTCCTTTACTTTGAAACCATTTGATCCTTTAGATTTTTTTTTTTTTTAGAAATGTCGGGTTATTGATAACTTGGTAAAATTGGCTACCCGATGGTAACATCTTTGAAAACGCGTACGAGTACCTATTATGAAAACGTTACTTTTACCGATTTGCTTAACCGTTTATAAGTTCGTTAGAAATAAGGTAAAAACTACTACCTAAACATCCAAAATAATAAACGGCCATATTACAACCCAATCGAATTTAGCAAATAGTAAACTTTAATGGTACGAAATAAAACTTCAAAACCGAGGAACGAGCATGACCACCTCGAGTCCTCTCCGGCTCCGTCTCCGCGATCGACTCACCTGAAAAAGATAGGGAAAGGGGTGAGTCACCAAGACTCAGTACGTAATTAATACACATGTCCCCACATACGGGCTTAGCCCATATCTACAGAACAAACATATACATGAATATGCAATTATGAAGCCCGGCCTAGCCATCCATACTCCTTTTTCTACCCCGTGTGGTACCAAACCACTGGTGGTGCCAAACCACTGGTGACTTAAAGTCACGATATCCGTCAATACGTGTGGTGCCAAACCACTGGCGGTGCCAAACCACTGGTGACCCGAAGTCACAATCAAATGATGGGGCCAACCCATCGTGTGATACCAAATCACTGGCGTCGATCCCGTATCTCATAGTGGGGCCAACCCACGGTGGTACTAAGCCACAGGGACGAGACGCTATGAGGTGCCAAACCTCTGGAGGTACCAAACCTCTGGTGACCGTAGTCACAATGTGTTACCAAAACACTGGTGTCCGTCGACACGAATATCACTGCCCCCTCCACTCATTTATCCCACATCATCATGCTCACATAACAAGTATCATGATCCCATATATCATGCATTTGTATATAGCATAGCATTTAACAGCATATGATGGCATACACAAGATATATCATAGCTCGAGTAGTAGGGGACTTACCCGAAAACCAAGCTTATGCCCACAAGGCAAAGATACTACATGATAGGTGATATAATGTCATTATAACAACAATTTGTACTAATAAAGTGTGTAAGAGCTTACACACCTGATCGAACGATCACCCAACTTGGGTATCCAACATCTTAGCCCTTATTCGGCTAACATGCACAACATGTATATTTACAATAACATACATAAACCAGCAAGAGAACCGTGCGATAACTATGCACCTGATCACGAACAACGTTATGCCCTCAATCCCGAAGCTATCCTTAAGCGATACTACGGCTACTTGCCTACGCTGTTGTTCGGATGCTGGCCCACATCCCGGTGGCCAATCTCGCACAGCCGAGATAGCTCTCCTTTTAAACTTGGGGATGGGGGCTATCCCATGAACTCCTTGACTGATATTTGCCTCCATCAACACTTAATAAGCATAACACATTAGTTACTAAGCTATAACCAAAAATCAACCCAATCTAAACTTATCAAAAGCCCATGCCAAAACGATCTAGAATCCCGAAAGCTTACTTACCGAAGTAAACTTGAATCCCGGTTGCTCCTACAACCTGTCGAAATCCTGAAATAATACCACATTAATCTCGGCCCTTGACCAACAAGTATTAAAAAGTGCCTTGAGCCGAATACTACCCTTACCTTGCTTATTAACTAACTCCCGGGAACCACCTCTTGAATATGGGTTGTCGAAATCACTGTTAAGCAACTGGTTTGAAACGGTTTAACACGTAAAACCAAGAACATGGCCCTTGGCCGAAACTACAACCCATTTACCTTGATATTCCAAATCCCGGGAGTTCCCCTAATGCACCTTAGCGCTGACACATGCAAAAGGAAACGTAGTCGATAGCACTTTCAGAACAAAGATTCGGCTATGGCCCCTCAATTGTAGTAGAATATTTGACAATGGCACTTTAAGAGAGGCTTGATTTAATCAAAGTAAAATAAAAGAAAAGATGTGATTGAAGAAGAAAAGCAATGCATAAAAGAGGTCTAACCTTCGGCTTTTGTCCAAAGAACTCAAATGCAACTTTGGTAAAACACAAGGATGAAGAAGAACGGTTTTGGAAGGAGGACATTTAGCTAGCACCAAGCATAAACCGAAAATACAAGCCTTTTCAATTCTCCCAAAATCGTTTAAACAAAAATGGCAAGAAAATGAGACATTCCGGCCATGCTCCTTCCTCAAAACCAAAGCCGATCAAGTTCCATTTCTTTCCTTATTATTTCGGCCAACACTCAAAGGATAGAAGAGAAATTCCTATGCTTCAAATTCGGCCAAGCTCCCCAAAATGCAATAAGGAAATCGGCCATGCATCCTTGTCAACCACAAGGCCGCCAACTCCTCTCTCTTTTCCCACATTCATACTCCAAATGCAAAGAAAACAAAAATCAGAATTTTGGCCATGCTCCAAATGCCAAGGCCGGCCATGCCTTGCTAATCTCCAAGCTGCACATTCCCTTCCCCAAAGCAAAAACCCATCATCCTTGAAGGAATAATAAATTGTTTATTCCTTATTCCTCCACCTTATCCATCCTCTAATAAACAAAGGGTTAATGCCCAAACTTCCCAACGGCCATGCTTCCCATCTGCTAAGTTCAAACTTCAATTACTATTGTTTAGTCCATTACCGAATATTCAAACCCTTTTTCCACAATAATATAATAAGCAAACAAACAAATGTAATCCATACTATAATAATAATAGAACTCCCATGCCTCACGCATATAACAATAATAAAACTTAAAATAATAGTAATAAATAATAATAATAATAATAATAATAATAATAATTATCATTATTCCATCATTCATCCATAATAAAAATAAACTAAAATACAACCCATAGCTCATCATTTTCTATGCATTATAAAATAAATAAAAGGCTAATGTCCAAGCTTGCCATGTCATGGCCGGCCACGCCCCTCTCTTTGCTAAATTCAAATACCAATTCCTTCACCTTACCCATTCCAATACATTAAAATAATAATAATAATAATAATAATAATAATAATATATATATATATATATATCAATCAACTACCCACCCCAAGGCACAATCGGCCAAGCACCCATGTGATGGCTCCCATCACCAAAAGAATAATATGAAAATAGTTAACTAGCCCATACTAAGCATAATAATAATAATAATAAGACCCACCATTTAATAAAATAATCAAACAAAAAAATAAAAGTTTGAAGCCTCATGCTTCCACGGTCAAGCTCTCTCTTTTGCTAACTTCAACCTTACCATAACAAAATAAATAACAATAAAAAGAATAGAGAATAAGGCTCCATACCTCTTATGCGTAAACTAATAATAATAATGATAATAATAATAATAATAATAATTATGTATATATAAACTTTCCCATCACCATTTATAATAAAATAAAAACCAAACTATTCCCCATATATATACCCCACGCATATAACAATAATAGAAGTTAAAATAATAATAATAAAATAAAACCATGCTTCCCTAAATAAATTAATAAAAATAAAATATAATAAAATGAATAGTAATAAGCAGTGCCCCATGAAGCTTTGTTCACGCGTGCAGCCCTTTCCCAAAACTAAAATTCATCCTTGCATATTAATAATAATATTATAGAATAAAATGATAATATATAGATATATATATATATATTATCTCGTCGTTCTAGGCAATTATAAAAATAATACAAATAATACAAATAATGGTTCATTGCCATGCTCCTGCAACTAAATAAAAATAATAAATAAAAGGTTGAAGCCCCATGCTTCAAAAATATAAAAAGAAGAAGCAACCCTTGTGCTTCATGCGTGGGTGCTGCATGCGTGCATGCTTGCATGTGCCATGCAAGGCATTTATTCCACACCTGAAAAAAAAGAAACCCAAAAAGAAACATTCGGCGCTGTCCCAGGTCTCGAACCCGAGACCTGAGGGAGCTTCCCCTCACGTTCTGCCAGTTCCGCTACTAAGACTTTCATGCTATAATTCGTCGCACGTTTCTTTTAAACCTTACCTTGCCAGTTCCCAGGTCTGAGCGCTAAAATGAAGAATAAAACGCATCACGCGCGATCTATAGGGCTCGAACCCCCGACCTCTAAGCCGAAATCACCCCTTGCGCACATAGCCACTCTTCCACCTGGACTTTCATGTCCACTAACGCTCAAAATATTCTTTTAAGCCTTCCATCGCCCAATTTCACTTTTGACCCAAAATTTCCAAAATAGCCCCTTTTTATCCTCGAGCTTTAAAAACCCCTAAAACACATGAAAACAATTCTTAAGGCCTATCGACTCGTGAATTTGGCTCCAACGCACAGCCCCTAATTTAGGATATTACATTTTCCCATCATCATCTTGGGACACACAGAGAACATCATTAGGTAATAGCCTTCATTTAGTTCTTTCCATATGATGCCATAGCCCAACTATGATCTTACATAATATGGTGTCATGGTCATGGACCTTTCCTTTATGAGATTGTGTTTAAAGTCCTGACTGTTTAGATGAATCTTAGAGACATGCACAGATCCTTAACAGAACTTACTACACAACATTCATTTAGTACACACAAGCACATACATACTCTCTAGCACAATACTTGGACTCATCATATGTAGACTAAAAAGGCATACTTTTTTAACAATCATACCATCATGGATATCCTTAAATAACTTCTCATAGTTGACAACCATATAATCCTTTTGACTAGTTTTTAGTAGGTCTCAAGATATAAACAATACACATAATAGAGTCATCATTAAGGAAGACTCACCTGATTCTCACCTACTACAGCTCAAAACTCTCGAGCCAAACTCCTATCGAGCCTTTAGCAACCACTACTGCTACGGAACATGGAAACTCATCAAGATCTATTCATATACCCCTTTTCCCATCATTTTAACACTGAAAATACCTAAGCAGGGTCTTATATCCTTTATCCTACTAGTCTACCAAGTGAAACAAAATTTACTCTTCACAACACAATATGCAGTCATAAATCTTACCTTAACATGGAGTAATCACTGGTAAAGATCCAAATCTACAACTTAAGCTCAAGTGAGAGAAGAAAATACTCTAGTTTTCTTATGATCAAGACAAGAATACTTCTTGAAGAAGGAAGAAGAAAACTCCCCCTTCCCAAACCTGATTATCTAGATATACAACTTTTATCGCGAAAGGAACTTGACACTTGTCATAATCCTTTTCAATCTACCGTATAAGTGGTTTACAACTATAAAGAAACATGTACAGAAATCCAAAATTTATATATATATATATATATTGGTCACTTTCTTCGTTCTTTCCCAACCACCCCGTTGGAACGTAATCAGCACTGTAATTAACCAAACTTGGTGTACACTACTTTTCGGTGATAACCCAAATACCCAAATTCCTTAATACTTTATCAAGCTTCTCTTCTTGAAAATTCATCACAATATTCCAACACTTGCAATGCACCCACTTCTACACGCCAAGAGCATCAGTTGGGCAGATACCACGATGCCACTTAGATTACTTTTTGGTTTACTCACCAAAAATCAGAACCCGCTGAAACTGAGTGTTACAACTCTTCTTTCCATAACAAAATTGTCTTCAAAATTTCTAACTTGGAAGATTACAATCGTATACCTGATGACCGATTTTCATGCCAGACGCGTACTATAAGTTGGGTACTTTCCAACTTTAACTGTCGCCACATAATTTCTAAACATTATGCTTACCTCCTTGCTACATATGTCAATCTTACATTGGAGAACTTGATTAGTCCCCTTTGAAATAAACTTTTCGAGCAAGTTTGTGTCTATAAAATAGATACTCGATTACTTAAAGATTACTTTTGAAAATTGATTGAAACCCTAACTTTGATCTACCAAACCTTTCTGCAATATTCATCTTCCATTTCCAATTTTTCTCAAAGGTAACACTTGTCTTCTTTCTTCTTTCAATTTTTAACTTTTAATCCCAACCATGAGAAGAACCACCATCAAAGGGAGGGGCCGTGACCAGAACATCTAAGTCATTGCTCACTAAACTTCACCATACATGGAGGCCAAGATTAGTGACTGCAGCACTACTAGAGAGGAAATGAATTCGTACTTGGGAGCTTGGTGTCTCTGAAACCCAAACTTTGTTTACGACTTCTAGCTTCCCAATCGGTGTTATCCCAGTGATAGTTCTCTGAGCATGACCTTACCACTCATTTTTTGGAGGCTGGATTCCATCTACCTCTCAACCCTTTCTTTTGTGTCGTGCTCAACAATTATGAAATTGCACAGGGACAACTATCAATCGTATCCTAATGGACATTTGTGGCGTTTTACTTTGACTGCTGCATACATGTAAACTCTAAATTATATAGGTTTTTTTCAGTTGTTTATGGCATCTTTTTACTTAAAATTAATATTAAACCCAAGTATTTGGTAGTTAAAAGGGTGAATTTTGTTCATATTAAGATAAAGGCCATGATTTAATAAAGAATATAATTCTATGTTATTTTGCATTAAATGTGTGCATAATTTAATTATTTTATTATTTTATGTGACATATTAATGTTGATTTAATTTCTTACAATTGGACCAAACAATTATGAATGGTTTATTTATTAAATCCACATGGACTGAGCCTATTTTTTACTCTATATAGATGGCAACATCAAGAAAATTTGGGTCATGATGAAATTAATTTGATCCAATTAAAATTGGTGCAATTGATGAACAAGTCCGGCAAGCATTTAGGTCATCAACCCATCCAAATAAGGGAGAATGAAGCCCAATTCGGCAAGGGCATTTGGGCAGCTCAAAATTCAATTTTGGGATATTTATTTGGAGGTCCTCACACTTGGAAAACATTTAGATATCGGCCCTCAACAATTACCCTTGAAACCTTCCACCACCTTGCTTGATTCAAGCATGATTTCATGCCTGAATCAAGCAACCAACAACCACTACCTCCCACAATATATAGCCAAACAAGCATGAGAGCATATCATGGGATTCAAAATGCTATTTTTAGCAAACCTACTAGCCATCCCTCTAGTATAAATAAACCCTCTCATTCCACTATTCAATCATCCCTCGCTTAAAATTCATTCTTCATTTCTCTTTCCCATCACATTTCCTTCCTTTCACACATAGTCATTGTAACACCCCAAACCCGGCCTAGACGTTACGACCGGATCTACCGTGTCACATTTAGTGTCGTTTGAAAACTAGGCTTGTCGATAAAAGTTGGTTACTAAATTTTAAATCCCATTTAATCAATTGCTGTTGAAAAAATTAGTGTTGTAAAATCAAATCATGTTTTCCAATTATAGGTCATATCAATTGTTATAAGTTTATCAATCTGAAATAAAATCGCAGAAGCCTTTTCTAGTTGTAAACTTTAAGATTTGAAAAACGTGATTTTCTTTAGAAACAGTTATTGTTTTAAAAACCCGTGTTTCCTAGTTTAGCAGGTTGAAATAAAACGAAAACAACAAATAAAAGTTAAAACCTCAAATGGCCTTATTACAAAAATATCAACCCCAAAATGAAATATTAAAAAGGCTAGATATAAATTAAAATACTCACGAACATGTGGTCACCTCCGAGTCCCTCGCAGCTCCAAATCATCTAAGGCTGGGGATTACCTGTATAGTTAAAAGAAAAATGTGAGTTACGAGAACTAAGTGTGTAATCCCCTATCATGCAGTAACAGTTTGGGCCCGAGCCTTATTCAGTAATAGATCAGTCTGGGCTTTAGCCTTATACAGTAACAGAGTGGGTCTAAGCCCAAATTCATAACAGTGCTGAACAGAGATGTAACCCATCCCAATCCAGCCAACACACCACCCATACCAACCAACACACCATGTGGGGACTAAGTCGACCCACCCAGCCAGCACACCAATATCACAACATAGTTGCTAATGGTAACGCAGCAAAGGTACTAATAACAGTAAACGTGGCCAAGCCACTAAAATCAGAATACGTGGCGAAGCTACTAGGACGGTAAAAATGTGGCAGAGCCACTAGTACAGTACTTCCTCCAAATCAGAAACCCAACCTCAATGCAGAATGTCGTGTTATAAATATTACATGTATGCAGTACGTCATACTCATAATAAGTCATATAAATATCATACACACATCACTTAAACTACCACTAGGGGTATAATGGTCATTTTTCAATGAAGGGTAAAACGGTAATTTTCACTTTTCAGGGGTATTTTGGCAATTCTACTCTACGAGGGTATTTCGGTAATTTTACCCTTCGAGGGTATTTCGGTAATTTTACCCTTCGAAGATATTTCAGTAATTTTACCCTTCAAGGGTATTTCGGTACAATTTACGACCTTTCCAAAGGCTTACCATCGTCTCGAATGACTCGAATATCTTATAGGGCCAAAATAGTGTAATTGGGCCCAAAGCTCCCTATTCGGCCCAAGTGGGCCCACACGCTCGTGTGGCCCATTTAGCCCAATTTCAGTTACAGCTATGCGAACTTCGCAGCCCAATCCATTATTTCTCACTATCATGAATTTTACCCAGGTGGGGCCCATGAGCCTATTGGGCCCACATGGCCCATCTCGGCCCAAAGAGGCCCATTCCTACCTAAGCCCACGGGAACATTCGTGGAGACCTCTACGGTCTATCGCCAAGATTGTGGCTCGATTTTTCCCTACGAGCGTTCGCACTCTCGTGAGCCCTCAGATACTGAAGTTTCGGCTTTTCGACTTTAACCGATTCAGAATTACGCAGGGGTGTGAATACACACCTTCATCCATCGTTTTTATAGAAACAGCAATGGGTGTACGATCACACCTATTTTGGGTTGTAGTTTGAAGCGCTTCCAAGATTAAACACCTATGATAACAATAGCCCTATCAATTGGTCTCAAACCCTTGGTAATCCATCACCATAATATTGAAAAAGCTTTAATCAAACTAGGGCTACTTACCAATCAACAACCGCAATCTCCTCTAATTCCAAAACCACGTATCCCTTCAATGCTATTACCTTCACAAGAACTGTTAACTGATTCATAAGAATCGACCATCCCATAAGAATATATTTATACTAGGCTTAAAGCACTTACCACGAATCAAATGATCTCTTACAGGGGAAAGTAATCGGCCTACCCCTTGGTTAAGGAAAATGAGTCCCTAGCAGCATTCGAACGAAAAAAAAGGTGTTAGATAAACTTATCTCCATGGAAACTAGGGGGAAATAGCCTTTCGGCCTAAGAGAAACAAAACCGAGTATGGAGAGGGAAGCCAACCAAGATTCAGCTAAAGTAACCACTTACCAATAAATCAAAGAGATTAAGAAATGATTAAGAAACGAAGAGAATAAGGTATTTAGGCCTTAACAGATTCGGTCAACACAAGAAGAACCAAGGTTTTAAGAGAGAAAATATTCAGCTACCTTGAAAAGAAAAGAATAACGAGAGGGAAAAGAAGAAGTTGAGTTCGGCCAAAGAAGAAACCAAAAGGAGAAAAGATGATTCGGGTGGGAAGAAATTGAGAATAAAGATGAAAAGAAAATAGACCCGAATGGTAAAAAATGTGCCAATATGAGAAATCAACACCCGAAAATTCCAGAAAAAATTCGGCACCTCTACACTCTCACAAAGCCGAAAATGCACCAAATGCCCTACCCATGGCCGAATTTCCCGTACTCAATCTTTCCCAAATTCGACTATGACTCATTCACATCCCTACTCCTTCAAACTCTCTACCAATTTCTCCTTGATTTTCCCCCAGCCTCCCATTAAAATTTGATGACCAAGTCTCCAACCTCCTCTGCAGAGTTTGAATCGAACTCTACCTCTCATGCCACAGAGATGTAAAAGAAATCTCTGTATTGCATGCCATGGGTTTCGAACCCTAATTACGTTGCCACCTTAGTGACGCCACAACCATCAAATCACAAGCTCTTTTGTGACATAAAATCACACATTTAAACATAAGTCCTAACTGCTAATAGGCAATTCCACTTAAGAGCAAAAACTAAAAATTTTCCAAGGCCTAGACTCTAACCTAGGCTTCCTAAAAACTCCTAAATACACTCAAATACTTAGCCAATGAAGCACACATGGAATTTAAGCCAAATCATGCAAAATTACAAACCCTACATTTTTGGGGCATTACAGCTATCCCTATTTCCCCTTTCCCATAGCTAGCAATTCCTTGAGAAAAAACATTTTCTTGGCTGGCCACTTTGAGGAGCAACCGCGAGAATTGGGAAAAGTCTCCAAAATTTGTGATCACACTATCAAAAAGTTCTTTCTTCCTATTTCTTTTCCTTAATTATTCATTATGTTTGCAAATTACTTTGTTGTTTTTTCATTGATGATGATAGCTTAATTTTGTTTAGCTAGAATGATTACATTTATTTAATAAAGTTTATTGAGTTGTGTTTATGATGTTCTGTGTCTCAATTGGTCATGTTTTCAGTTAAACTCAAGTATTTATTTCATTCATACGTGATTAAATGTATTAGAATTAGTTTAGCGATCCTAACCAGACGGTGGCTAGTGGACACAATAATTGAAAAGTGCATGCTTAATTTAGATCCTAACCCGACTAAATTGAAGGTTCATAATAACTCTAAAGAACTCCATTATCTTGCATAGTTTTTAGGTTTATGTGATTAAATTGTTTCAAACCTAACCCGTCCCTATTACTTCACATGAATTCTAAGAAAACTTTAGTTGAATATGATCAGTAAAATGCATGTTTTTCTAAGTAAAAGATTCTAAAATGACTTAATTTTGGTTTCAAACTCATGAAAGATTGAGTTGCCTTGAATTATTTTTCTAGAACATTATGAGTATGATAAAAATGAACTAAGTTAAATAATGTAATTATTCTAACCTATTCATGTTATCGTTGTTAAAATCTTGTGAATTTAGGGATCATCTTGCATTTAGATCATTTAGTTTAACATAATCATCAACCCTCTTAAAAAATATTTTGTTTTTCTTACTAAATTGTTAATATTAATTTTACAATTAATTGATTAACATACAGAGTCCTTATGGATTCAATAACTCTTTTACCTATTACTTGATAATGATTGTGGATACTTGCACAAACCACTTGTTACAAGTTTTTGGCACCGTTGCTAGGGACAGTTAGTTTAATCATTATTTGTGAAATTATTTCTTGCAATTTGGTTTTTTATTTTTATTTTTTATTAATTTTGTTCTTTTTTTTTTGTGATTTTCAATTGAGGTCTTGATGAACATAGATCGAATCATTCATTTACTCCCTGGAGACTTCGAAACCAAGTGGGCATTTAGAAAAAAGAAGACGAGAAAGATTAGCCCAGAGACAAGCAACAAAAATGGACTTTGCAAATCAAAACAATGTTCAAGGGAATGGAGTTGCTAATGCTCATAATCCAATCCTTATTGTTGATGATAGGGATTGAGCTATAAGGTAGTATGTTGTGCCATGTCTTAATGAGTTAAATTTGAGAATTAGGAAACTAGAGATCGAGGCATCCCAATTTGAATTGAAACCAGTGATATTTCAGATGCTTAAACAATAGGTCAATTCAGTGGAATGCCCATAGAAGGTCCACATTTTCACCTTCGTTTGTTTATGGAGGTGAGCGATTCCTTCAAGATAGCAGATGTAATGGAAGAAACACTAAGGCTGAAGTTGTTTCTATACTCGTTGCGAGATCGAGCATGAGCGTGGCTTAATTCATTACCACCTAGCTCAGGTTTTACCTGGCAAGAATTAGTTGAATGCTTTCTGGTAAAGTATTTTCCACCTAGCGAAAATTTTAAGTTATTGAATGAGATCATCACTTTTCAACAAATGGATGATGAATCCCTATATGGGGCATGGGAAAGATTCAAAGAGCTTCTATGTAAATGCCCTCACTAAGTGATTTCGTATTGCATCTAGTTGAAAACATTTTATAATAGTCTCAACACACACACAAGGTTGGTGGTAGATGCTTCTGCAAGTGGTGCTCTTTTATCGAAGACATATAATGAGGCTTATGAGATCATCTAGAGAATAGCCATTAACAATTACCAGTGGCCAAAATATCAAGCAGCTTCAGAAAGATAAATAGTCGAAGTACATGAAGTAGATGCCCTTACTTCACTTTCAACTCAGGTATCTTCTATCTCTTCAATGTTGAAATAGTTTACTAGTAACAGTTTAAATTATGTTATAGCTCAGCCACCAATCCACTACCAAGGAGGTGGATTGAACAACAATTACATGCAGTATAAAGCAAATCAACCTCTTGGTTTCAATCAACAAGTTCAAAAACCACTGCAAGTTGAACCTTCCAATAATTTGGAGAATTTGTTAAAGGCATAAATTGTTAAAAATGATGCCTTGATTCAAGGCCAAGCAACAACATTGGAGAATCTAGAAAGTCAAGTGGGACACTTAGCTAATGAGTTTAGAACCAAACCCCAAGGTGTTGTACCAAGGAACATAGAAAATCCTCTACCAGTCAAGTATTCTCATAATCTTGAGAATTTTTTAAAAGGATACATGATGAAGAATGATACAACTTTGAGAAATTTGGAGAACTAGATGGAGCAGTTAGCCAACGAACTTCGAAATAGACTATAATGAGCTTTGCCCAGTGACACGGAGAACCTAAAAACCCAAAAAGGATAATTTCGAATTGGTCACTTTACGAAGCGAAAGGAATTTAGAACCCAAGGAAGTTGAGGTTGAAGATGAACCTCCTTCGAAAGAGTAAAAACAACCAATAGTTGAAATTCCTTCACTAGTGGAGCCAGATTCTTCAAATTCTGAAGAGGTAAAATCTAAAATAGTGAATTCTAATAAGCTAACCCCTTCGTTAGGTGCAGATATATTACCTTAAAAGAGTTGTCCAGTACAAGTTAAATTTCCACAATCTCCATGTCCTTAAAGAATCTAGCAACAAAAGTAACAACATGATACTCAATTCAAGAGAACGTTGGATTTGTTGAAACAGCTACGTATCAACATTCTGTGGTAGAAGCTTTGGAGCAAATGTTGAACTATGCGAAAGCTATGAAGGAATTTCTCTCTAAGAAGAGAAAGCTTGAAGAATTTGAAACTGTAGCCCTAACTACAGAATGTAGCCTATTTTTTTCAGAATAAGTTGCCTCCTAAGTTGAAGGATCCAAGAAGTTTCACCATACATTGCAATATTGGAGAATCCTATTGTGGTAAGGCTTTGTACGATCTGGGATCGAGTATCAACTTGATGCCTACATTTGTGTTTAGACGATTAGGTATTGATAAGGCCAGACCCATTACAGTTACACTCCAACTGGCGGACCAATCTTTGGCATACCTAAAAGGAACGATCAATGATGTCTTGGTACGTGTTGATAAATTCATATTTCCTGGTGTATTTATTATCTTAGATTTTGATGCAAATAAAAAAACAACAATCATCTTAAGAAGGCCTTTCTTGGCAATCGGAAGGATGATAGTCGATGTATAGAAAGGTGAACTCACTATGCGCGTTCAAGATGAACAGGTGACCTTTAGTGTACTCAAGTCCATAAGATCTCCTGATGAGGTTAAAGACTGTTCTATTTTCTCTAAGGAAGATCCGTTGGTTCCTGCAAAATTAGAATACAATGATCCATTGGAAGGTATTTCATCTGAGTCTCCACATAAATATAAGGATGAAAAATGTTTGGAAGCTAACTCGGAAGGATTTATTTCAAAAGTTCAGTTTGAATCATTAGAGCTATCGTCACATGAGTACAAGAAACCCAACCCATCAAGAGAAGAGTCACTCGAGTTAGACTCAATGGTTTTGAAAAGGTCATTAGTTACTAAAATGAGTTCTATCGAGGGACAGAAGAGATTGACCAAATCTCGAGTATTTGATCTTGGGAAACTCGATTCTCAATCGTTAAAAGCAAAGATCATGGATCCCATCTATAACATTCAGTGGGTGGGACTTGTACCAAAGAAAGAAGATAGAACGAAAAATGAGTTGATTTCGCTAAGGATCATCACGAGTAGGCAGATTTGTATGAATGATAGAAAGTTGAGCAAAGCAAAACAGAAAGACCATTTCCTACTACTATTCTTTAATCAAATATTGAAGATAATTGCTAGGCAACATTATCTATTCTTTCTAGATGGATACGACTAGTATGATAAATGGCCATTTGACATCACTTTTGTCAATGACAATCATCAATAACATTGAGGGAGTTCTCTTCACTCTCTTTTTTGTTAATTTATTTTCAGTTTTTTCTCTCACTTGAATAAATGGCATGCTTAAAAATTATTTTTCTTGAATTAGTACGTCAAATTAATTCTGTCTAAGGAAATTGGAACTTAAGTGTGACCATTTGTGACCCCTCCAACCTTTCTTGGAAATTTAACTTGATGTAATTTTTTGAGAATAAATTTTCTAAGTAGCCTAAAAGAAAATTTTCATTTTAATTTTAATTTCCAATTTTTATTTATTATTTTATTTTTGGGCATAAAGCTTCAAATTAAGTTTAGGGTGGTAAAACCCGTTAGTAGGAAGGATGTTCCTTGAAAATATCTAAGGCAAAGTTAAGGTTAAGATTATTGAACTTAAAAATTCACTTCTCTTTATCCTTACCTTGAGCCTAGCCCCATTACAACCCGATAAAAGACCTAGTGATTTTGATAATATTGTTGACTACAATAGTGGAGAGGAATTGCTAAGTTCAACATATGAGGACCATGAATTAAACCTTGTGATTATTATGTTTAATTGATAAGGAAACTTTGATTTAATGGTGAATATTATGTATGACCTTGAAAAGCATGCACTTTATGACTTATGTTAGCATTTTCCCTCACTTAGTATAAAATTTTGACCTAATGTTTGCATATGAGCGACTTGTCAACAAAAAGAGTTTGTGAGCATGACTTTGTTGATGTATGTTTATGTGCAAAATTTTATTTTAGTTAGGAATTGTATTTAAACTTATTGCAAGATAGTCTTACCTAATTTTTTACTTTGCATTACTCGGAACGAGCAATGGATTAAGTTTGGGGGTGTGTAAACTCTAAATTATATAGGTTTTTTTAGTACTTTATAACACCTTTTTACTTAAACATAATATTAATCTCGGGTATTTGATAGTTAAAAGGGTAAATTTTGTTCATATTAAGAAAGGGGCATGATTTAATAAAGAATGTAATTCTATGTTATTTTGCATTAAATATGCTCATAATCTAATTATTTTATTATTTTATGTGACATATTAATTTTGGTTTAATTTCTTGCAGTTGGACCAAACAATTATGAATAGTTTATTTGTTAAATCCATATGGACATGAGCTTGTTTTTCACTCTACATGGACGGCAACATCAAGCAAATTTGGGTCATGATGAAATTAATTTGATCCAATTAAAATTGGTGCAATTGATGAATAAGTCCGACAAGCATTTAGGTCATCAACCCGTCTAAATAAGGGAGAATGAGGCCCAATTCGGCAAGGGCATTTGGGCAACTCAAAATTCACTTTTGGGATATTTATTCAGAGGTCCTCACACTTGCAAAATATTCAGATATCAACCCTTAACAATTACCCTTGAAACCATCCACCACCTTGCTTGATTCAAGCATGATTTCATGCATGAATCAAGAAACCAACAACCACTCCCTTCCACAATATATGTGTCACATCCCATAGTTTAATTAATATCCTATAAGTCTTAGGTTTAAGTATCCACTTTAGCATCTTTTTAATTAAATGTTTGTTGATATTTTCATGTGCTAAAACACCTTTTCCGTCCACCTATACATGCCATAGATGGGAGATTATTTTCCATCTTTATGAGTAAAACTTACCTTATGAAGATGAAACATGATCCCCTTTTCACTCCTTTGTCTCCCTCTCTTGCCTTTTCTTCCATGTTTACCTTGTTAAAAGTACATTGAACCTAGACTAGGTTGACTACTCTTTGTCATCCAACCTCCCATTTTCCTCCCCATTTCCTCTCTTTTTTTTTTCCTTTTTTTTTGTTTAGCTCTTAACCTCTCCCTTTCCCCTTTCTTCTACTTTTTCCTCCACCCTTTCTAGTTGTGTACCACCAACACCTAATCATCAAACCACCACCAACCATCTCTCCTCTCTCCTTTTGTCCCCAAACGTTGCCCTAAGCACCGCCTCCTCCACCGTGACAACCACCGCGCGCTATCGCGGTTTATCTTTTCTCATCCTCCCTTTCTCTTTTATTTTCTTCTCCACCCTTTATTATTATCCAAACACCTTTGGCTATTTTTTTCCCTACAGCCTCCATCGGACTACCATCGCCATTGCCGCCGCCACCATAACTCCATCGTCGATGGTTGAAATTTCTTCCTTTTTCTTCCTTTTTCTTTTTAATCATCCATCTTTATCTGTTGATCAAAATTAATCCATTCACTTCAATGTTTCTTTGTTTTAGATTCATTAATCTAGTGATCTTTTGATAGATCCCTCGACTCCTCCGTTCTCCATCAAGACGATTTGTTGACCTCATTGTGTTAACCAAGTAGTGTAAGTATAAGAGTAATATTGAAATCATCCTCTTCCCTTTACTTCGCTTCTTAAACGAATGGTTTAGTGGTCATTGCGATTTATTTCTCCTCATTTATTAATGCTCGATTCTTATGTTACTGAAGGGCCTAACAATAATTTGGGAAATCCCTAGTGTTTGAGATGAAATCATTGATCCGAGTGTTAGATCGTGGGGTAAGTAAAGTGGTGGGACTTAAGTTATTTTATGTATGACGCTCATGGAAAATACTAACTTTTATTCATTTTTTATTTTATTAGATAAGTCTTTTGGGGCTCGATCTAAGAGAGAGCGTTCATAGGGAGTTTGTCACATTGAATCTACAAATCAGGTGTGGGATTTAACATTAAATATATTAAGACTATTATGATTAATTGATTTAAATATTGCTACTAAAATTATGTTCTTTGATGAGGATACTATTTGTATTCATAAAGTGAGATAAGCAATCATTATGGATTTTTATCAAGTAAATATTTGTCCCAAACCGTAGATTTGTGAAACACATGTTGTGTGATAATGGTGTTTGCTAATATTGTGAAACATATGTACATTTCATTCTCATGTTATGTGTTATATGACATATGTGATATTCGTATGAAAATAGAATGTGAAAATTTGGCACCTTGAGTACATATGTGATTTGCATGTTAAACATGCCTATATGATTTCGAGTGTTTTGGCCATATCACATGCATGGGATGGGATATGTGAATGGTGGTAGTATTTGGCAGTTTACCTACGTTAATGTGACACTGTTCACAATTATGACTATTTGGCAATTTATCTGCAACTCTGGTGACTTGTCCACGAATTTGATTATATGATAGTTTATTTACGTTTGTGCATTGTTCACAATTTGATGTGCTGGTTGGACGAGTTTTGGGAAAACTCGATTATGGCGTGTAGCGGAGATGGGTAGGACAGTTTTCCAAAAATCTGTATTGTTTTTATGAAATATGCATTGACACGATCATACATGATATATTTATGAAAATTGAGTTATATGATTTTATCATTATCTATTGTATATGTTCATAAATTATGTGTATGAGTTTGTGTTAATCTCACACTGGGCTTAAAAGCACACCCCATTAGTGTTTCAACATTTCAAGTAACACTCAAACATAGGACTTGGATTAGCACTTGCTGGAGCCTGTTGAAAAGCTTTACATTTATGGATATTTATTGGTTTTTTTTTAACTATTTGGATTTTGGGTTGTGTTTCTGTGCACTTTTGGACTTTACCCTTATTTTGGTTGTGATTTATATTCTTATGACTTTATAATTCATTTGCATGTATGCAAAATTATGGGTTTTTTAAGCATCTTTGATAAATTAATTTTTCAAAATGAATTATGTTTTTCTTAAATTATAAACAAAATAATAATTCATAAATTTCCTAAGTTGTTTTATTAAAATCTGCTGCAAGTTTTCTTTATAAAAATCTTTTTTATAATTATAATATAAAATCCCTAATATTTAAATCTTTTCAAACAAACATTACAAAAAAATGATGCTTTTCTTTTAAAAATAAAAATATTTTACTAAATATTTTTCGATAAAATTAGTCAATCATAGAAATTTTTACGTTTTCAAACTCAAAACCTCTATTTTCAAATAAACAAATAATTTCTGGCGTCGTTAATGTAGTTTCAGAGATTCGACCATAATGTCTAGACTGAATTTGGGGTGTTACAATATGGCCGACCAAGCGTGAGAGCATATCATGGGATTCAAAATGCTATTTTTAGCAAACCTACTAGCCACCCCTCTAGTATAAATAGACCCTCTCATTCCACTATTCAATCAGCCCTCACTTAACATTCATTCTTCATTTCTTATTTTCATCACATTTCCTTCCTGTCATGCATAGCCACCCTATTTTCCCTTTCCCTTAGCTAGCAATTCCATGAGAAAAAACACTCTCTTAGCCAGCCATCTTAAGGAGCAGCCATGAGAATTGGGAGAAGCCTCCACGATTAGTGATCACACTATCAAAGAGTTCTTTCTTCCTTTTGCTTTTCCTTAATTATTCATTATGTTTGCAAATTGCTTTGTTGTTTTTTATTAATGATGATAGCTTAATTTTTTTTTTTAGCTAGAATGATTTATTTAATAAATTTTATTGAGTTCTATTTATGATGTTCTATGCCTCAATCGTTTAGATTTTGAATTAAACTCAAGTAAGTACTTTATTCATGCGTGATTGAATGCATTAGAATTAGTTGAGCGATCCTAACCAAACGATGGCTAATGGACACAATAATTGAAAAGTGCATGCTTAATTTAGATCCTAACCCATCTAAATTAAAGGTTTATAATAACTCGAAAGAGTTTTATTATCTTTCATTGCCTTTAGGTTTATGTGATTAAATTGTTTCAAACCTAACCCGTCCATGTTACTTCACATGAATGCTAAGAAACCCTTAGTTGAATATGATCAGTAAAATGCATGTTTTTCTAAGTAAAAGATTCCGAAAGAACTTAACTTTGGTTTCAAACTCATGAAAGATCAAGTTACCTTGGATTATTTCTTTGAAACATTATGAGCATGATAAAAATGAACTAAGTTAAGTAATGTAATTACTCTAGCCTATTCATGTTATCGTTGTTAAAATCTATCTCATGCATTTTATTGCATACATTGCATTTAGGGATCATCTTGCATTTAGATAATTTAATTTAACTTAATCATCAACCCTCTTTAAAATATTGTGTTTTTCTTACCAAATTGTTAATATTAATTTTACGATTAATTGATTAACGTACATAGTCCCTGTGGAGACGATAACTCTTTTACTTACTTATAACTTGATAACGATTGTGTACACTTGCACAAACCACGTGTAACAATACATAGTGAGTGGCCACTATTGGGGCCAGAGAATTTACCAACTGAAAATACAGAGAACCAAAAATTCTGTTGTCAGTGCTCACTTTAGTGTACGGCCTAGCTCTGAAAGGACAAGTACATAAAGGTTGTATGTAAACTTAGTTCTGGTTTTGGTTTCCCAACCAAATGGTCCCTTCATAGGGAAAGCGTTTGCACCACACGCCAATTAGAGGATGCTCATGTGGCTGAAAGGCAATACCAAAGGTTGAAAAGGGGTCGTATACTTGATTTGGTGGAGTTGGTGTCACTTAGAAATGTATTTTGGCACTGTTTAAAAAATCTAAACCCAAATGGCTACAGACCAACTTTTTTCCATTAGTAAAAAAATTGATCCTTTCATGCCATCTACCTTCAAAACTTGGCTATACAACTCAGACAGTGAATTGGCGCACGTTTTACTGGGACACACCTGAGAGCCTCCATCATACTTATATCATATTTGTAATCTACGCCAAAGAAATTGGATAATTATATCTTCAAATCAAGCTAATTCGCCTGTTGATGGTGCAGGATCTTTGTCACATTCCCACCCTCAAGACATGGACATTTCCTCAATCCTTAAGGGAGCTTGTGGTAAGAAGAAGACCACTGATGAGTTTACTCAAGAATTTGGGAGCAGTGAATGCCCTCCCTTAGTGAGGCATAAGCCAAACAAGGAGCATGTTGCCACTATCACTCACTCACCCCTAGTTCCTATTGTAACGCCCCAAAATCCCGAAACTCTAAATTTCTATGCATTGAAGTTGGTATGTTCAAGTAACACTTAGAATATTAATTTTAAGGTATTATCAGGGTTGTTTGAAGTCTTAGGGATAGGGAAGACCATAGGAAAAATTTTAATTTTTGCCTTAGTGGAACCATAGTCTCAGGAATTAGGCTTCTTAAGCAAATTAAGGGGAAAATAGAACACAAGACATATCGGCAAAAGCCGAAATCCCGAAAAACTCGAATGCCGAAAAAGCCGAAAAGTCGAACTGTAACATCCTAAAATTTAAGGGTCTGTAAATTTGTGCAATTGCATGATATGCTGGTTTTGTGTGTTGTTTAGGGGCCCTAGGGGGGCCAGGGATCGAGTTTAAGCATTGGTAAAATTTTGGGTTTTGGGCACTTAAGGGGAGAGGGTTATTGGTGGCAAGGGTTTAAGAGAAAATGTTGGAAAATTGTTAGCACAAGGGAGCATGTGGCAAGGTGGTGTGGCATCAAGGGGAGTGCAGGGAGGTTGGAGGTTCGAATCTCACATACTACAATTTATTGCATTTATTTTGTGCTAAGCAGGTGATGGTAGTAGAGTTCAGCTTGGACTCTGCAAGGGAGTTGAAGACTCAGTCAAATGAGTTTGAATGAGTGATGGAGAGGAGTTTGAGGAGTAAATCAAGGAGAAAATCGTGGAGTGAGGTGAGAGGGAGTAGTGGCCGAATTTGGGGAAGTACAAGGGGGATTTCGGTCAAGAGAAGGGTCTTTTGGTTTGGAGTGCATTCAGTTTTGGTAGTGTGTGTATGTGCCAAAATACTTAAGCTTTTTGTTGAGCATTTGTGCGTTTAGGAGCTTTCTTTTCTTCTTGCCATTTTGTGCATCTTTCCTTGCCAAAACCTTGACCATTGAGTGACTTCTTCTCAGTGCTTTTCTCATTTTTAGTCACTTTCTCCTCTTTGATAGTTGACAAACACCGGTAGACAAATCCCTCTATGATCTCTTTCTCTCCAAGTAACCGAATCTCTTCAACACTTCATTTCCTTTCTCTGCACGATTTATCACCTCCTCTCTTGGTTGAATCTAGTAAGTCTGGGTTCTTTCCTTTCCTCCCATTTTCTCCTTTCCATAGCCGAATTTATAACCTTCTTCTTTTCTTTTTGCTTTGTTTCTTTTCATCACTATAACTGAAACTCCATTTCCTCTCACTCTTTCTTTTTGTATTCTCCTCTTGTAGTTGTTTAAACGGGGTTGGCCAAATCTCTCCTTCTCATTCGACTAGCCTATAATCACAAGGTAATGGTATCTTTTTCTCTTCTTTCGTTTCATTTCGTTCTTATGTCTCCCATAGCTGAAGTGGCTATTTCTCTTAATCCTAGTTCTCGACTAATCCCCTCTCTTCTTCTCTCAACTTGCCGGTGTTCGGTTCTCCATTGATCAGGGCCGATTGAACTAAGGATCTAGCAACTATCTTCTTTGTTCATTAATCATTCAAACTTCGGGAAGTGGTGGTAAGAGCCGAAACCCCTTGTTAGACAATCGTTGTTTTCACTGTGGTATCTTACTGATCGAGTTTTCTTCATGGAGGCAAGTGATAACCAGTCTAAGGAGGTGTCATTAAGGGAGCCTAAGGGGAGTGGACTCATAGCCCCTACTCCCAAGTTCAAACGGCGTAGGGTGTCAGCCGTTCGGGATTTCTCGCCGGGTTGTGGAAGAGAGTCGACATCGATTTTGGATAGGCAAATCGTGGTTGTTCGCGCTAGTGAGGGTAAGTGTTAGTAAATCATTTAGGTAGATATGGATTAAAGATCTCTCTTTTGTTAGTTAATTGTGTGATGTGTTGGCATAGGTGACGGCGAGCAGGAGTGTTTAGTTCTCCACGTAATCAGGTATGTAATCTCACACCGTAACCATGTAGTTTCGTAATACGCTGCAATGTTGGTAGAAACCGAATCTCCGTCCTTCGTATGCTTAATAAATCGGAATACTACATGAAATCGAATAACTCGCTTAAACAACATTAGTTCTAAAATTCGCTAAAATCGGTGTTTGTCGGGTCGATTTACCAAAATGCCCATAACGGGTCGATTTACCAAAATGCCCATAACGGGCCGATTTACCAAAATGCCCATAACAGGCCAATTTACCAAAATGCCCTTAATGGGCCGATTTACCAAAATTCCCTTAACGGGCTAATTTACCAAAATGCCCTTGTTGGGCCGATTTACCGAAATGCCCTTGTTGGGTCGATTTATCGAAATGCCCTTATTGGGCCGATTTACCAAATACCCATGGGTTGCGAAATTACTAAAATACCCTCGCTGGGTTGAATGTTTGTTTTACCTTCAATATCGTCTGGGAATGCGCGTATGTATACATTATGCTTTTATATATATTGAGATGTATGATACATTTTATCATGTTGCATGGGGCGGGAATTTGAATGAAGAGCAGTGTAGCCTGGTGGCATAGCCACAATATATATATATATACATGTAATTATGACTCCGATGGCTCAGCCACAAACATTCTATGTTTAGCAGCTTGACTGCATTATTGGTGTGACTGGCGGGGTGGGTTGACTTGATCCCCACAGGTGTGATTGGTTGGTCGGGGGTGTGTTTGTTGGATTGGGGTGGGCTGTATTATTGCATTTGCACTATTGTGTTTCGAGGGCTTAGGCCCAACTTGATTTCTGGGCTCGAGCCCAGTTAATAACGGTAAGGGGATTATGCACTTAGTTCTTATAACTCACCCTCTTTCTTAACCTCGCAGGTAATACCCAGCAGTAAGGACTTGGAGCAGTGGATGACTCGGTGGAGGCCATACATTAGAAACTTCGCTTGCAAACTTTAGTAAATTTCCCTTTTTCTTTATTTCTAAGACTATTTTTATTATGTGGGTTTAATCTTTTGTAATAAGGCCTCTAGTTAAATTTTCTCTTAAGTTTTCATTAATAACTGTTAATTTCATACACACGAGATTTTCTTAAATTTTAATTAATCATTTTTTTAAAACATCACGCTCCCGCAAATACTCAAGTTTGATTTTTCACAGTGGAAACATTTTTATCGTTAAAACATTAATAACTACATAAAAACTACATTAAAAAAACCGGGTTTTTACTAACAAATATCAAAACTTGCAGTTTTAAAGAGACGCAATATTTTCAACTTACGCTTAGCTTTTTAACAAACCTTCTGTGTGACACGCTAGATCTGGTCATAACGTCTAGGCCGGGTTTGGGTATTACAGGAAAGATTGGCGCCGACAACCACACGAGCGTGCGAACGTTTTTGTGGGGACACCGATATGATTACCGGGGCCAAGAGAGATCTCATGGGCTCGGGCCACTATTTGGCCAGTCAGGCCAAAAGGGGTTAAATGGGCCTGCCGAGCTCGTGGGCCCAAATCAGTAGGAATTGATATGTGAGAATTGAATGATGGATTGATATGGTTGTGTGGTTTGAATAAGATTGGGCCTAATGGGCTATATAAACATGATGGGGTTTAAAGGGTTACATGGACATGAATAGCCTTAGTGGGCCCTATGGGGCTTTAGAAATGAGTGCTAGGGTTTTAATGGACTCTACGCCTAGTTCTGATAAATTCTTAAATCGCATAAAACTTAATCTAATAAACAAGTATGTCTATGAACAAGTTGCTAGGTTAGAGTGTGGCAATGGGCATATGCATGTCTAAGATTGGATCTAGGGAGAGCTTGGTACTTAAACGGTCCTAGTGACCCACCTCCTCTTCTCTAGATCCTACCTGGTGCATAATGTCTGTTCACTTTAGCCGCAAGGATTTATTAATGGGCCAAAGTTCATAACTAAAACTCGAGAGGGAACAAAATACCCCAGATTTGCAAAATTATCAAAATACCCTTGATTTGCAAAATTACCAACATACCCCTAATTTGCAAAATTACCAACATACCCCTGATTTGTAAAATTACCAAGATACCCCTATAAGGTAGATTTACGAAAATACCCATGGGTAGTGAAAGGACTAAAATACCCCTATGTGCTTAATGTGTGAAAATGTGTATGTTGCATTATATGTTGCACTTGGGTGGGTTTGATGATACGAAGGAAGATATGTGAGGATCGCATAGTCGCTTGACGACCATGGATCCACCGGTGGCTTTAAGCCCGTTATATGCTTAGCAGCCTTGCTGCAACGTTTGAGTAGTGCAACTGTTGGTGCTACTTTTGGAGTGTAGGGAATGGTGGGTTGATATTTATATCCCCACAAGAGTGTGGGGTTGGAAAGGAAATGGATTGCATGGTTGGATTTGGGATGGGAGCATTGCATTCATGTGATACTGATGTGATATGAGGTCATTATGGGCTGAGGGCCAAAACCACTGATTTTGTCAGGGCTTAGGCCCAATGTGATAATTGCATGTTGATTGTTTTACCAAGGGTCGTACACACTGAGTTTCGAAACTCACACCCTTTTATTAAATGCTTCAGGTGACCCTCAGTAGATGGCTCGACGTGGAAGAGGACTCAGAGATGGCCACACTACAAGTTACTTTGAAGTTTTTGTTTTTTTTTGTTTTAACTGACTCTATTTTAATTACTTTATTTTCATTAAGTTGTAATAAGGCCTTGTATCTCCAATTTGATTTACATTTGGATTTTATTATTGTTTCAACTGTCTAAGTATTAAACTTAAATAAATTTCTAAAGTTTAAACATGGCTTTCGAAATAACTTTAACATATAGACGTTTTCTTAAAATATAGGCTTTTATCATAACTTAACAAGTGTTTAGATTTTGGGTTTCTAAGTCTTAAACTTAAGTTTTATTTAAGCGAAGTTGTTTTGAATTATTCCTTTGATGTGACATCACCGGATTTGGCCATAACGTCTGGGCCGGGTCTGGGGGTGTTGCACCTATTCTTCTTGAGATTCCTTAAATGCCTGAAGGTTTCACCCTTCAAACAGGCTCTCCCAGGCACATTCCTAATTCCTCCATATTAGAGAACCCCTCAGAGACAATGCCTCCTATCTAGCCAGTTGTTCTTCTCTCTCAAGCACAATGTGTTCCCTGACAAAATCAGGTAGCAATTTCCCTTAGTGTGGTCTTATAGATTCAGTGTCATCTCCCAAGCCTTTCAATTCTATTTTTCAACAATAATTAAGCTTACTGCCTCAACAGTTATGAGAAGCCTTCTCTTCTTACCTTCCATCCAATCTCGCAGAAGATCCTCTATCCCTCATGGCTCAAATCTCAGAGATATCGTCTCTCGAATAAGGTCTTTAGAGCAAGGCTCTCAGAGAGGCTAGTACGCGTTACAACAATAAAATAGCATATTTAGAAAAATCTGTGAAATCTAGTAAATATGCTTTGGCTAAACTTCACCAAAAATACCAAGACTCGAACAATTTGATCACACGGTTGTCTACCCAAATCACAACTCTGAAGAGCAAGTCGGTTATGTTCAAACAAAAAATAATCAGCTGAAGAATGAGATCAACCACTTGAGAGATGAAAAATCTATCTTTGAAGTGATGTCCAAGGTTCAAGAGGAACGTCATAAGGCAGAGTTAGAGAGGCTACACAAAACCCAAGATGAGATTTTAGAAAATATCAAGAGGACACCTAGAAGAATATCATTGAGACTCTACCAGAATGGAGAGCCAATTTAAATTTGCATGCCCAAGTGGCTGCAGATCCTCTTGATCTTAGCAAGGTGGACTTCGATTATTTGAAGAATATCTTTATGGAGTCACTCAACTTTGATGTCTACCATCTTAAGGGCAAAGAGTGGGAAGCCTTTCAAGGGGAGTGGAAACAATTAGTCACGTTTTCCTTTCCTATTATGTTGGGAATTGAATATGATGGGGAGAACTTGGCAGATGTGGACTAAAACCCTAAAGGTCGATCTCAGATGGATGAGGTTCCTACTAAGCCTGTAGATCAGCCTGCTAAAGGGAATAATTAAGCATTCTTTTTTATCTTTCCTTGTACCTCTCTTTCTATTATTCGTGTAAAATCATACCCCTTTCATGAATAAATCATTATTTTTTCTTACCATCATTATCTTAATGTCTTTAAATATAGCTTAAACAAAATCCATACAAGCAAAAATCTAATGCACCTAAAAGACTAAGCCAAGTTCGGCGTACTATGCATACGAGGCTTCTTCACCTTTGTAATCTGAGAATCGGTTAAATCGGGACTGATACCAAACTTGTAACACCCCAACCCGATTTGATTAACCAAATCTCAATCCTGGGTGCTGCCACTCATGCAAATTTGAATCGATTACTACTACTTAATTACAAAGCTTCAAAATGAAATTACATAAGTATAAACAATAAGGGATTTCGATCGTTATACATAGAGAATTTAATTACAACTATGAAGAAATTAAGGTATTGGTCTAATGTAGCTACTCAATATTAAAGACTCTTATAACTCAAGCTAAATTCGATCTTGCCCATAAAACGTGCTCTGTATTCATAATAGCCCAATACGCTACTCCTTCGGTGATGCCCTAGCATCGTCCCTCCTGGCACAAACCCATGATAGCTCACCTAAAAAATAATACATAGAGGTAAGTTTGAAAGAACTTAGTAAGGCAACTACCAATTACCTAAACCATATTTGCACAATGCAACTATTAATTCGATGACTATCTTAATGATCTTATCCTTCAGTTTGTTTTTGACAAGTACTTCCTCGAATTTCATTCCTTTATACACGCCCATTACCCTACACTGAGACTATTCCCTTTCTTTCAATATATTTGGTACCTTACCAACATTTTCCCATCTCTCGACCTTCACCTTATCATGATTCAGAAAGAGACAATTATGCAAGGGACAAATACTTCTTTTGGACATACAAAGCTTATATCCTTATTCAAGACACACTCTTCGTTACTTTTCTATATCTCTTTAATTCTCTATTTCTATTGAGTTTTACTCATACCAAAACACCTTAACATGTAGTGCATATATATATATATATATATATATATATATATAGTTTTTACTTACTAGCTTCCTTGTTTACATGTAAAAACCATATAGTATGCGTCGGTTATTTAACACAATGTCGGTCGCATGAACATCTTTCACAGTTGTTCACCGTGGGCCTTTCTAGAACGCACCACAAGAGTAACCCTTCCGGAGTATTCCATAAAAGCTTTCCTTACAAGACTTGATTCGACCCTTCCTAATCTTCCATGAAGGCTCCCATTCCTTGATTCGCCACAAAGGCTTTCTGTTTTGCCGTTCACCATAGTTACTGTTACTTCAGAGTTCGCCAAAGAGTTGTTTCATATAGACCAATGCCCGAGGGGCTATCTTTTTTTTTAAAATAAAATATTTTCCACCAAGGCTAGTCATTACATTCATCTTGGAGTCCACCATAAGGTTACTCCTTGAAAGCTCACCATGAATCCCAATCCTTCAAAGTTTGCCATAGAGACGTTTCATTCAGATGTTTGCCGCAAGGGCTTTCCTTCAAAATTTACCACAAAAGCTATTCCTTTTAAGATTTGCCACAAAGGCTTTCCCTTTCCTTAACGTGTTTACGATATGGATTTGCCTAAACTCACATTATGTAATATTTGCCCATCATCGTTCTAGGACACTAAAACAACGAAAATGTGCAAGTGTGCACAATCGTAACAAGTAATAAAGTGACAGTTATGTCGAGTTATTGTACCCATAGGGATTGTATAAGCGAATATTTATGAAATGTGAATTTAAACAATTTGGTAGAGGAAAATATATTGATTTGAAAGAGGTGATTTAAAAACTAAAAATTAACTAAGTAATAAACTAAAATAAGGAAAAAAAATTCCAATGCACAATTTCTAAAAAAGGTTTTAGTCAATATGACATAAGTGTGTTAGATTAATTTTATTCTTTAACTTAAAATTATTAAAACTATGTTCATGTTGTTAAAAATAATTTCTTTGCAAATTGGTCTTTTGCTAACTAATGCACATACATACTTACTAAATCAATCAATCTTTTAAACATATTCTTATACTAAAACAATTTAATCACAATAATCTTACAAGTTATGCAAGGCAAGAATAATATTTAATACTATTACTAATTTAACCCATTTTTACACTTAGAAGATTAAACATGCACCAATTGGATATTTTGTCAATTAATTACAATTTCAATCATATTAATAATTAATTCATTTGTTACCTTACAATTATAATGCAAGCATAACATAGGCATGATTTTATCTAATTGAACAAATTACCAAGGTCTATAACAACACAAACATAATTTTAACAATTTAAGAGGACAAAATGCAATCAATCTAACACAAACAAGATTTAAGTCATCTTAATTAAATTAGGAGAATCAAAACAATAAACATCTATGTTTATGATCACAAAATAAATTGAAAAGATTAAGAAAAGGAAACTATAAGCAAAATCTCGATGATTCTTGGAAGCCAGACTAGCGTGCTTCTCTTCCTCTCTGTTTGTTCTATCGATCAAAGGCCTTCTGTAACACCCCATTTCTTGACCCAATCGTCGGGTCTGAGCAACGGGATATCACATTCGTTATCGGAGTAATTGACATCATTCGTATTATAATAAATTCAAACCATACATTTAGACTCATAACCATGTCATGATTAATATATCAATATCTCAACTATTAACCTATTTATTCATAGCATTTCATGCATTCTCTATTACAACTATATATATATATATATCGATTCACATCCAAAGGATTATAACTTCATCCAAATACTTGCATTAGAACATCAACACGAAACATATTCATAGTACAAGTCATTATCAACTATCATATATGCCTATTTATAAAACATCTCAAAGTATGAAAAAGACTTCTCCAACTAAACTTAATATAACATAGAGTCCTATAGGTACATGCCGACCAAAATAACAAAAAATTCACCAACTCGATGAGTGTTGGATTTTCTGTTGGATGCTAGTAACCATTAGTGCATACAATTAAACCTAACTTGTACATGGAAAACAAAATGAACACTGAGTAATCAACTCAGTGGCATTTCTACAACTAATATTATAACATGACATAAATTATGTAAGGTCATAAATAAAATAAAAATCAAAGGTTCGCAAGCAATTTAATATGTTAAATTATATTATAAGAACATAATCCTTTCATATCGCAATTATAGTCATACCGACTAGTTGTCACATATTCATCTTCAATTTTTTTACCTGTAAACTTCAAAATTCAATTAAACATTAAATAATCACTTACATTCACATAATCATGCTTATAACAATTCATACCAATTGCAAATTCAACTTTGTTTACATTTACTTCATCCTAAAATTACTCATAAATAATCTACCAAGTATATAAATTTGTAACAACAAACCAAATTCTAACGACATAAAAAATACACCTACTAACCTTTAAGACAACAATTCAGACAGCAACCAAGCATATAATTTGATTAACCATTTAATACATTAATTCGGTAGTTTTCTAGCTATGCACTTCCGAGCAACAACTTAACTAATTAATTCATTATATTATTTTTAATTTTAATTTTAATTTTATTCTTAGACGATAATTAAACATACAAATTTCGAACAACATTTTAATACATTTATTTGGACCACCCCATTATACACAAAATGGATTGCCCTATTTATACACATTGAACACACATTATTATATATAACATCATATTTGGATAATTCTTTAAAGCATGAAATGGATAGAATTGGTACCAATTTGACCAGTACTTAACATTCATGTTCAGTTAGAATTTTGAATCATGTAATAGATATTTTTATTACCAAATTGGTCAACAATTTACTTACAAAATTGGACCAGATCTTGAAACATAAATAGCCACTTTTGGACAGCATTGCTACATGTTTCAGTTAGCTTTAATCTTTATTATTACAAGCATTTAAGGTTAGTATGCATAACCAAAGATGTCCTATTTTGGACAGCATAATTACATGTTTTGGAAAGCAATAATCCTCCTCCTAACGGCAACATTTAACAACTAAAATACAATAAGTGTTTTAAATCGGACAACCAATGGTTCACATGACAACATTAGCATTTTAATTATCTAAATTCATAATTATGCCCTAATTTGGACAGTCAATGATTCATATTATAACAACATTTTAATTAGCTAAACACCATGAATTTGTCCTAATTTGGACAGCCAATGATTCATATTATAACAACAACATTTTAATTAGCTAAACACCATGAATTTGTCCTAATTTGGACAACCAATGATTTACAATATAACAGCAGCGTATTAATTAGCTAAGCACCACAGCCTATGATTTACAATATAACAGCAGCATATTAATTAGTAATAAACTGTCTTAAGTTCGACTTTAACTCCCTCATTCAGTACAAACCGAACAGCATGTAAGTTAACTTCAAACCTCCCCCAAATGTGCTTGTTAGACTTTAATGTACCATTCACCACCCAAATAGCTATTATCAAAATTAATTAACCTTTTTATCCACTGAATACCCAAGTATAACTTCAACCTTTTTCAAATGAAAGCAACAATGAATGAACATTAACATAAATAAAATTTTAAAGTATGGAGTTCAAGAATTCACTAAAGTCAACAAATTAAATAACCCTTAGATATAAGTTCAGCAGCCTATGCTTTGTATTTATTCTCACCAAAAAGTCCTCGTAATGGCAGCATTAACCACATAAATGACCAGGTTTCAGACATTTTAAAACACAAACTAATTTCCACAGCATTAATTCAATGCATTAAATTGCATTCAAACAAGAATTCAATAGCATTAAATACATCACTACTATCCATTTTTCTTTCCATATCAGTAGAACCACACCACAAGGAATATAAACATTATTAGCATGCAGCAACCGTTCAACTTCTATCTCCTACCATCCTTACCAGTTGCACCGTTTGACAGAACAATAAGGGAAAAAGGAGAAAACAACAAGGGTGTGAAAATCTCACCCGAAAATCCAGCTGAAACTATTCTGAACCCATTAGTTAATATTATAAAATATTAAGCATAATGATTAACACCACCATCGTCTAAATCTAGTTTCATTTCAAAGAAACATTTGTAAAGTTTAACTATGTATATAACCGGCGCTACTAGCACAACTATCAAACCAAAACTCCCTCCTCAACCAAGGTTATGAATTGAAATAAAATGAATGCCTTTGGAGTTAGTAGACATGAATTTTAACATAATTTAATTTACAAAAGAAAAAAAAGCATTGTTCAACCGTCCATCTTCGAGTAAATAACCAGAAAAGGCCCTTTCCAAAAACAATTTACGGAAATAGCTATTTTGTTTAATATTTACTGGAAGGGGCCGATTCCCCTAAAACACGCTGAGCTGATGTTGTTTTCAAGGGAAATGCAAAAAAAGCGCATCCAGCTCAACGCATTTTTCCCTAATGACCTGTAAAACGTGCTCACGTTAGCGCGCTTTAGTAAAGCAGTTTCAGGTAGGGGTGTTTTTGGCCATGCTCCAATGGTCAACTCCATCGACTATTTGAACTAGTCATTGGACCCCAACGATAAAAAAAACCTATAACCCCCCCCCCCCCACGCACACACATTTTTCACACACAAATCTCACAATTATCTCCTAAATCTCTCAAAAATCTCTCAAATAGTCTCTTAAATTATTTTCCTAAATTCTATTTTTATCTAAACTATTCCTTTTATTATTTTTATTAGTAATTTCAAGAAATAGTATTTTTATTAAAAATTTGTTAATGTTCAATTATATATTTAGCAATGGTTGGGTCTCTAATCCGTCTTGATAATAAGCACATCTCCATCAACCAATTACAAATGGTAAGAATAAATTTTAATATTTTTTAATTTTTTAATTTTTTTATTTCATAGTTATATTTGAACTTATTATTTTTTATATCTTTTATATAAATAGGTGGAAGATCGAATTTTCCAATGTTATATTCGTAATCTACCTGGTCCTCCATCACCGTTCATCGAAACATACCAGAGGGAAGCTGGTTTTTTGCACATGACCCTGACCCTTGTAGGTCGGAGGTGTAAGTTGGATCTAAAATTCATAAGCGCATTGGTGGAAAGGTGGAGACCCAAGACGTACATATTTCATCTTCCACACAGTGAGTGTACTATAACTCTAGAGGACGTGCAATTACAGTGAGGGTTACTTGTCGACGGGTCAATAGTCACCGAGTCTGTTCAGTCTATTGAGTGGGAACTGTATGTAGGGGTGAGACAAACTTGATTCGAATAAAAAAATTGAAAAAAGATTCAAATTTCGAGTTAAATAAATTGAATTATAAGAGTCAACTCAATTTTTTTTTTTCAAATTTCAAGTTTGAATCGAGTTTGGTTTTCGAATTCAAAAAACTCAAATAATTCGAATAAACCAAAAATATTTTACATTTTTACCCAAACTCTCAAACCTCTTTACTTTCCCCCTAAACTTTCCCCCAAAACTTTTACTCCCCTCTCATCCCACCCCCTCCTACCCCAAACTCATTCCCCCCTAATTTTTTTAATATTTTCCCTCCAAAATTTTACTCCCTCAACCCCCAAAATTTTTTATTTCCCCCCTAAACTTTTACTTCTCACCTTTTACCCCCAAATTAAAAATTAAAATAATCCAAAAAAAATCTCTAAACTTAAATAGTAATATTTTATATCTATTATTTATATTAAAATTAAAATTATCATTTTGTAATATTTATATTATTGAAATGTTTAATTATATTGAATCTTTAGAAATTTTAATTAAAATTGATTTATTGATGATGCTATAAATTATTCATATTAAATTTTTATGTTTGTATCAATTTCACATTTTATCTTTAAGATAACTTTTGTTTAAAAAATCACATTTTTTACATTTATTATTATTTTTAATTTCAAAATACATAGTGACAAGAATCAGAAGATAGTTGAAGCAACTAGGCAAGCAAAGAAGCTAACCCGTATATAAAAGATTAATATATAAAATATGAGGAGATGAAAGTTTATAACAAATTTGAGTATGGTGGGTGACGGTGATTACAAGGACCCAAAATCATTTTTTTAAAATTTAACTCAAACAAGTATATTTGATTTAAGAAAATTTCAAATCGAGTTAGGATGATAAAATAGGATTCATCAACTCGATTAAATTGAATTTTTTTCATTCGATTCAATTCGATCAAACGCTCACCTCTAATCGTATGTTACAATCTTTTGGGTGTGGTTCCAGAGATTATTTACGGAGGTTAGATCGAAATGGCCTGGTTACGAAATAATTTCACGGAGCTGGTTGAGGATTCAACTGAAGTCCAAAGAGAACGATACACTCAGGCGTACATCCTTCAGATCATTGGGGGTATCCTAATGCCAAATAAGTCACAAAATTTCGTTCATCTAAGGTGGCTGCTGAAACTCATCGATTTTAGAGTGGTGGCGAACTCAGTTAGGGGTCTGCCATGTTGGCAACATTGTACCGGGAGATGTGTCGAGCTACGCAACCAGAAAAAATTAAAATTGGTGGTTTCCTTTTACTACTACAATCATGGGCTCGGTACCATTTTCCATTTTTACGTCATCGAGTGGACTACTCGTATACATTCCCACTCGTAAAAAGGTAAAATTTAGCATATATTACCATTATTAAATTGATTTAAAATAAAATTATTATGCTAATAAGTTATTTAAATAAGTGGAACTAAGCCCCGAGTCACGTAAGATTACCTACCGAGCTTAAAGATATATGACTTCTATTAGACCAATCATCGGAAGCGGATGTATGTGTTTATTTAATTTTGAACCATATACAAATAACGTAGTCGATCTCGTATTTAGTATTTAGTAGTGTATATATATATAACTAAATTTTTTTTTATCAAATTCATATAGTTTGAATGGGCACCATATGAGGACTCGGCAATTCGAGCAGTAATTCCTGAGGAATTCTTTGTGAATCCCCACACCTGGCACGTTAAAGTCCTATTGGTAGTACACGCTACCGTCGAGATGCATGAGGCGGATAGAATGTTGCAGCTATTCAGATTTTGACAATCGATTCCTATGGCACCTTAGGAGCTTGATGATCTGCATCGTATCGACTTAAGGCGACCGAATACGAATTGGTCGGTATTCCTCTTGCAATACATCAACATGTGGAATAATCAGTATGAATTTTTACCTACTTAATGCAATTCTCATTTCAGAGCTAACATGTGATCCATATTATATGTAATGGTTTAGGATCCATGGAAGCCATATTTATTAGGGGAAGAGGCGAGGAGTCGGCGTCCCCATACGAGTAGGCCATGATGAGCCCATTTAAATTTAAGAGGTGGCGAGACGGGCCCATCATCAACGCCCATGAAAGAACTGGCTGCGACGGCCTCAACACCGCTGCCCTCACTACACCTCCTTCAATATGTACCGTCTTATTCTAGTCCATATCCTAACCCTTTTATTTTCACACAAGCACAAAATGTTGCACACATATTTTTTTGCTCCTAGTCCTATGTCAAGTTGGGTTGTTGGTCATCCATCCATGATATGGTAGATGCCCAGGCCATCTTATTTCCTGAAGATAGTGACGCCTACGACAATGTATAGGCCATCTATGCGTGAGGCACCGACGGAGAGTCCACTCGCTATCCCATCGACTTATGGGACTCGACATAGTTACTTTCATTCACTATGGTTGACACAAACACCTCTGAGATATTTGTTCTATCAAGGTAGGTCATCTTCCTAACCACTTATTTAGAGACCGGAGAATGCATGAATGAAAGGATCTACATCGACTGAAGGAGAACCCCAACAACCACACCCCGTCCGGAAGCTAAACCTAGAAGGAATCCAGTGCGTAACGTTGACCACCCAGATGTGGCACAGATTCTGACTGACATATGCACTAATAAATTGAATATTGTATCATTTAATAAAATAGAAGTTCTTTTGAATCTTTTTTGTACAAAGTCTGATTTTTATACCATTAAACCCTAATCTGAATTTAAATTTACTTTGATTGTTTCCATGTAGCATAGCACTAAGATTTGATTTGAAAAGAAATAGCAAATGTTTTTGTTAAAAAATTCACATAGAGAACTATCAAATTTAATTTGGATTAACAATGGCTAACAATTCCCATTAAGACATATATTATAATGTTTAATTTTGATATGGGTAGGACGGTATTGTATGACTCGGGTTCCTACACCATTCGCATAACCTCTGTTGGTTTGAGCGCTCCCAAATATCCATGTTGTCACGTATTTCAGTCGAGCACAGTCGACCTTTTGGTTTGCGACGCAATTCTCTATCAGGTAACAACTTAAATAGAGTAAGCGATACATGCGGCCACTTGCGTTCATCTAGGATTGGTGGGAATATGTGTCTCCACATGTTGTACAAGTTTTCTAATTTGTACACTATGTCGACAAAGCTCATGGGATCCAAACGGAGATTCATACAACCTGCAATTGCATGAGCGTATGGAAAACTAAGTGCGTCACATATCCCACAGACACAAGTTCTATTTCTCAAGTGTACCTGGTACACTCCCCCGACAATATTTTAGTCTGATTTTTTGAACTTCGTCACCTGAAACCATAAGTCGTCACGCAAGTGACAAACTTCTTGCACGCAGTAAGATCCTCTGTCTTACCATTATTAGTTTGTTCCAGTAACGCTGGGCACCATACATGGCCTCCTACAGTTGCCCGACATAACTCGCCACTCGCTTTGGGAATAGTTTTGCTAAACGGAAGTATGTCTATTTCACAATCGAGGTTATCAAAAAATGACGCATTCCTTTTAAAATAGAATTGCTGCATTCTTCCAGGTTCGAGGTTGTAACACCTCAAACCCGGTCAAAACGCTACAACCGGATCTGGCGTGCCACGGAAAAGAAATTATTTTTGAAACCGATCTGTCGACTTATTTTAGATAGAAAACCGATGTAAGATTTTAGAGAAAACGTCGATGCATTTTGTATCGTGTAAAACATGTTGAAACTTGGTTTGAAAACTTAGTGATCACATTGTTACTCCGTATTGTTTACTGAGTCATTGCATAAAAAAAAACAAATATTTCTTTAGCCTTTGAGAACAACCAATTCATAGTCTAATCAACATATTAAATAGAAACTTTAAAATCACCTAAGTAAAAGAACCCAAAATAAAACTTCAGCGGCCTTATTACATATCTGAAAAACCAAAATTTAAATAAAATAGCTAAATCCAACAGAAAACTTTGATATAAAACAAATGCTGTGCATGGCCACCTTGAGTCCACTCCGGCTCCATATCCACGATCTACGCCTGATCTGCAAAATATAACGGAAGGGGTGAGTCATCAAGACTCAGTGTATAAATCCCCATCCCAACAGAAATTGTGCTCTTACACAAATTCATACAAAAATATGCAAGTCATGCAACCCATCCAACCTAAGTATCCATCCAAGTCTCCCAAGTCTACCCCTTGTGGTACCAAACCACTGGTGGTGCCAAACCACTGGTAACCGAAGTTACAAAAATAACATATGTGGTACCAAACCACTGGTGGTGCCAAACCACTGAGACTTAGTCACAATTTTATAATATGTGGGGCCAACCCACTGTGTGATACCAAATCACTGGTGACAGTCTGATAGATCATACTTCCCCCTCCTCTCATCACCCATAACACATATTTATGGTAACGACATCAGTATGATCAAGCTTAACATACCAAATTATGTATACGGAATAATATGCTTTCATATACCACATTCATCACAAGTAATAATAACAACTTACCCGGCATCCACGCTTTTACCCACAGGGGTATTTTAGTAACCATTGCCGTCATTCCGGCTTTTTAACAACACACAACATTAACATATTAAGTAAGAAAGTGTGTAAGAGTTACACACCTGGTTTTCATACTAACGCTTTTACTGCCTCAACGCTACTGCCACTCGAGACTACCACTATCGGCCTATGATCTACTTCTGATGTCGGCCCACATCTCGATGGCCAATCTCGCACTCCCGATATTGATCGTTTCTTGTACTTTGGCGTTGGATTTACAGATCCAACCTCTCCTATTGCTTGGCTGTTATTCGAGTCCATAGTAATCCCTTAATCACTAAACCATTTAAACGATGAGATCTAATTAATAATAATAGCGTTAAAAAGGGACCCTTACCTAACTATCGAATCCCGAAAGTCTTCACGAACACGTCACCTTCCAACCTACATTCGGCCAAGCCCAAAACATCAAACAAACCGATAGTCACAACCAATCTAGCCCATGTGACATCCGGCCAAATGAAAAAGAATTAAGAAAGGGCCATTCGACCGAACCTACCACCACCTACCTTCGGCTTTTCCACCAAATCGGCACAAGAGACTTTTAATAAGACAGATTCGGCTTCTAGGGGCAGAGAGTGAAATCGGCAGGGCCTCTAAACAAGTGTTTCAAGTTAGAACTTAATAAAAATAAGGGAATCGCAGAGGAAAGAAATCCGAAACTCACCAGATTACTAAGGAGAATGCGGTTTATGGTGCACCTTCGGGAAAATGAAACCACCCTTGTAAATTCGGCTATGGAGGAAGATGATGTGCACAAGGAGTATTCGGCTTTCAAATGGTTTTCGAGGAGAGGAGAAACACTAGGGAGTTTCAGCTAGAAGAGAAAAATCAAGGCAAGTGGGTGAGAAGAGTTTCGGCTAGAGAGGAAAAAGTGTGAAAGAAAGGAAAAAAAAATGAAAGAAAAAGATGATATCTTCCTACTAAATTCGGCTACACATGCACACACCTCAGAGTTGGAGTTTCGGCCAACTCTCCGCTCTCCTGATAGCCTTTATCCCTTATCTTATCCATCTATCATCACATCCCTTATCTTACCTCTCTTAATTATCAGCTTTTAATCACTTAAATAAAATGAATAAAGCTCCTAAATTCTAGCCATTGTGCCGTCCACCCCCTTCCCCTAGGAGTGCTGAATTTTACCCATTAATTTGGGCCCCAAGCGGCCACACTAGGCCCAAACTCCTTCCCCCTTGTGACGCCACCTTAATGCCCACCTAAAGCACCTCCCATTTTTGGGCCACAAGCCCAACTGGCTACTAAACTTAATAATTTAAATTAAGTTATAAACTAACACTATTTATCAGCCATTTAACCTAGGTTTTAAAGCCCAAACCCGAGCCCAATACACACCTTAAAGCCTTAGCCTACTAACTTAGCCATGCAACATACCGAATGCATAGACCCACAAAATCAGGATATTACAGTTCTACCCCCTTAAAAATAAATTTCTACCCTGAAATTTACCTGGTCAGAAAAGTTGAGGGTATTGCTGTCACATAATATCCTCTGGCTCCCATGTCGCTTCCTCCGATCCATGGTTCCGCCATAACACCTTTACCAAAGGGATTCATTTTCCACGTAAAACCTTAACATCCCGATCTAGGATCTGTACTAGTTCCTCCTCAAAAGATAAGTCTGGATTCACCTCTATCTCCTCCACTGGCACAACATGTGATGGATCCGAGCGATAGCTTCTAAGCATGGAAACATGAAACACATCGTGGATTTGACTCAACTCTGGTGGCAACTCAAGCTAGTACGCCACTGGTCCTACCCTCTTCAACACCCTATATGGTCCGATAAATCTAGGGCTCAACTTGCCTTTCCTACCAAATCTCAGAACCTTCTTCAATGGCGACACCTTCAAGAAGACCTTGTCACCTTCAGCAAACTCTATATCTTTCCGTTTAAGATCGGCATAAGACTTCTGCCTATCCGAAGCTTCTTTCAACCGAGCTCGAATCACTTTCACCTTGTCCTCTATTTCCGCAACCAACTCTGGTCCCAACAACTGCCGCTCCCCCAACTCCATCCAACATGTAGGGGTACGACACTTCTGACCATATAAAGCTTCATATGGAGCCATCTTAATATTCGCCTGATAACTATTGTTGTACGCGAACTCCGCCAATGGTAAGAATTCTTCCCAACTGCCTTTGAAATCCAAGACACATCCTCTTAGCATATCTTCTAAAACTTGAATCACCCTCTCCGACTGTCTATCAGACTGGGGATGGAATGCTGTACTGAAATCCAACCTTGTACCCAATGCCTGATGCAAAGCTTTCCAGAACCTTGACGTAAATCTAGGGTCTCTGTCCGAAATAATCGACACTGGCACCCCATGCAACTTTACAATTTCTGCTATATATAGTCTCGCTAACTTCTGAAGAGAATAATCCACACTTACGGGAATGAAATGAGCAGACTTCGTCAGACGGTCCACAATCACCCAAACTGAATCCTTCTTGGTAGGCGTAAGAGGTAGCCCACTTACGAAATCCATTGTAATCCTTTCCCACTTCCATTGTGGAATCTTAATCGGTTGCAACAATCCCGAGGGTAACTGATGTTCAGCCTTGACTTGCTGGCACGTCAGACACTTACCCACAAACTCCGTTACCTCACGCTTAAGGCCCGGCCACCAAAACTGCTCCCGCAAGTCCCGGTACAACTTACTACCTCCCGGATGCATATCATATGGACTGCTATGTGCCTCCTGCAAAATCTTCTGCCTTAACTCCACATCCTTAGGCATACACATTTTTCCCTGCAAACATAACACTCCATCGCTGCTCAGACTATAACCCTCCAGTCCACCATTCTGTACTTGCAAACATCGAGCACTTAAAACTTTATCTTCTCGCTGTTTTTCCTTAACCTCATCAATCCATGTTGGCCTCACTTGCAATTCAGCTAGCAGGCTTCCATCATCATACAGACTAAGGTGGGCAATCATGGCTCTTAAATCTGCCACCACCTTACGGCTCAAGGCATCCGCTACCACATTAGCCTTTCCCAGGTGGTACTCAATCGAGCAGTCATAGTCCTTTAATAGCTCAATCCACCTTCTTTGCCTTAAATTCAACTCCTTCTGCGTGAGAAGGTACTTCAAACTCTTATGGTCCGTGTAGATCACTGACTTCTCCCTGTACAAATAATGCCTCCACACCTTCAAAGCGAAGACCACTGCAGCCAACTCCAGATCATGCGTCGGATAGTTAACTTCATGCAGTCTCAACTGCTGAGACGCATAAGCAACAACCTTCCCCTCCTGCATCAATACACAACCTAACCCCGTATGGGAAGCGTCACAATACACCACAAAATCTTTCCCTACCACAGGTGGTATTAAGACCGGAGCCTCAGTCAAAACCCTCTTCAGCTCTTCAAAACTCTCTTGCTGCTTATTCGTCCATATAAAAGGTACCTCCTTCCTCAACAATTTGTCAAAGGTGTCGCTATCGAAGAAAACCCTTCCACAAATCTCCTATAGTAGCCTGCTAACCCCAAGAAACTGCGGATCTCCGCCACCGACTTAGGTGGTTTCCAATCCAATACTGCCTCAATCTTCCGAGGATCCACTCTTATCCCTTCCGTCGATACCACATGACCCAGAAAAGTAACTTCCTTCAACCAAAACTCACACTTTCTAAACTTGGCGTATAATTGCCTTTCCCTTAAAATCTACAACACTACCTGCAAATGCGCATCGTGTTCCTCCTCCGACCTCGAGTACACCAGAATATCATCTATAAATACTACGACAAACCGATCTAAGTACAGCTAAAACACCCGGTTTATCATATCCATAAACGCTGCCGGTACGTTTGTCAACCCGAATGGCATAACCAAGAATTCATAGTGCCCGTATCGAGTATGAAACGCCGTCTTATGGATATCTGCCTCCTTTACCTTAAGTTGGTGATACCCCGACCTTAAATCTATCTTGGAGAAGATCGATGCTCCCTTCAGCTGGTCGAACAAGTCATCTATCCTAGGCAACGTATACTTGTTCTTAATCGTCAATTTATTCAACTGACGGTAGTCTATACACATTTGCATCGACCCGTCCTTTTTCTTAACAAAGAGCACAGGCGCTCCCCAAGGTGATACACTTGGCCGAATGAAACCCCGATCCAACAACTCCTGAATCTGCGCTTTCAACTCCACCAATTCCTTTGGCGCCATCCTATATGGAGCAATGGATACTGGAGCTGTTCCCGGTAAAAGATCTATACCGAATTCCACTTCACGATCCAGGGGCAAACCCGGAAGCTCTTCCGGAAAAACATCAACAAACTCTTTCACCGTTCGAACACTTCCTATGGCCGATTCCTTACCTTCCAAAGCACAAACATAAAGTACAAACGCTTCACATCCTTTCCTTACCATCTTTTCCGCCTTCAGCGCGGACACCACATTAGATAGGTAATTCCTTCTCACCCCTATCATCACCACTTCTTCACCTCAACCGATTTTAGCACCATGCGCTTAGCTGCACAGTCCAACTCTGCCTGGTACTTTACCAACCAATCCATTCCTAAGATTAAATCGAACTCCCCGAAGGGTAGTTCCATCAAATCCGCTTGAAACACAACCCCTTGAAGTTCTAGGGGTACTTCCCTATACAGTTTGTCTACCACCACAGAGTGTCCTAGAGGGCTAACTACCGTCATCTTCCTAGCAGCAGTCTCACTAACTAAGTTCAAAGTTTCCACTATACTACTAGCAACATACGAGTGTGTCGAACCAACATCAACCAAAGTAGTATAAGACAACCCGAAAATTAAAAACGTACCAGTTATAACGTCCGGTGTGTCGCCCTCCTCCCGACGTTTGGCTGCATAGACCAACCCAGGCTATCTAGCATCAGTACCTCTAGCACCTCGGCCAGGTGCTCCGCAGCCTCGCCCGTTACCATTACCACCCCTAGCTGCACCTCGACCCCTCTGTGGCTGCTGACCATCCCTCCTGAATTGACCACGTCCTTGACCCTCAACTTGAGTCCTAGCTAACTTCTGCGGACAATCTCTTACTCGGTGCTCCAATGACCCACACTCAAAGCACCCTCTATTACCAGCCCAACACTCTCCAGAATGAGACTTCCCACATCGAGCACACTGGGGTGGCCACTGAGCAGCAGCAGGCTTTGCAGCTCGATCCGGTCCACCAAATCTAGCCCTTTTTTGAGAACTTCCAGCCGACCCAGATGGCCCAATACTCCTTTTATCCTTACTTCTGTCCTGATTCCGCCTCTTAGTTCGCTTCACCTCCTCAGCTATTTTGGCCTTTTCCACGAGAACGGTAAATTCCCTTTCACACTGAGGTGCAATTAACACCCGCAGCTCATCTCTTAACTCGTCCTCAAACCTAACACAGCGCTAATGTTCTGTAGCCACCATACCCCGAGCATACCTACTCAACCTCAAGAATTCAGCTTCGTACTCGGGTACTGACTTATTCCCCTGAACCAAGTTCAAGAACGCCCTACGTTGTGCATCAGTATAACCAGCTCCCACATACTTCCTCTGATAGGCCGCCCTAAAGTAATCCCAGGTGATATTATCGGCCACTGCACCATCCCTAACCGTGAGCCACCACTGATACGACTCATCCCGGAGGAGAGACACTATCCCCTTCAACTTCTCCTCAGCCGAGAAGTCCAAGTCGTCCATTATACGCTCCGTCGCCTCTAACCAGTACTCAGCAGTGTTGGGAGCCACTCTAGAAACTCCCCTAAACACTTCTGCTCCGTGAGCCCGGAGTCGCTCAGCCACGGATTTTCGGGCTCCTGCACCCGTGCCTGCCCCGGCAACTCTTTCCAAAACTCGCAGTACCACCTGAGATACCGCATCATTACCACCAGTCTGATCCTAGAACTCAGCTTCCGCCACCGGTAGATCCGGCATCACATTTCCAGACCCATGGCCAGAGCCTGCTGGCTCCGACAAGGCCATCCTACCCCTACCACGGCCACGCGGCGGACGTCCACGACCTCGTGTACTCATGCTTCTCGTTCACGTTTATCTGGTTAAGAATTTTATGGATTATTAACTCTGTTCACTATTTATCCACGAACAATTTTATGGAAGATAGTTTTATAAGTGATTCTTTCGAATTCGAGTCTATCTAAAGTTTCAGTTTCAGGCTTATCTCCTAATTCTAAGTACATTCATCACACAACCAAAATTCACAGACCACATTCAACGTGTAGGGGTATTTTCGTCATTTCACTACCCTGGGGTATTTTCATAATTTTAACCTACAGGGGTATTTTCGTAAATTTTCAAAATAAAGTTTCGGGTGATTTTTTTCAGGATAAGGGTATTTTGGTAATTTTGTGAAGCAGGGGTACTTTGGTAATTTGTAAGTTAGGGGTAGTTTGGTAATTCTTCAAACAGGGGCACTTTGGTCATTTTCCAAATTTAAGGTAGTTTTTACAAATCAAGGGGTTCGGTAATTTTCAAAACTAGAGATTTTACAAACAGTGTGGCTGGTCCCTTTCGGGTTTTAATTATCGAATTTAGCCTGTGAATAAGTCCTCTTGGTTAGGGTGAACCGTCACTACGCACCAGGTAGGGTTCGAGCGAAAAGGAGGTGAGTCACTAGGACTGCTTAAATACCAAGCTCTTCCTGAACCCAATCCTAGACATGCGCATGACCGTTGCCACACCTTAACTCGGCGACTTTCTCACAGGTTTGTTTAATTAAACTTAAGTCTTATGTAATTAAAAAGTTGTGTAAGCTAGCCGTACGGTCCATCAGTACTATCACGCTTAACTACGTCTATGTCTAAAGCCCACAAAGCCCAACATATAAATATCACAGCAAAAGTTAGGGTACTTACCTGGGTGGATCGGTGCCGGAGTCTCAGGTGCCATGCTTTCCGGAAAAATAATCATTTCACAAACTTTTAAAACATATTTTGGGCCCTAAGCCCACAACCGAGCTTTTGAACTGGGTTCTGATACCAAAATGTAACACCCAAACCCGGTCAAAACGCTACAACCGGATCTGGCGTGCCACGGAAAAGAAATTGTTTTTGAAACCGATCTGTCGACTTATTTTAGATAGAAAACCGATGTAAGATTTTAGAGAAAACGTCGATGCATTTTGTATCGTGTAAAACATGTTGAAACTTGGTTTGAAAACTTAGTGATCACATTGTTACTCCGTATTGTTTAATGAGTCATTGCATAAAAAAAAAAACAAATATTTCTTTAGCCTTTGAAAACAACCAATTCATAGTCTAATCAACATATTAAACAGAAACTTTAAAATCACCTAAGTAAAAGAACCCAAAATAAAACTTTAGCGGCCTTATTACATATCTGAAAAACCAAAATTTAAATAAAATAGCCAAATCCAACAGAAAACTTTGATATAAAACAAATGTTGTGCATAGCCACCTTGAGTCCACTCCGGCTCCATATCCACGATCTATGCCTGATCTGCAAAATATAACGGAAGGGGTGAGTCACCGAGACTCAGTGTATAAATCCCCATCCCAACAGAAATTATGCTCTTACACAAATTCATGCAAAAATATGCAAGTCATGCAACCCATCCAACTTAAGTATCCATCCGAGTCTCCCAAGTCTACCCCTTGTGGTACCAAACAACTGGTGGTGCCAAACCACTGAGACTTAGTCACAATTTTATAATATGTGGGGCCAACCCACTGTGTGATACCAAATCACTGGTGACAGTCTGATAGATCATACTTCCCCCCTCCTCTCATCACCCATAACACATATTTATGGTAACGACATCAGTATGATCATGCTTAACATACCAAATTATGTATACGAAATAATATGCTTTCATATACCACATTCATCGCAAGTAATAATAACAACTTACCCGGCATCCACGCTTTTACCCACCAGGGGTATTTTAGTAACCATTGTCGTCATTTCAGCTTTTTAACAACACACAACATTAACATATTAAGTAAGAAAGTGTGTAACTGGTTTTCGTACTAACGCTTTTACTGCCTCTACGCTACTGCCACTCGAGACTACCACTATCGGTCTATGATCTACTTCTGGTGTCGGCCCACACCCCGATGGCCAATCTCGCACTCCTGATATTGATCGTTTCTTGTACTTTGGCGTTGGATTTACAGATCCAACCTCTCCTATTGCTTGGCTGTTATTCTAGTCCATAGTAATCCCTTAATCACTAAACCATTTAAACGATGAGATCTAATTAATAATAATAGCGTTAAAAAGGGACCCATACCTAACTATTGAATCCCGAAAGTCTTCACGAACACGTCACCTTCCAACCTACATTCGGCCAAGCCCAAAACATCAAACAAACTGATAGTCACAACCAATCTAGCCTATGTGACATTCGGCCAAATGAAAAAGAATCAAGAAAGGGCCATTCGGCCGAACCTACCACCACCTACCTTCGGCTTTTCCACCAAATCGGCACAGGAGACTTTTAATGAGACAGATTCAGCTTTTAGGGGCAGAGAGTGAAATCGACAGGGCCTCTGAACAAGTGTTTCAAGTTAGAACTTAATAAAAATAGGGGAATCGCAGAGGAAAGAAATCAGAAACTCACCAGATTACTAAGAAGAATGCGGCTTATGGTGCACCTTCGGGAAAATGAAACCACCCTTGTAGATTCGGCTATGGAGGAAGATGATGTGCACAAGGAGTATTCGACTTTCAAAGGGTTTTCGAGGAGAGGAGAAACACTAGGGAGTTTCGGCTAGAAGAGAAAAATCAAGGCAAGTGGGTGAGAAGAGTTTCGGCTAGAGAGGAAAAAGTGTGAAAGAATGAAAAAAATGAAAGAAAAAGATGATATCTTCCTACTAAATTTGGCTACACATGCACACACCTTAGAGTTGGAGTTTCGGCCAACTCTTCGCTCTCCTGATAGCCTTTATCCCTTATCTTATCCATCTATCATCACATCCCTTATCTTTCCTCTCTTAATTATAAGCTTTTAATCACTTAAATAAAAGGATTAAAGCTCCCAAATTCTAGCCATTGTGCCGTCCACCCCCTTCCCCTAGGAGTGCCAAATTTTACCCATTAATTTGGGCCCCAAGCGGCCACACTAGGCCCAAACTCCTTCCCCCTTGTGACGCCACCTTAATGCCCACCTAAAGCACCTCCCATTTTTGGGCCACAAGCCCAACTGGCTATAAACTTAATAATTTAAATTAAGTTATAAACTAACACTATTTATCAGCCATTTAACCCAGGTTTTAAAGCCCAAACCCGAGCCCAATACACACCTTAAAGCCTTAGCCTACTAACTTAGCCATGCAACATACCGAATGCATAGACCCACAAAATTAGGATATTACAGAGGTGATGTGGCATATTGTAGCCCGCCTTCGTATGCTTGTGTCCACTGTTTAAATGGTACATTTTCGAGGTATGCTACCCCAGCTAAGTTAGTTGACTGTAATATTGCCAACATCTCTTGAAAACAATCATTCGTGATCTCGTAACCAATCAATATAAGTGCACAGCAATGATTACATACCAAAAAACATAAAAATAAACATGGAATATTACAAACCAAATAATATTGGTGGCGATTAGATACCCATGTTAGTCAGTTGTCGTCATTCAGCGGTAGACTGAAATTGCTAGTAGTAGTTGGACACAACATGCCTTAGACAATACCGACGGTGTGTGTGATCCCAAAGGCTCCCCTATCATTCAATTGTGGACAATATTCCAGTTCCCCGACCTGAGATGACGCATATATCAGGTTGGGGGAAGACGTGCCTCATCAACCTAGATAGAAAGAAATCCCAGTCGTCTGCGTTCTTCCCAGTGTTATTGTAAACGCAATTGGAAGGATCCTCTAATTACCTGAAGAATCCTCTAATTACCATCCTGTGCCACAGCCAATAATAGTCAATACAAATATCTAGCATACATGAAGGTACCGTCTTGCAGTATTGGAATGCATCCTGAAATTACTTGAAGGTCCAAAATAGACACTTAAACACTCGGCACCCACGGAGCAAGCGATCAATGTAGTATACAAAACCTATTTCAAGCTCTGTTATATAACCTGGTACGTACTTCTCCAGCACCTGAGACCACTGCCATACCTCATTTCATTGAATGATGTATATTCTCCAAGCCCTTCTGCTTAGCTATCCACGCCTTGTGCTACGAAGGCGTGTAGTTGAATTGACTACAAATATTGGCAATCAAAACTGACACAATAGTCCTCTGGTCCACTTTCACCATCGGTAGTATTAGGGCTGTGATCATATCTGTATCCAGCTTCGGATGATCCCGTGAAACTCTTACAATCCCATGAGTATGTTAAAATAATTGAAAATAACCCTAAACCCTAAATAAAACCCTAATAACCTAGTGATACTTTACCAAAGGCAACACATGTATGTGGACTGGTGAATTTTTTATCGTCCATAACCCCGTCTTCTTCTTAACAGAAGCCATGAATTTCCATGAGTAGTTGTTATCTCGCATTGCACATTTCCCCTCGAACTTCTCCAATTTGGATTTAACCACATGGAAGTTAACTCAATTCTTGATGTTGTATCACTTCAATGCTGCGACAAAACCATTTTTACTTGAAAACTCCCTATCCACTTCCAAATCACCCGAATCTAACGATGCACTTCCATGGCCCAGCCTTCTGTGTGGTAGTTCTGTAAAATCCAACACATCCTCTACTGAAAGATCGACATTATGCATGTAGGCTGGCGGCAAGTACACCGTAAATCGTGGATCTTCTTCTTATTTTCACCCCTTTCATTGTCTTCTAGTTCAGTTGGAACAGGCTTCGATTCAGAAAATAATTCAACATTTAAATTGTCGACATTGAGCTCCCGGGGTGGAACCACATTGGATATATTGCCATCTTCATCCTTCGACTCACTAACATCTGCCAAGTTAGAGGTCCTCTTACCTGTGGATGTCGTAGGCAGTATATCATCCCTTCTCGTGTACATTTTGAAACATTCAAAATCACATGTGGATTTTCAACCATTAGAAGATGATGCTATTCCCAGTAAGTATTCCAAGCATTAAACATCGACTCACTGAGGTCCATGTCTCATCCACTAACTAAGTGTTGTGCAGGAGTCATGTATTCCATTCTACCACCAAAACCTGATGGTTCCGTGTTCTGCCTCCCACAATTGAAATCTAAGGCTGAGACGGATGAGTGTCTTCCCATTGATGATTCTGGGATATCATAATTGGTTGTACTATCGACACTTTCTAACAAATTGGTTGTACTATCGACACTTTCAACTGTTCCCGCCTCTTGAACAGGAAGAGATGTTGATCCTGTCATGAAAATTCCACATATAACTCAAGAAATGATGATCCACTTTCAAGGTGTGTCTGCACCATCGCCTCCAAGCCCTGAGCACCTTTAATATCAAATGAATCATATCTCACGGGATCGACCGAAACACAAAATTGGTACTTAATATAATAAACTTTCATTGCTATAGACCCTAATATTTTTTGCCTAATTTTTTTACGAAGTTCTGTCTAGTTTTTGTTATGGTTAAAAGCCAGTCACGTTGTGTTCTCCGATAAAAAAATCATGTCGTTCTTGGTGTCACGGGCCTCACCATTGTATAAAATAATAGCACTAATTTGTTCACTCATTTTCAAACAATTTATCCATGGAGAGAAATTCAAAACACAAAAAATAAAAAATTATGCAATAAATATGATGCTTCATATAAATATTAACACGAAAAATCAACTTATACCTTCAACCCCATCTTCAATTCTTCTGAACTTCTTCAATTTCTATTGCTCTAACTTATGCCACTATAGGCTAAAATATGGGTCATTTATAGCCTAAGGGATAGCATCCAACTCCTTTCTGTAAAAGGCCCTAGGTAGTAGGGTTGAAATTTGTAGAGGAAAAACGCTCCTAGTAGGACGCACTATCAGAATCAATACTAAAAAAGCCATCCAGTTCAAAGTGTTTTCTGTACTTTTGCTGATAGTGCATCCTGCTTGGACGTTTTTCTCTACAAACCTCAACCCCCACTATTTGGGGCATTTTTCAGAAACCTCATCCCGGGATATTTTTTTCAAAACCATTTCCTCAAATTTATTTTCTTAGAAGAAACAATACTAAAAAAGGAGTCCAGCTGGAAGCGTTTTCAATACTTTTGCAGACAATGCATCCAGCTTGGAGTATTTTTCCTTTACAAACCTCAACCCTCGCTATTCGAGGCATTTTTCACAAACCTCATCTCGAGAATCCCGAGATATTTTTTCAAAACCATCTCCTCAAATTTATTTTCTCAGAAGTAGCAGTACTGAAAAGGGTGTCTAGCTGGAAGCTTTTTCAGTACTTTTGCTGACTGTGCATCCTACTTAGAGCTTTTTTCTCTACAAAAATCAAACCATCTCATTAAGTTATTTCTTCAGAACCCATCCCCTCGAATTTATTGTTTCAAAACATCCTATAAAACTATTTTTTAGAACCCCTAAATCCTAAACATTTAAATTTAAAAAACCATACACCCTAATTTCATAAACCATAAACCCTAACCCTAAACCTAAACACTTAAAAATGAAAAAAAAACCTTAAACCCTAATTGGCACTAAGAAAACACAGGCAAAAGCGTGCCTACGTAGAAGTGCTTTACTAAAGCGTCGAGGAAGACTCGCCTGATTCTCACCTACTACAACACAAAACTTCAAATATTGACTCCCATCGAGCAATCAATAGCCACTACTACTACAAAACATGAAAACTAGGCTGACTTGGGGCATCCATGGCTCAAAAATTATCAGCCTTCCTCATGTGTCAAATGCTCTTACGAATGCTTCAGCATTCCAAACTTCTCAAGGTGACACTAAGCTGATTTTTCACCCTTTCTACAAAACTATCGAAAATTGGCCAAATTATGAAATTTTAATATAAAAATAAATAAAATTCAATTTTTTTTATAAATGAAGTTCAATTTGATTATTGTATAATAAAAGTATAAAATTAGACAAAAATTACTTAAGATTTGCAAGAATTAATGCTTAAAAGGTGCTGAAAAAGTCTATATATTTTAGCGTTTCGACATCGCCAAACTTAATTCATTACTTGTCTCAAGTAATGGACAAATTGAAAAATAAGTTTAAGAAAATAACCTTTCAAAATTTTCTTCAAAAATCATTTCTTCTCACAATTATAAGTTTAGTGCAAATATGCTCAAAAACAAAAATTCTGAAATTATGCAACTTATGTATACATATTGCTCAAATTATTCTCATTTATTATCATGACAGCAAGAATAAACAAATGCTTTCTTAATAAATGTATACTAAATTCTTACCAATTAACTTCTATTCCCTCATTTAAGACTAAGCTGTAATCTCTAAGTTTAATTATGTCTTCATAAGTTAAGTTTAGCAATTTCTCTCCACTAATGTAGTCGGTACAGAAATCTGAATCAATAGGTCTTTTAAGTAGGTTGCAACATGGCTTAGCTAGGGGTCGTAACAAGATAGATAATTTTAATAGAAAACCTTAGACTCAGCTTGCATTGGACCTTCGGAATAAATACCCACAAGCTCACCAACAACTTTTTTTAACTTAAGTACACATGCTCCTTGTACATCTATTTTTGAGTACATATGCTCTCTCTCTCTCTCTCTCTCTCTCTCTTTTACACACTCGAGTATATTACTACATGTACTACAATATTTTTGAGAATTTGATACTTCTTCTCAACTCCCCTAAACTTATTTTCAGGGAATATTCTGGATAGACTAAGTCTAGTGTTTGGGACAATTTAGAGATAAATATTAAAGAACTAATGACTCATGTATGTAAGGTTCAAATAAAATCAGGCGGTATAGTCTCAAAGTTGAGTTTCAAAGGATAAATATTCATTAAGGTTGGCTTGAGAGGCTCAAATGATCCAAACAAAGTCTGCCTAAACCATTTTTAAACTTCCACGCTTCCAAGGATTTTGCCTCAAGAAATTACTAAGTTAACTCTAGAAACTTAAACTTTCATGCATGCTTAGCTTTTCTAAGGAATTAAAAATTTCATGGTTTGATTTACTTATTTTATTAAGACTAACATTTATGTCATAATTTAGCTAACATAACAATTATTGAGATAACAAAACTTTATTAATACTAAAGATTAACATAATCAACAAAAATTCAAAATTTTTGAGCAAAATATAAATTAATCATAATTTGATAGAAAAAATGAATTCTTGAAAAAAAAAAAACTTCAATTTTTGGTCCCCTTACTTATGATAAACAATGTCTCCATTGTTAAAAACAATATATAGAAGGAATGAAAATATAAAAGTGAATAGATATTGTACACCAGGTAGAATCCAAGGAAAAGAAGGTGAGTCAAGTTTGACTACTTAAATACAAAGCTGATCCTAGATAGATCTGATCCTAGACATGTACATATCTATTGTCACACTTCTTATTTTGCAAATTACTCAATTTTATCAATACTTTCAATTTAATGTTTTATTGAAAAAATGTAAAATAATAGTAGAGAAAAACTGAAATAAACGGTAATTAAAAATATAAAATAATGATAGAGAAAAGTTAAGAGAACTCCCTCTTTTGGTGTTGTGACCGTCGGTACGCCATATGACACAACGAAAAAATTATTCTAGCGATCCACAACTATCGATCCATGTACGAAGAACAAAACAGGTTCAAATAGGGTTGAAGATATACATTCTCAACTAAAAAATGATGAAAGTATGTTGTTGATTTGATGTCAATTCTAAGTCACAATGAAAAACGTCCCGGCCTCTACGTAGTCCACACAGTCAACCACGAACAGAAAAACTCTTTGAACAATTTTAGAGAGAATTGAAAGACAACTGCTAGAACTTATTTTTTTCTTGGTAACCCTAACACACTAAGGGATATCTTCCTTTTATTTTCTTTTTGATATCCCATATTAGAAAGAAAAACGGGATTATTCCCTGATTATTAGGGAAACAAATGGAAAGTCATGAAAAAGAATTATATTCTTGCTAAAAGAATATCACTTTCCATGTCCTTTTAATTTTGACTAAAATTATTATAATTGTTTATATTAATAATTTTTTGTAAAATATATACAATTAATATTTTATTTGAATCAAATTCATATATTAATTTTAATTATGTTCTCTGTTTATGTACAATAAGTTTGTACGTATAATGTGTTCAATATTTAACCATTAAATAAAATTAATTCAATAATTAAATTAATTCATGTGACAACTAAATACAATACCAAATGTATTTGGATTATGTTCACTTTAACTATAAGGTGTGACCCTGTAGGCTCTTGTAATGTTAGTAGTAATACTAGAACATTTCTAATATTACAAGTAATGAGTGGCATCTAGCAATGCGTCATTACTACCCAAGTTATAAGAAGTCGGGTCATTACACCTTCAAGATGCTTGATTGCTGCTGCTCCAAGAGGCTTGCTATCTCTTTCTCAAGAGGGGAAATCGACAAGGGAAAGGAAAAGAAAATGGAAAAGCAATAGAGAGAAAAGAATAGTGAAGGAGAGAAGTGAATAGTGAATGAAGATATGAGTGAGGGATGAGAAATGAAGAGGTGAAGAGAGGTATTTATAATTGAAGATGGCAGCTTGAATTGGCTAAAAATAGCAGTCAATCCCCCTCCTCATGGTCAACCCTTGATAGTAGGGAGAGGGGTTGAGATGGTTTTTTGATATTTAGCTTAATACGACAAATGAGAATGCATAAAAAGAGGAGGGGTTGGAATGGGTTTTGGGAGAAAGTTAAGGGTTGTTTTGAAAATATTATAATCAAATTAATTAGCTTATTTAGGCAGCAATTGGGTCGACATTGGCTTGCTCTTCCCTTGGTGGATTAGTCCCATTCAATTAAATAAATTTGGGCCCTTTTCTCTACACCAATCTAGGAATAAATTCAACCCAATTTTTGTTAGATCAAAAGTAATTTTTCAATGGGTCCAAGAAGCTTATTTAGGGCATCCATGGCTGAAAATTTATCAGCCTTCCTCATGTGCCAAATGTTTTGACGAATGCTTAAACAATCCAAACTTCTCAAGGTGACTACCAGGCTGAATTTTCACCCTTACTGCAAAACTGTTGAAAATTGGCCAAATTATGCAAATTTAGTATAAAAATAACTAAAATTCAAAATGTTTCATATATTAAGTTCAATTTAATTATTTTTTTATAAAAGTATAAATTTTGATAGAAATTACTTAGGATTTGCATGAATTAATGCTTAAAAGGTGCTAAAACAATCTATATATTTTAGTGTTTCCAGACAGACAAAGAACCCAATTAGGTAATAACCTTCCTTTAGTTCTTTCCATATGATGACATATCCTAACTATGGTCTTATAGAATATCATGCCATGGTCATGGAATTTTCCTTTTTGAGATCGTGATGGACCCCTTTAGGCGACTCTACAAAGACAAACACAAACTCTTAAAAGAACTTCCTACACAACATTCATTTAGTACATAAATACACATACATAATCTCCAGTACAATACTTGGACTCGTCAAATCTACACTAGAAAGGCATATCCTTTTTAACAATTATTGTAACATCCTTAAATCGGGGCCTTTGCATTTTATTTGTTGCATGTTGATAGTATGGATGTCGTGCTAATTTAGGGTGTTTTAGGGTCTAGGCATAGACCTGGGTTAGGCTAGAGTCTTATGGAAAATTTTATTTTTGGGTACTTGGAAGGGGGAGCTGAAGGAGTTAGGTGTTAAGGGGAAACTGAAGCAAGGTTTGACACAAGAAATGCCTTGGTAAAGTGGCAAGGGAGGCGCTACTTAAGCACAAGGGGAGTGACGCCATAGGGAGCAGAAGGAGCCTTGGTTCGAGCTGCAAGAATCTCCTTTTGGTGCTTTCTTTTTGACGCCAGGACAAGGGAGAGTTATGCGCAGGATGGACATTGGTGGATATGTGTTGAAGGAGTCAACACATTTGAATCGATGGAGGAGGGGAAATATAGGGATTTGAAGCATTCAAACAGATTTGAATGAGTGGTCAGGAGGAATTTGTGAAGATGGACATGGGGAGCTTAGGGTTGGCCGAAATATGGACTTTGGGGGGGGGAAGAGCCATCGATTGGGTGCTTTGAGGGGGTGGCCGAATGTGCTTTAGTGGGGTGTGTATATTCGGCTAGTTAGGGGTGGCATTTAGAACATTTTTTTCTCCCATATGCTTTTGTGCGTTCTTCTCATTTTCTTTCCTCTCAAAGAGCCATAGCCAAATTCTTCTACTCATCCTCTCATTTTGTGTCAAAACCGAAACCATTACCCCTCCCTCTCTATTGACTTCTTTACTTTCTCTTCTTGTGAATCCATAGCCGAAATCTAAAAGACCATTAGGGTCACTTATGTTTATCTCTTCTTCTTCCTTTCAAAAGCCGAATCACCAAATCTCTTTCAGACATTTTGTTAGCCGAAATCTATTGTCCACTTCTCATTCTCCTTTCTTTTCTTTCAAAGCCGAAAACTCATCAACTTTTCACCCTTCTCTTGTAACCTTTGGCCGAATATCATCTGCTAAAAGTTTCCCCTTCGATTTCATCTTTCTCGGTGCATAAGTGGAACACTTCCGACATTTGGGTAAGTTCTTGGCCTTTGGCCGAATCCCCTTTGCTTTCTCATTTCAATTCCGTTTTTCTTTTGATTGCTATGGGCAGAAAAGTCGAAACCTCTAAGCATTCTGTTGATGGTTTGTACTTCTATTTTCGGTTTCTCATCAGATTCTCTCTTGTTTCAAGCCTTGCCGATTCTTGCTAGGGGGTGATCGAATCTGTCAGGTTAAGGTAAGGGGGTGATCCCTTGTATTTTGCGTTATCTCTTTCGGGATTTCTTGATCAAGCCAAATGGCTATTTGCTCATAGTGATGTGTTTGGCCGAATATAGGAAGGGAGTGACGCAAGCGTTTGGATTCTCGGAATTTGCTCGGTTTGTGGATTAGATCTTGATCTAAGGGAGTTGTCAATCTAGGTAAGGGATCTATTCGCTCGGGTTAAATATCTTTTTGTCATTTTTCTGTGTGTCAATCCGATTGAGTGACCAAAGGTGTTCATGGGCTCTAACGCCAGCAAAGCGTTAAGTGGGGTTAGATCTGAGACCCCAGCCCCTAAGTTCAAGAAGAAGGCTGTGTCGGCTGTTCGCGATTGGCCACCTAGGTGTGGGCTGGCATCTGAGCAAAGCAGTAGACAGATAGCGATAGTGTCGATTAACGACAGTGTCGACGTAGAGAGTGTCATATTACGGGTAATCAGGTGTGTAACTCTTATACACTTCATACGTTAATATGTTCTATCATGTATATTGCTAAAAGCCGAAATAGCTGTTGAAATCGATATGTTACCCTTGTGGGTAAAAACGAGGACTCCGGGTAAGTCCACTTTGATTGGCCAACGTTAAATGCCTGTGTTAAATCTGCATATGCCATACCATGATATTTCTGTATGATAAGCATGATTATTATGCCATGAAAAGTATGTGCATAGAAACGGGTGTTGAGAGGAGGGGGAAGGTATAATTTTAGACTGTCACCAGTGGTTTTGACCACACAGTGGGTTGGCCCCGCTAATTATAATGTTGTGACTAATGGTTTTGACCACCAGTGGTTTGGTACCACATATATCTGTCTTTGTGACTCCGGTCACCAGTGGTTTTGACCACACATGTATTATTTGCGACCTCGATCACAGTGGTTTTGACCACACATGTATTATTTGTGACCTCGGTCACCAGTGGTTTTGACCACCAGTGGTTTTGACCACACGGGGTAGATTCTGGAGTTCGGATGGTTAGGTTTTGGGTTGCATGATATGCATATTCACTTATGAAATTGTGTAAGGGCTTATATCTTCGGGGTGGGGGTTTATACACTGAGTCTCGGTGACTCACCTCTCCCTTTACATTTTGCAGATGATTCCTAGATCGCGGATGTGGAGCCAGGATAGACTCGAGGTGGCCATTCACGATATTGCGGGTTTTATTTTAAATTATTATTTCGGATTTAACTTTCATTAAATTTGGTTTTTTTAGTTGTAATAAGGCCATCTAATTTCAGTTCTGGGATTATTTATTTCGTTAAATACCTCTGAGTTTGTGTTAAGCATTAAAGCATGATTAAAATGGAAAAGAATCAATAAAATGAATGTTTTCACAAACCTTAATGGATTTTCGGGATTTTCCAAAACTTTACCATCGGGTAAATAGCGAACTTATAACACCAACAAGTTAACTCAACTTTTCTTTCAAACAAAATTTCGAAGCAGTTACAGCAACTGATTTTACCCAGCTTTAGTTTTTGGTAAAACAAAACGTTTTCTTTACAATTTAAGTCAACAACCGGTTTTGTCAAAAACGATCTTTCCCTGTGACATGCCGGATTCGATCGTAGTGTTTTGATCGGGCTTGGGGTGTTACAATTTTGGTATCAGAGCCTGGTTCAAAAGCTCAGCTGTGGGCCGAAGGCCCAAAACGTTTTCAATAAAGGGTTTACGAAATAACTTTGAAGGAAAATGCATGTTTTGAGTAGCATGGCACCTGAGTCTCTGGCACTAATTCGCAACGGTAAGTCCCCTAACTGTTGATTGCATGGTTTAAATAATTGTGATATGGATGCTAGTAATAGGAATCCACTTTAGGGACTGAAGCCCATAGGATTGTATGAACTTACGAGAACAACTCTAAGGTATTCATAAAATTGTGCTGTAATAATAGTGGAAGAAAGCTAATGCATAAAATTCTTAAATCAGATTAATTCGGGAACGGTAGATATGAACACTCGGGGACATGGTCGTAATACGCGTGGACGTGGTAGGGGTAGGATGACTGTGTCTGAACCGGTAGGGTCTGGTCATAGGTCAGAGAATGAGGTACCGCCGCCGCCAGTTGTGGGCGCGGAGTTTCAGGATCAGATAGGTGGTGATGACGCGGTGTCACAGGCGATGCTGCGGGTTCTGGAGAGAGTAGCTGGAGCGGGTGGAGGTACGGGGGCTCAAAAATCTATGTCTGAACGACTTCGAGCCAATGGGGCAGAGGTATTCAGTGGTGTCTCTGGTGTGGCTCCCAATACAGCTGAGTACTGGCTGGAGGCGACTGAGCGTATAATGAACGATTTGGACTTTACGGCTGAAGAGAAGTTGAAGGGGATAGTGTCTCTTCTTTGGGATGAATCTTATCAGTGGTGGCTCACGGTCTGGGATGGTGCGACAGCTGATGACATCACTTGGGATTTCTTTAAGGCAGCTTATCAGAGGAAGTATGTCGAGTCCAGTTATATTGATGCGCAGCGTAAGGCGTTCTTGAATCTGGTCCAGGGGAGTAAGTCAGTGTCGGAGTACGAGGCAAAATTCTTAAGGTTGAGCCGTTATGCTCGGGGTATTGTGGCTACGGAACACGAGCGCTGTGTCAGATTTGAGGATAGGCTGAGAGATGAGTTGCGGTTGTTGATCGCTCCTCAGCGAGAGAGGGAATTTGCCGTTCTTGTGGAGAAGGCTAGGATTGCCGAGGGGGTGAAGGAGTCCACGAGGCAGAACTGGGATAGGAATAGAAACAAGAGAAGCTTTGGGCCGTCAGGGTCTGCTGGAAGTTCTCAGAAAAGGGTTAGGCTTGGTGGACAGAGTCAAAATGCAAGACCTGCTGCTGCTACTCAATGGCCGCCACGGTGTGCTCGATGTGGGAAGTATCATGCAGGGGAGTGTTGGACTGGTAACAGAGGGTGCTTTGAGTGTGGGTCGATGAATCATCGAGTCAGGGATTGTCCGCCTAAGTTAGCCAGGATTCAGTCTGAGGGTCAAGGGCGTGCTCAGTTTGGAAGCGGTGGACAGCAGCAGCAGAGAGGTCGAGGTTCAGTCAGGGGTGGTAATGGTAATGGGCGTGGTCGTGGAGCACCGGGTAGAAGTGCTGAAAATACTGATGCAAGACGGCCTGGGTTGGTCTATGCAACGAGGCGTCGAGAGGAGGGCGACGCACCGGACGTCATAACCGGTATGTTCTTAATTTTTGGATTGCCTTGTACTGCTTTGATAGATGTTGGATCAACGCACTCCTATGTTGCTAGTAGTATAGTGGGAACTATGGACTTAGCTTATGAGATTTCTTCTAGGGAGATGACTGTAATTAGCACTCTAGGTCACTCTGTAGAGGTAAACAAACTATATAAGGATGTACCCATAGAACTCCAAGGGGTAGTGTTTTTGGCTGATCTGATGGAACTGCCATTCGGGGAGTTCGATTTGATCTTAGGGATGGACTGGCTAGTGAAGTATCAGGCAAGTTTGGACTGTGCGGCTAAGCGCATGGTGTTAAGGTCTGTCCAGGGTAAAGAGGTGGCAATGATAGGTGATAGAAGAAATTACCTATCCAATGTGGTATCTGCTCTGAAGGCTGATAAGATGGTGAGGAAAGGATGTGAGGCATTCATGGTTCATGTTTGTGTTCTGGAGGCCAAGGAGTTAACTGCGAGGGATGTCGAACTGTGAAGGAATTTACCGATGTATTTCCAGAAGAGCTTCCGGGTTTGCCTCCAGATCGCGTGGTTGAGTTTGGTATAGATCTGCTACCAGGAACCGCGCCAGTGTCTATTGCCCCATATAGAATGGCGCCAAAAGAGTTAGTGGAGCTGAAGGCGCAGATTCAGGAGTTGTTGGATCGAGGTTTTATCCGTCCGAGTGTTTCACCTTGGGGAGCGCCTGTACTTTTTGTTAAGAAGAAAGACAGAACAATGCGGATGTGTATAGATTATCGTCAGCTGAATAAGTTGACGATTAAGAACAAGTACCCGTTGCCAAGGATAGATGACCTGTTCGATCAACTGAGGGGAGCATCAGTTTTCTCTAAGATTGATTTGAGGTCAGGGTATCACCAGCTTAAGGTGAAGGAGGCTGATATCCATAATACGGTGTTTCGTACTCGTTATAGACACTACGAGTTCTTGGTAATGCCGTTTGGGTTGACTAACGCGCTAGCAGCGTTCATGGACATGATGAATCGAGTTTTCCAGCTGTTTTTGGATCGATTCGTCGTGGTATTTATAGATGATATTCTGGTGTATTCGAAGTCTGAGGAAGAGCATGATGAGCATCTCCGTGTGGTTTTACAGATTCTGAGGGAGAAGCAGCTATTCGTAAAGTTTAGTAAGTGTGAGTTTTGGCTTGGGGAAGTAACCTTCTTGGGTCATGTGGTGTCAGCTGAGGGGATTAGAGTAGATCCCCAGAAGATTGAAGCGGTATTGGACTGGAAACCACCAAAGTCCCCAGCCGAGATTCGGAGTTTTCTGGGTTTAGCAGGATATAATAGAAGGATTGTGGAACGGTTCTCTTTGATTGTAGCGTCGTTAACTAAGTTGTTAAAGAAAGGGGTTCCATTTGTGTGGTCGGGCAAGCAACAAGAAAGTTTTGAGAAGTTAAAGAAGATCTTGACAGAAGCTCCGGTTTTGATCTAGCCTGAAGCAGGGAAAGAGTTTATGGTTTATTGTGATGCGTTGAATATTGGGTTAGGTTGTGTGCTGATGCAAGAGGGGAAAGTAGTGGCATATGCTTCTCGTCAACTGAGACCTCACGAAGTGAATTATCCGACGCATGACTTGGAATTGGCTGCAGTAGTTTTCGCCTTGAATATTTGGAGACACTACTTGTATGGGGAAAAGTCTATAGTCTACACGGATCACAAGAGTTTGAAATACCTCCTTACCTAGAAGGAGTTGAATTTGAGGCAGCGGAGGTGGATCGAGTTGTTGAAGGACTACGACTGCTCGATTGAGTATCATCCGGGAAAGGCCAACGTGGTGGTAGACGCATTGAGCCGTAAGGTGGTGTCAGACTTGAGAGCAATGTTTGCCCACCTTATCCTTTATGATGACGGAAGTCTGTTAGCGGAATTGCAAGTGAAGTCGACGTGGGTAAATCAGGTTAAGCAGAAACAGTTAATGGATGAAGTTTTCAGTGCTCGGTTGGTGGGTTGGAGGGGTATAGTTTGAGTAGTGAGGGTGTGCTGTGTTTCCAAGGGAAGGTTTGCATGTCGAAGGATGTGGAGTTGAGGCAAAAGATTCTTCAGGAGGCACATAGCAGTCCATACGCTATGCATCCTGGAGGTTGTAAGATGTACCGAGATTTGCGGGAGCAGTTTTAGTGGCCGGGGCTGAAGCGGGAAGTAACGGAATTCGTGAGTAAGTGTCTGACGTGTCAGCAAGTCAAAGCTGAACATCAATTACCTTCGGGTCTGATGCAGCCGATAAAGATTCCGCAGTGGAAGTGGGAAAAGATTATGATGGATTTCGTCACTGGACTACCCCTCACGCCTACGAAAAAGGATTCAGTTTGGGTGATAATGGACCGTTTGACAAAATCGGCTCATTTCATATCGGTTCGGGTCGATTACTCACTTCAAAGGTTGGCTAAGTTGTATGTGGTGAAAATCGTGCGACTACATGGAGTGCAAGTGTCGATTATCTCAGATAGGGATCCTAGGTTCACGTCAAGATTTTGGAAAGCATTGCATCAGGCATTGGGTACAAGGTTGGATTTCAGTATGGCGTTTCATCCGTAGTCAGATGGACAGTCAGAGAGGGTAATTCAGATTTTAGAGGATATGTTGAGGGGCTGTGTTTTGGATTTCAGAGGTAGTTAGGAAGAATTTCTACCATTGGCGGAGTTCGCGTATAACAATAGCTACCAGTCAAGTATTCAGATGGCACCGTATGAAGCACTATATGGGCGGAAGTGTCAGACTCCTACATGTTGGACAGAGTTGGGTGAGAGTCAGCTGTTGGGTCCTGAGATGGTTGCTGAAACAGAGGATAAGGTTAAGTTTATTCAAGCTCGTCTGAAAGAAGCTTCGAATAGGCAGAAGTCTTATGCCAATCTCAAACGGAAAGATATAGAGTTTGCTGTGGGTGACAAAGTTTTCCTGAAGGTGTCGCCGTGGAAGAAAGTGTTGAGATTTAGTCGGAAGGGCAAGCTGAGCCCTAGATTTATCGGGCCTTATAAGGTGTTGAAGCGTGTAGGACCAGTAGCGTATCAGCTCGAGTTACCAGCAGAATTGAGTCAGATCCACGACGTGTTTCATGTTTCTATGCTTAGACGCTATCGTTCAGATCCGTCTCATGTTGTGCCAGTGGAAGAAATAGAAGTGAGCCCAGATTTGTCTTTTGAGGAAGAACCAGTGCGGATTTTGGATCGGGATGTCAAGGTTTTGCGTAAGAAGTCAGTTCCTTTGGTGAAGGTTCTATGGCGGAATCATGGTTCGGAGGAGGCTACGTGGGAGCCAGAGGATGTGATGCGGCAGCAATACCCTCAACTCTTTTGACCATGTAATTTTGGGGCCGAAATTATTTTAAGGGGGTAGAACTGTAACATCCTTAAATCGGGGCCTTTGCATTTTATTTGTTGCATGTTGATAGTATGGATGTCGTGCTAATTTATGGTGTTTTAGGGTCTAGGCATAGATTAGGGTTAGGCTAGAGTCTTGTGGAAAATTTTATTTTTGGGTACTTGGAAGGGAGAGCTGAAGGAGTTAGGTGTTAAGGGGAAATTGAAGCAAGGTTTGACACAAGAAATGCTTTGGTAAAGTGGCAAGGGAGGCACTACTTAAGCACAAGGGGAGTGACGCCACAGGGAGTAGAAGGAGCCTTGGTTCGAGCTGCAGGAATCTCCTTTTGGTGAGTTCTTTTTGATGCCAGGACAAGGGAGAGTTATGCACAGGATGGACACTGGTGGATATGTGTTGAAGGAGTCAACACATTTGAATCGGTGGAATAGAGGAAATATAGGGATTTGAAGCATTCAAATAGATTTGAATGAGTGGTCAGGAGGAATTTGTGGAGATGGACATGGGGAGCTTAGAGTTGGCCAAAATATAGACTTTGGGGGGGGAAGACCCATCGGTTGGGTGGTTTGAGGGGGTGGCCGAATGTGCTTTAGTGGGGTGTGTATATTCGGCTAGTTAGGGGTGACATTTAGAACTTTTTTTCTCCCATCTGCTTTTGTGCGTTCTTCTCATTTTCTTTCCTCTCAAAGAGCCATAGCCGAATTCTTCTACTCATCCTCTCATTTTGTGTCAAAACCGAAACCATTACCCCTCCCTCTCTATTGACTTCTTTACTTTCTCTTCTTGTGAATCCATAACCGAAATCTAGAAGACCATTAGGGTCACTTGTGTTTATCTATTATTCTTACTTTCAAAAGCCGAATCACCAAATCTCTTTGAGACATTTTGTTAGCCGAAATCCATTGTCCACTTCTCATTCTCCTTTCTTTTCTTTCAAAGCCGAAAACTCATCAACTTTTCACCCTTCTCTTGTAACCTTTGGCCGAATATCATCTGCTAAAAGTTTCCCCTTCGATTTCATCTTTCTCGGTGCATAAGTGGAACACTTTCGGCATTTGGGTAAGTTCTTGGCCTTTGGCCGAACCCCCCTTGCTTTCTCATTTCAATTCCGTTTCTCTTTCGATTGCTATGGGCAGAAAAGCCGAAACCTCTAAGCATTCTGTTGATGGTTTGTACTTCTATTTTCGGTTTCTCATCAGATTCTCTCTTGTTTCAAGCCTTGTCGATTCTTGCTAGGGGGTGATCGAATCTGTCAGGTTAAGGTAAGAGGGTGATCCCTTGTATTTTGCGTTATCTCTTTCGGGATTTCTTGATCAAGCCGAATGGCTATTTGCTCATAGTGATGTGTTTGGCCGAATATAGGAAGGGGGTGACACAAGCGTTTGGATTCTCGGGATTTGCTCGGTTTGTGGATTAGATCTTGATCTAAGGGAGTTGTCGATCTAGGTAAGGGATCTATTCGTTCGGGTTAAATATCTTTTTGTCGTTTTTCTGTGTGTTAATCCGATTGAGTGACCAAAGGTGTTCATGGACTCTAATGCCAGCCAAGCGTTAAGTGGGGTTAGATCTGAGACCCCAGCCCCTAAGTTCAAGAAGAAGGCTGTGTCGGCTGTTCGCGATTGGCCACCTGGGTGTGGGCCGGCATCTGAGCAAAGCAGTAGACAGATAGCGGTAGTGTCGATCAACGACATTGTCGACGTAGAGAGTGTCGTATTACGAGTAATCAGGTGTGAATTCTTATACACTTCATACGTTAATATGTTCTATCATGTATATTGCCAAAAGTCGAAATAGCTGTTGAAATCGATATGTTACCCTTGTGGGTAAAAACGAGGACTCCGGGTAAGTCCACTTTGATTGGTCAGCGTTAAATGCCTGTGTTAAACTTGCATATGCCATACCATGATATTTCTATATGATAAGCATGATTATTATGCCATGAAAAGTATGTGCAAAGAAACGGGTGTTGAGAGGAGGGGGAAGGTATAATTTCAGACTGTCACCAGTGGTTTTGACCACACAGTGGGTTGGCCCCGCTTATTATAATATTATGACTAAGTCTCAGTGGTTTTGACCACCAGTGGTTTGGTACCACATATATCTGTCTTTGTGACTCCGGTCACCAGTGGTTTTGACCACACATGTATTATTTGTGACCTCAGTCACCAGTGGTTTTGACCACACATGTATTATTTGTGACCTCGGTTACCAGTGGTTTTGACCACCAGTGGTTTTGACCATACGGGGTAGATTCTGGAGTTCGGATGGTTAGGTATTGGGTTGCATGATATGCATATTCACTTATGAAATTGTGTAAGGGCTTATATCTTCGCGGTGGGGGTTTATACACTAAGTCTCGGTGACTCACCTCTCCCTTTACATTTTGCAGATGATTCCTAGATCGCGGATGTGGAGCCGGGATAGACTCGAGGTGGCCATACACGATATTGCGGGTTTTATTTTAAATTATTATTTCAGATGTAACTTTCATTAAATTTGTTTTTTTAGTAGTAATAAGGCCATCTAATTTCATTTTATCTAGGATTATTTATTTTGTTAAATACCTCTGAGTTTGTGTTAAGCATTAAAGCATGATTAAAATGGAAAAGAATCAATAAAATTAATGTTTTTCACAAACCTTAATGGATTTTAGGGATTTTCCAAAACTTTACCATCAGGTAAATAGCAAACTTATAACACCAACAAGTTAACTTGATTTTTCTTTCAAACAAAATTTCGAAGCAGTTACAGCAACTGATTCAACCCAGCTTTGGTTTTCGGTAAAACAAAACGTTTTCTTTACAATTTAAGTCAACAACCAGTTTTATCAAAAACGATCTTTCCCTGTGACATGTCGGATTCGGTCGTAGTGTTTTGACCGGGTTTGGGGTGTTACAATTATACCATCATGGATATCCTTAAATAACTTCTCATAGTTCACAACCATATAACCCTTTTGACTAGTTTTCAGTAAGGCTCAAGATATATACAATACACATAATAGAATCATCGTCGAGGAAGACTCACCTGATTCTCACCTACTACAACACAAGACTTCAAATATTGACTCCGATCGAGCAATCAATAGCCACTACTACTACAAAACATGAAAACTCATCAAGATCTATTCATATGCCCCCTTTTACATCACTTTAACATCAGAAATCCCCAAGCAAGGTCTTATATCCTTTATCCTACTTATCTACCTAGTCTAACAAATTTTCTATTCATAACACAATATGGAGTCATAAGTCTTACCTTAACATGGAGTGATCGCTGGTAAAGATCTAGATCTACAACTTACGCTCAAGTGAGAGAAGGAAATACTCTAGTGTAACGCCCTGATTTTCTTTAATTCTGGCTTTTGTAAATTTGTGACACAACTGCTTGTCAACTTAAGTGGTTATGTGTAACACCCCAAACCCGGCCTAGAAGTTAGGCCCGAATCTGGCGTGTCACATGGAAGTGTTTTTTTTTTCAAAACCATCTTGCGATTGTTAAAAACTTGTTTGAGAATTACAGCCTCTTTGTTAAACCCAAAACACTTAAACAATTGTAATCTACTTGAAAACGTAATTATCTTTAAAAACTTTTTTGGTGGCAAAAGCATATTTGAAATAAACAATTTACAAAGATGTGATGTTAGAAATAGAGTTGCAGAAATATTTTGAAATCGTTGCGGAAACATAGATAAAATACAAGTATTTTTGAGAGGTTGATTGATGAGTCGAAAATCGAGGTAGTGAGCTTTAAAATCGTGACTTTTGAAAATGTCGTAGATAATTTTTAAAGAAAATCCGAGTTAAATCATTTGTAAAAGTTTGCTATAAAATCCATTTATTAATCAATTTTGGAAAACCATTATTTAAGTTTCTAGAAATTCCCTTTTTAAACAATTTAAGAAAAATAATAAAAACATCCCAACCACAAAGCAAAAATAAAAATAGTCCAGAGGCCTTATTACAACATTTAACCCAAAATAGTAAAGTAATAAAATAACAAGAAAGAAGTCTAAAGTCCAAATAAACCATTTCTAAAGTATGGCCTCCCTCGAGTCATCCATAGCCCAAGTCCATATCACTGACCATTACCTGAAAGGGTTAAGAGAAAAAGGGGGGTGAGTTACAAGAACTCAGTGTGTAATCCCCTTACCGTTATCCATTGGGCCAAAATCCCGTTAAGCAATAATTTAGGGCGAAGCCCATTTACAATAACAAGAATGTATCAAATATAACATGTGTATGAAATGCAATTCCCAAACCAATCCTAATAATCCATCCGCTACACACTACCCGTACCAACCAACACACCTGTGGGTGATCTTTAGTCAACCCACCCCGCCAACACACCAATCGCAGGCATTAAGCCATTTATATCAAATATAATTGTGGAAAAACCACCAGATTAACAGAATTTACGTGGCATTGCCACTATACAAATTTGTGGCAGAGCCACCAAAATATCATATATGGTAATATAATCGGTACTCTGCCTTGGGTAATTATGATCGACACAGAGTCGTTAACTCATATGTTAGGCACATAGCCTTGGGTAATTATGATCGACACAGAGTCGTTATCTCATATGTTAGGCACATAGCCTTGGGTAAATACATTTAGCACAAAGCCGTAATCACGATGGCACAAAGCCATATTTAGGTTGGCACATAGCCATTATCGAAATTTGTGGCGGAGCCACCAGAATATGTGGCAGAGCCACCAGAATCACAGAGTATCATATTATCAAACATATTTGTGGCAGTGCCACCGATTTACTTCTCTTCAACATTTTCCCATCCCATGCAAAATTATGCATATGTAACATTCATAGTAATTGATATTACAAATATAAACAACAATTAATAACTCAGAGATTCATTACAAAATTTGGCCCATTAACACTTTGCAAAATCGGCCCATTAAGGCAATCTATCAAATTAGCCCATTTATCAGAAATATCATATTGGCCCATTTAGCAAATATCAGATCGGCCCATTTAGCAAAAATAACAGATTGGCCCATTAGGCAATATCAATTCGGCCCATTAAGCAATATCTCAATTCGGCCCATTGTAACAATTTATCAAATAGGCCCATTAAGGCAATATATAAAATCGGCCCATTAGGGGCATTTCCATAATTTGGCCCGTAAGGGCATTTTTGTAATTCGGTAATTTACCCATTAAGCGTAATTCGGTAATTTCGCAATCCAGACTTAACTACTAATTTGGGCATAACACTTTAAACTGTCCATCTGCGTCATACTAACTAAAATGACTATAACTTGGGTTAGAAATCTCGAAATCTAAATCCATAAATTTTCTTTGAAACTAGACTTATATATCTTCTTACTAAAATTTTTCCAGAATTTTTCGCCTAACCTTTTAGTACATTTTAATCCTTAAAATTTCCCTCGTTTCACTATCCAATGATTCTAACCTCTCTTAACTTAATTTCAAATATCTCACTGTACAGTTTTCATATACTGCTCCCACTTGTTTCTAATAAAAATAGGCTCACTAAGGAATCCATACATATAAATTATAACCCATAATGCACTTTGTACAATTTTATATGATTTTTCCAAAACAGATCAGGGAACCACAAAGTTAATCAGAACCAGTCTCACTAAAATTAACATATCTCAAAATATAAAATTCCTTTTCCTTCTCCATTTTTTCCATATTAAAATAGACACAGCAAGCTTTAATTTGATATCTTATTCACTTTCTAATTCCCTATCTCCTATTTTTCGTAATTTTTCAAAAACACATCACTACTTCTAACTGAATCTATTTTATTACAAAATACGATTACCACTACGATCATACGCACGCCCGAGTGATCACAGATGCCGGTTTTTGGTTTTCTTCGGTATTTTGACCGATTCACAGAATATTTCATTCAAACTTTCAGAGAAGTGTGAGATTACACACCATTTCAGATATGTATACGGAATGTACGGGATTACACACCTTATTCGAAATCCGTAACACGATATTCTCCGCGGCACCTAAAGATACAATCGGTCAACAATTAGTCCAAAACCCAATTTATAACTTCATCCAAGTATTGCAATTGATTAAGAATCTATATCACTTACCAGCAATCCAAGTCTCTTATTACGAGGGATAGGTGTTCACTTTACCACTATTTCTGAAAATCCACAAGTAGAGAGTATCGAGCGATTTAGTGCCTAACAACATAATCGATTAGCCAAACTTTCAATCTGATTAACACCATAACCGAATAGCGATATCGATTGGACTATGAAAAGACTCCTTACCTTAATCGATGATAATCTCGATTCCCACCAATTGGCTTATGACTACGAATGAATCGACAAGGATTTGGTATTAGGCCACCCACTAGAACTCTACGAAAAAGAGTTGATCAAATATGGGAGTGATGGAGAGAGTGATATTTCAATAAGAAACAAAGTGGAATAGCCGTATAGTGATGAACATACATATTCGACTAGAAAGAGAAGAAAATGAAAGGAGTAGAAATGAAGCCCTTACCTGATTCAATCAAGGAGAGATGTCCAACACACAAAAACGGGGGAAGATAGAAGATGATAGAAATTTGGCTATCAAAGAAAGATGAACAAAAGATGAATATTTGACCAAATAAAAGAGAAGAAAGAATGAAAAAAAATGCACAATTGTGCTAGGAGATTTCGGTAAAGAGAATAGCAAATTGGGAGAAGATGACACTAAAGTTGCAAATGAGATTTTTGGCCAAAGCAATACCAAGACCCTACCAAGTGCCAAAGTAAAATTTCAGCTACCCATCTACCCCCAAAACCGTCCACATGCATAGTCATAAGGGTCAAAATTTTTCCAACCATACTTTCCATAGCATTCTCCATGAAATAAGCCACTTGTTCCCATTACTTGCCTTTTCCTTTTGATTCCTTTCCCCAACCTTAACCTTTCCTTAATTCCTTAGCCACCTTACCAAAAATAAAGAAGTCAAACTTGCCATAAATACCTCTTGGCCGACACTTAAGGAAAGAGTGCAAAAATATTAGTCAAAATTTGCACACAAAGTGATTCGAACCTTTTCCCTCAAGGTACTACATGTGGCGCCATAACCTCTTTACTAATTGCTCATTTATGTTAGCAATTTACTCACTTATTTCCATAAGCTTTGATGCCTCTTACTATTTCTCCTTAATCGACTTAAACACAAAATTTCACTAAGGCCCAACTTGAACCCGAAACTTCATAGAACCTCGTAATTTTCTAAAATCACCTTCTTAATAAGTCCAACTTGAAATAATGTCGTTCTCTTGTTCTCAAAATATTAAACACTCCTACGTCCAAGGCCCAATGGGCCCAATCCTACTAGGCCCAATTTTGGGATGTTACATTATGTGTTCTGGGAGTGTCTAAAAAGTCTTGGGTTCAAGCCTTGACTTGGGTAAATTTTGGGTATTTTTATGAATAAAGCCCTATCTCTGGTTAGTAGGCTTATAAGTGAAAGTGTGTAAGTAAGTAACAAAATGGGCCTGTTGGTCTGGTGGTTAAGTGGAGTGTAAAGGTTGTTGGAGGTCTGGAGTTCGAATCCTTGTGCGAGCGAGGGGATTATTTTTGCTACTAGTGTCGTGTTAGAGTTTCAGTTTTACTGAAAATCTAAGTAGTGGGGAGTTGGTGGAGAGAATTAAGGGGAAAAAGTTGGGGGTTAGCAGTTTCTGCTGCGTACTGCTTTCTTTTTGAAAATTTCGGCTAGACTTTCTCCTACCCTCTCTCTTTTGCTGCCGATTTCCCCTTTCCTTATCTCTTTTGCTGCCAAAATTCTTTTGCCTTTCCCCTTATTCAGGTTCCTTGTTCTTCCAATCGTTCTGTTATTTAGATTTCAAACGCACTTTCGGTAAGTTGTAGGTTGGATTACCTTGGTTGTTCTTTTTGATGTTAAGGTTTTAAAAAGGTGTTCTTTTGTGCTTAGGGGATATTTGTAAGACTGGAATCAACGTTGCTTCGATTTGACTCGAAGTGGTGACCGGTTTGGTAGCGGTAAGTTGACTTTACATTGTTGGGATTAATCAATTTAGACTCGTTTTTGGGTTCTAAGAATTGGAATATTCCGATTATAGGTGCTAGTGATCTCGGGATTATGTATAGAGTGAAAATGAACCAGGTGTGTACCCAAAAACACAGAAGGCGAGGTTTCGACGAAAGCCAAAAACCGTGTGATCGACGACCGTGTGATCGACGAGCCAGGCCGTGTGCGAGTAACACGGCCGTGTGACGGCTGGGCAAGGCCATGTATGACACACGGGCACGGGCAGGCCATATGGACGTTGTAACAGACCGAATTTGACCCTAATTGGAAGGTGGTTTCGAGACCACGAATCCGAGTCTAAAAAATATTTTAATATTTTAATTTGTGTTTATTATATGTGAATTATTGTGTGTGAAAGTCTCGTAGAAAAATTCTATCGTTTGTGTGTTTAATTTAGAAAAAGGACTTAATCGCGTAAAAGGTAAAAGTTGCAAACTATAGTGAAAAGTGCTAAATTGATTACGGATTTTTAATATGAGGTATTAAAAGGGTAAATAACCCATTTTTGAGTTAGTGGGTGGCTTATGCCAAGAATAACCTTGAGTTTTATATTATGGAATTTTATATTATAAGGTTATATTAGTAATTATTTTAATGGCATGATATATGTTAAAATAACATAAAAAAATAAACCATCATCTTTATGCTCTCATGGCCGAATGTAGCTAAGAAAAAGGGGTTGAAGAAGCCTTGAATTTTCGGCAATTACTTGGTTCAATTAGGTAAGAATTTTAGCTCGGTTTTAGTTAATTTATACGATTTTGAGATCGTTGTTTCGAACTGTAGCTGACCCATGTTAAAATTTTTAAGAATAATCATGTATGATGTTCGGCCTTTGCTATGTTCTTGTGATTTTTGGTGTTTTATGATTTTATGTAAATGATATGTTAAAGATTAAAATATATTGAATTGGAAATTTTAGTAAATTTGAGTATTTTGGGCTAATTTGTAAAAATAAAATTTTTGAGGGACTTGTTTGCAAAATAAATGAAATGTATACCTTGGTATGAAGGTATAGAAGATTCGGCCCTAGAGTATTATGTGCAAATTATGTGTATTTTGAGTTTTATGCAAATAGGACTAAATTGTAAAAATGTGAAACATTAGGGGTAAAATAGTAATTTGCCCATTTATGTGTTTTGGGACTAAATTGAAATGAAATGTGCTTGAATGAGATTATTTTTGATATGTTTAGATCAAGAACAAAGAAAAACGAATTTGGATCGGGGGAAGTCGAAAGTTATTGAATAGTCGGTATACGCGGTTCGTCGGTAGTCGAGGTAAGTTCTTAAGTTAAAGCTCGTTAAGTTGATAATTAAAAATGTATGAAATCAAATTATGTGGTTAGTTTGAGTAAACAGCATGAGATAGCCGAATGTGTATGTTTAATTTTGAAATGAATATATGTTTTTGAATACAATGTGAATTTGTATACTTGACATGACAAATGAATTGGTTGTGTAAATACGATTGGATAGTAATGTATGTGTTGAGAACTGTGAGTTGATGAATTGAGTTGATAAATATATCAGGCTCTGTGCCTAGCAGGCCTTGTGCCGGTGTTGTATATCAGGCTCTGTGCCTAGCAGGCCTTGTGCCGGTGTTGTATATCAGGCTCTGTGCCTAGCAAGCCTTGTACCGGTGTTGTAAATCAGGCTCTGTGCCTAGCAGGCTTTGTGCCGGTGTTACATTTCGGGCTTTGATGCCTAGCAGGCTTGATGCCGGTGATGTGTTTTAAATGCAAAAACCTTAAATTATTCAAGGTGAAACGCAGTTAAAGTACCAAGTAAACGCTCGAGTAAACGTAAGTCCCTTTTTCATTCACCGAAAGCAAGGTAAATTATGTCTAATATTAACTGAATTTGAATGATACGGTAGAATTGGTATTATGTGAAATTGAACTTATGATCAAAAGTATGAGTGGTACGTGACTGAAATTGAGATTGAATACAATACTTTGGTAGACTTGATTATGAATAGAAATGTTCATTGAAATGTGACTTTGATTGGGATAACATAGACGATGTGAATGGTGGATGTATATGATTTGTAGTAATGTGATTTATGTAAAACATATACCTTGTGTTTTGTTATAATATACGTTTAAGGGCAATAAGTGAAACAATTAGGTAGATGAACTATGGTATTCGGCCTTACATGAAATTGTGTATTTGACATGTTTACTTTTCATTGTTAATGGTAACTATTATATATGTATTAGTGTTTGGACACTGTATTATCATTAACTTAAAACTTACTAAGCTAGTGTGCTTACTTCGTATATGTGGTCTTTCTGTTTTATAGATCGTTGACTCAGCTACGGACTCAGAGGATCATCAAGAAAGTCAACCACACTATCACTCGTTTTGGTATAAATGTTTACCTTCGAATCAAAGGCATGTATAGGCTGAATGATGACTTGAATGAATGTTGTTCGATTGTATAAATGTATATATATGGCCTTGCGAATAAGGCTATTACTTTTGGTTAAGTATGGTTTACATATTTGATATAATGGTTGGTTTAAATCTTTGATATAAGATGTGTGCGTATCATGCTTAGAAGTTAAATGTGGTTTCATAGAATTAATCATTTATATGTATTATATATATATATATATATATATATATATATATATATGTATATAAGTATGCTTATTAGGTCGTGTGAATTTTTATTCTACTTAGATTATTATGTGCTCGGTTATAACACAAAGTTGATCATGAAAATGTTTATACTTATGTTTTGAGTTGACTATTAGAGTTTTAAATGAGAACCGAATATATGGTCAATGAGTTGGTTGTATTTTTTTATCTTGGACTAGTCACATATCATGTGTGTGTTAAATCTTGTGTGCATTAAATAATAAAGAAGGGTGAATTGATAATTGTGGTTTAACATGGCTTTTAATTTAGGGACATGGCGCATATTATGATAACATAACGTGTATGTTTATTCTTGCTATAAAGTTCGAAGGTCATGTATGTGAGGGAAAACTAATAGAGTATTAAGGGCCTAATTGTTTTAATATGCATATTTGTAGAAGGTATAAAATGATATGTTGATTTTCGACTAATGTAATAGATGTATTTTTATATGCCCTTATATGAAATCTGGTGTTGTTATGTGAAAGCTTGATTCGAAACCTGTACAGATAATAAATTATGATGTATTGAAAATTTTGAAGCATGGTTATTTGTAATGTAAGTCTTGATCATCAATTGTTAGTATAGAAATTTTTAAGTATGCGAAATGGATTTATTTCATATAAGACTGTGTTAAACTGTGTCTAGTTCGATAACGCCTCATAACCCTAATTCGGCGACGGGTAGGGGTTAAGGGGTGTTACAGACGTGTGAGCCCATTTTTCTGTAATGCTCTGTAAGGTTGCACGGGTTGCCCTAGTCGACTGTGGACCGATTGTAGGGTCGGTAAGCTTGTAGGGTCGGTAAGCTTTACCTATGTAACATCCTGGAAAGGGCCTATGCATTTTCAGTCTAACTGTACGAAATGACAAGTCTTAAGCACTATGAATAAATTTTTGATATTTTTGGAAACTCAGAAATGTATGAAAATGAATTGGAAATGAACATTTTTGGAAACCTGGAAATGCATGGACATGAATATTTTTGGAAACCTGGAAATGCATGGAAATGAAAATGGAAAGTGAACATTTTTGGAAGCTTGGAAATGTAAGAAAATGGCAAGTTTACAGAGCCGATCGAAAATTTTAGGAAACTTGGAAATGACCTAGAAATGTCAAATTTTAAAGTTTAAAATAGGAAATTAGGGCAAGGAGGCCTTAAAAGAAAAAGTTGGAGAAATTTGGCACACAAACAGGCTTGGAAAAGTGGCCTGAAGATGCCACTTAGGGCCTATAGAAATGGCGCCATGTACAAGAGGAATGGGCCTGGGTTCGAGTCACTTGGGAAGCAAATAAATGAGGTTTTATTTTGGCTTCCAGAAGGCTGAGGTGGACGGCACATGCTTCTAGAAAAGGAGGTGGTTTATTTTCATAAATATGTGATTAATAAGGTGATAAATAAAGGATTTTTATTTGGATTATTTGAAGAGATAATAAAGGATTTTTATTTGGATTATTTGAAGAGATAATAAAGGATTAAATTCTTTTATTTATCATATTAAAAAGATAAAGTTATCAGATAGAGGAGTGGTGGCCAAGTAAGGGACTCCTTAGCTGATAATTTTGCCTATAAAAGGAAGGAAGGAGGGCTACTCATCAGTTTGTTTCTTTCTCTGCTCTGCCGAAAATTTCCTGGCAAACTCTCTCTGCCAAATTTTCTTCTCCTCTTTTCTTCTTCTTTTCTCTTCTACTGTCAAGCCGAAACCTCTTTGATTCCTGTTTAAGTCTCCATAGCCGAATCTCTGTGGCTTCAATCAAGGGTGCCGTCGACTGTGGTGATAAGGTAAGAATAATGGATTCTTGTTGTTTATTCTCTTTCAACCAAGATTTGGGAACTGATTCTTTTGGTTGTCTTTTGGCCGAATATTAAAGGAGGAATTCCGGGATTTCAGATCTAAGGATTTAAGGTAAGAAAAGCATGGTTTAGGCCAGAGGCCAATTGATTTAAGATTATTAAGTGATATGGAAATCAAATCTAACATATGTGTGTAGGGATTTCAACACCTCCATAACTAAGGGTTACTTTTCGGGATTTGGAATCACAAGGTAAGTAATACTAATCCTATTAGTATTTGGAATAATGGCCGAATGGTCTTTTAAATAGAAAGTGATGAATTTATGTAGGATTTGAGATCTAAATTAGTAGATCGATTTTCGGGATTTCAAGGACTTCGTTAAACGAATCAGGTGTGTACCCCACACTATCTTTTAATACTTTATATGGCATTATGTAATATATGTATGTATAATGTGAATATGGCTAAGTACCCTAATGTGGTACAAAGTACTCAGGTACGTTCCCTACTTCTGCTAGGATTACGAAATATGTTATATTTTAACATGTGAAAAGTGACATGAATGTGAATTTAAGTATGATATGCATGATATAAAATATATATGGGGCATTCGGGTTATATGAGAAAGGGGAAGTGAACGTGGTGACTTCGGTCTCACTATCTGAATGTGGTGGCTTCGGTCACATTATCTGAATGTGGTAACTTCGGTTACATTATCTGAATGTGGTAACTTCGGTTACATTATCTGAAAAGTGGTGATCTAAGACCACAGTAATCTGAAAAGTGGTTTCCTAAAACCACAGATGCGGAGCCTTAAGCCCGCAAATTGGTGTGTAGCGGAAGGAGGGTCGACTTAGTAATCCCCACGGTGTGTTTGGCAGGTACGGGGGTGTGTAGCGGATGGACAATTAGGTTTGGGTTTGGGAATGCATCATAACTTGTATTTTATGAATGAATGTATTGTATGCCTGATTCTATTACGATTTAGTGCCACGTACACATTGAGTCTGGTTGACTCACCCCGTTGTGGGAACATTTTTCAGGTGATGAACAGTGATGGACCGGGACGGCAGTACTTTTGGTGGCCATGCATCGCAAGGAGAAATTTAAAGACTTGGGCTTTTATTTTACTCAGTACTTAAATTTTATTTTGGGTTTTGATTGATGTAATAAGGCCATGAGGCCCAAGTAGGATTTCTTTATTTCTGTTTAAACTTTTAATTTACTATGTTACGAACTATTTTTGATTAAAGTTCAACTTAAGAATTATTTATTTAAAAATAAACCCTAAACTGTTTTGTCATCGTAATTAAATGATTTCTAAGTAAATAAGTGGGTTTCGATCTAAGCCCAACCCAAAACAATATTTTTCAAAAAATTACACAAATTTTCTCTAAGTAACAAAGAACTTTGAAACTGATTTTCTTAAAGAACATACCAGGTCCGGTTCAGGCTCGTGGGCCGGGTTTGGGGTGTTTCAGTTTGGTATCAGGGCCCAGTTTTAAACCCTCAGCCTGGGGTTTAAGGCCCAAAACGTTTTCAAATCGAGGCCAAATGAGTTTTTTGAAGATAAGCAGGTTATTCTGGCATGGCACCTAAGTCTCCGACCCGCAGTCCACCAGGTAAGTACCCCTATCCTTTGTGTGATTTATATTGTGATTTGTAGAAGGGTAGAAATGGAATGGAACGTAGAATAGTATGATAGGTACTTGAACCCTAGGACTAGTTTACCCCAACAGTTACATAAGTTTTAAATGCTTAATTAAACAAACCTGTGGTTAAGTCGCCGAGTTAGGGTGTGGCAACCATTGTGCGCATGTCTAGGATTGGATCCGGAAGAGCCTGGTATTTAAGCAGTCCTAGTGACTCACCTCCTCTTCGCAGGAATCCTACCTGGTGCGTAGCTTTAGTTCACCCTAACCAAGAGGACTTATTCATAGGCTAAACTCCTAACTAAAACCCGAAAGGGAACTAGCCGTATTTTCATAAAAACCCTAGTTTAAAACTCTTAAAATTACCCTTTTGAATTGCAAACACGATTTTATAAAATTCCCTCAAGTATTCTTGATTTGTGAAAATTACTAAAATACCCCTATTTGCAAAATTACTAAATTGCCCTTGGTTTATGAAATTTCCAAAATACCCATAGTTCTTATTCAAAAAAAAATTTTCATTACTTTATAACAAGTCCAAAAACCCTAATTTGTAAAATATCAAAATACTTTGATTTTGGAAAAAAATTATGAAATTGCCCCTGACTTACAAAATTACCAAAATGACCCTGATTTTCAAAATTTCTGCAACATCACCGATTTGGAAAACAAATTCTCAAAAAGAACCCTCAAGTTTTGCAAATTTTGAAATACCCTTGATTTATTAAGATTTACAAATTTACCCTGGTTTATTACCAAAATACCCTCGAGCTCCAAAATTATCGAAATACCCCCGGATTTCAAAATTTTCCAAAATACCCCGAGAATTCAAAAATTCCAAAATACTTTTTGACAAAATCACCAAGGAACTTTTTCTTTTGAAAAAAAAATTACGAAAATACCCCTGTAGGGTAAATTACGAAAATACCCCTGGGTAGTGGAAAAACAACAACAATGAAAACTACAACATTTCTCTGAATGAACGGAAGTTCATAATTGTTTGATTGATGAATGTATGAATAGACTGTGTGCCTGTATGAATACGAAAGAACCACTCCTAAAACTCTTTTCATAAAACTTCTTCGCGGGTAACCAAGTGAAACAAAGACTAATGTATAAAACTCTTAAATCAGATTAAATCGCGACGTTAGAAAATGAGTTCTAAGGGACGTGAACTTAGAGATTGTGCCTAGAAAGTATGATAGTTCATTAGGATCAGAGTGCGCAGCAATAGCGTATTGGGGTGAGTTAGACCGTACGATTATTCGTTAGTAAGAAATTTCGAGGACGAAATTATTTTAAGGGGGGTAGAACTGTAACATCCTGGAAAGGGCCTATGCATTTTCAGTCTAACTGTCGAAATGACAAGTCTTAAGCACTATGAATAATTTTTGATATTTTTGGAAACTCAGAAATGTATGAAAATGAATTGGAAATGAACATTTTTGGAAACCTGGAAATGCATGGACATGAATATTTTTGGAAACCTGGAATGCATGGAAATGAAAATGGAAAGTGAACATTTTTTGGAAGCTTGGAAATGTAAGAAAATGGCAAGTTTACAGAGCCGATCGAAAATTTTAGGAAACTTGAAATGACCTAGAAATGTCAAATTTTAAAGTTTAAAATAGGAAATTAGGCAAGGAGGCCTTAAAAGAAAAAGTTGGAGAAATTTGGCACACAAACAGGCTTGGAAAAGTGGCCTGAAGATGCCACTTAGGGCCTATAGAAATGGCGCCATGTACAAGAGGAATGGGCCTGGGTTCGAGTCACTTGGGAAGCAATAATGAGGTTTTATTTTGGCTTCCAGAAGGCTGAGGTGGACGGCACTGCTTCTAGAAAGGAGGTGGTTTATTTTCATAAATATGTGATTAATAAGGTGATAAATAAAGGATTTTTATTTGGATTATTTGAAGAGATAATAAAGGATTTTTATTTGGATTATTGAAGAGATAATAAAGGATTAAATTCTTTTATTTATCATATTAAAAGATAAAGTTATCAGATAAGAGTGGTGGCCAAGTAAGGGACTCCTTAGCTGATAATTTTGCCTATAAAAGGAAGGAAGGAGGGCTACTCATCAGTTTGTTTCTTTCTCTGCTCTGCCGAAAATTTCTGGCAAACTCTCTCTGCCGAATTTCTTCTCCTCTTTTCTTCTTTCTTTTCTCTTCTACTGTCAAGCCGAAACCTCTTTGATTCCTGTTTAAGTCTTCATAGCCGAATCTCTGGCTTCAATCAAGGGTGCCGTCGACTGTGGTTGATAAGGTAAGAATAATGGATTCTTGTTGTTTATTCTCTTTCAACCAAGATTTGGGAACTGATTCTTTTGGTTGTCTTTTGGCGAATATTAAAGGGGAATTCCGGGATTTCAGATCTAGGATTTAAGGTAAGAAAAGCATGGTTTAGGCCAGAGGCCAATTGATTTAAGATTATTAAGTGATATGAAAATCAGATCTAACATATGTGTGTAGGGATAACACCTCCATAAACTAAGGGTTACTTTTCGGGATTTGGAATCACAAGGTAAGTAATACTAATCCTATTAGATTTGGAATAATGGCGAATGGTCTCAAGGACTTCGTTAAACGAATCAGGTGTGTACCCCACACTATCTTTTAATACGTTATATGGCATTATGTAATATATGTATGTATAAGAATGTGAATATGGCTAAGTACCCTAATGTGGTACAAAGTACTCAGGTACGTTTCCTACTCCTGCTAGGATTACAAAATATGTTATTTTAACATGTGAAAGTGACATGAATGTGAATTTAAGTATGATGCATGATATAAAATATATATGGGGCATTCGGGTTATATGAGAAAGGGGAAGTGAATGTGGTGACTTCGGTCTCACTATCTGAATGTGGTGGCTTCGGTCACATTATCTGAATGTGGTAACTTCGGTTACATTATCTGAATGTGGTAACTTCGGTTACATTATCTGAAAAGTGGTGATCTAAGACCACAGTAATCTGAAAAGTGGTTTCCTAAAACCACAGATGCGGAGCCTTAAGCCCGCAAATTGGTGTGTAGCGGAAGGAGGGTCGACTTAGTAGTCCCCACGGTGTGTTTGGCAGGTACGGGGGTGTGTAGCGGATGGACAATTAGGTTTGGGTTTGGGAATGCATCATAACTTGTATTTTATGAATGAATGTATTGTATGCCTGATTCTATTACGATTTAGTGCCACGTACACATTGGGTCTGGTTGACTCACCCCGTTGTGGGAACATTTTTCAGGTGATGAACAGTGATGGACCGGGACGGCAGTACTTTTGGTGGCCATGCATCGCAAGGAGAAATTTAAAGACTTGGGCTTTTATTTTACTCAGTACTTAAATTTTATTTTGGGTTTTGATTGATGTAATAAGGCCATGTGGACCAAATAGGATTTCTTTATTTCTGTTTAAACTTTTAATTTACTATGTTACGAACTATTTTTGATTAAAGTTCAACTTAAGAATTATTTATTTAAAAATAAACCCTAAACTGTTTTGTCATCGTAATTAAATGATTTCTAAGTAAATAAGTGGGTTTCGATCTAAGCCCAACCCAAAACAATATTTTTCAAAAAATTACACAAATTTTCTCTAAGTAACAAAGAACTTTGAAACCGATTTTCTTAAAGAACATACTAGGTCCGGTTCAGGCTCGTGGGCCGGGTTTGGGGTGTTTCAACCTAGACCCCTAATTATGGGGCTTAACTTTCTGATTTCTGTATTGAGTATGAATTCTGATATCTGAGTGTATGAACTGTGTTCGCATAAAAGCATGACATTTTATGTATGTTGCATTGCATCGGGGTGGGTTGATGATTTGGTGAAAGTATCTGAAAGGCTCTCAAGCCTGTTATCTGGTAGCTCAGCTGTAACTTTCTGATTATATGCTGAGTTCGGTACAACATGGTGTGTAGGGATAGGTAGGTTGATTTTATCCCCACATGGTGTGTAGGGTTGGACGGAGTTGGTGTGTAGAGGCTGGTGGGTAGGATGCTGCTATTCTGTCCGATCTGCTTATCATGTCTGAAATGGGCTAAGGCCCTAAAATATATCTGATTCTGTATCTTAATGGGTTAAGGTCCACACCATTTCTGTAATGGGCTCAGACCCGAACTGTGAATGTATGATTGCTTTCTGATGATATTGTGTGCATATTTTCTATAGGAATTACACACTGAGTTAGCCAAAACTCACCCTTTTTTGTTTAATCTGTTCAGGTAATCCCCAGTAGTAGACGTATCGGTGAAGCAAAGGACTCGGCGGTGACCACAGTTCTGGATATTTATTTATGGTTTTATTTTTAATTATGGTTTGATTATATTTGGGTAAATTTTGTGTAATAAGGCCTTTACGGATTTTTGTTTTAAATATGGGATTTATGACGTTTATGGTATTACGACTATAAGTAGGAAAACTCGAATTTTCAAAATCAACAACCATTTTATCACAATACACGCGAATTCGTTACTTATTTTAAAAAGCTTCCACAACTCATAACATTTTGAAAGTGGATAAGGATTGAAACAAGTAACACATTTTGAAAGTACCATAAGACAAAGAAAAAGGGTTTTTATTGTAATCATGTTTTCTAAAGCACTACCATGTGACATCGCCAGATTCGGCCATAACGTCTAGGCCGGGTTTGGGGTGTTACATCTAGTTTCCTTAAGATCTAGACAGAAATACTTTTTGAAGAAGGAAGAAGAAAAACTACCCCTTCCCAAACCTGATTATCAAGATATACAACCTTTGTCCCTAAGGGAACTTGGCACGCATCATAATCATTTTCAACCTGTCGTATAAGTGGTCTATAGCTCTAGAGAAACATGTACAAAAATCCATTTATATATATATTTGGGTCAATTTCCTTCATTCATTCCTAACCACCCCATTGGAACGTAACCAACACCGTAATTAACCAAACTTGGCATACACTACTTTTCGGCGATAACTCAATTACCCAAATTCATTAATACTTTATCAAGCTCCACTTCTTATCAATTCATCACAATATTCCAACGCCTACTATGCACCCACTTCTACACGCCAAGAGTGTCAATTGGGCTGATAGCACTATGCCGCTTAGATTACTTTTAAATTTACTCGCCAAAAATCAAAACCCACCAAAACCGAGTGTTACAAAACCTAACTTTACGGTTTGGTGAGATTTGGTGTTAATTGAGCTTTATATGGAAAATGACGATGTTGGAGGCGTGTGAGTAGCGTTTGTCAAGGTTTGAACGACAGTGGCTTTAACAAAATTGGATAGTGGTTAACGATGATGGTGGTGAAGTTGGGAGTAGAAGAAAGAAGAAAAAGTAAAAGGAAAGAAATAAAACTGAAAAGATTAATTAATTAATTAAAGTTTTTTATTAATAAAATTAAAATAAAATTAAAAAATAATTTAAATAAATATTTTTTAATGCGCATGACACAATATGATTGACCCTTTAATATACATGGTATAATTTAATTGGTTGAGATTAAAAATTTAACAATCTTACCTAGGTACTTAAATAAAAGTATTAAGCCAGCTTACGTTTTCAAATTTTAGGTACCAGTTAGGTCCAAAAAAAGTTTAGGTGCCAAGTAGGTATAACTTACCTATTAGCTCAAATAATCAAATTGAAATTATTAAGAGGGGGTGAACTAACTTTTAAAAAAATTGTGAAAGCTAGAAAGATAGGATAAAAAAATTTAACACAAGAATTTAGAGTGGTCCGACCCCAATTGCCTACTCCTATACCTTAGCTTTCCACTACTAAGAATTTTCTCAAATTCTCTAATTTGATAACCTTAGAGGACAATGTTTAACCTTACAAACTCCCTTAAGGTTTCTACCCAAACCTTAAGATACAAACCCTCTCAAAGTGATACAAAAGCAAACAAAGAAATAATCTTTACAAGATCAATGTGTTCGTAAATTAAGCTCAGTTACAATGAAGAACAATTGAGCAAATAGAATGGAAATAAAGATCACAAGTGTACGAAAGAAAAGTATGGAAATATTTGACACAAAGGTTGCTTGATTAATCTTTTTTCTTGAATATGTTTTCTTGTTGTTGTAGAATCTTTGGAAGTTGGTATTTTTACCCCCTAATTTATTTCCAATCATTGTGGTTATTGGAAATATGAATAGAGTCATTGAGGATGTGAAAACCAGTGCATTTAATTCACCTAAAATAGCGAGCATCGATATCAGCTAAAATGGTATCGATAATTTTTGCATTAAATGCAAATTTCAGTTACCGTTGAAGCTGAAATATTGGTACCAAACAAATTTTATCGATACCATATGAAAGGTATCGATACCTAATCAATACTTAGCTGAATTTGTGAAAAAAAATGTCAATTTAGTATCATTTTTAAAAGGGTACCGATATTTTGAAAACTATCAATACTTGGCCAAAAAGTATCGATACTAGGCCAAGAGTTATTCTGGCTTGTTTAAAAAACATTTTGACTAGTTGAAAGAGTTCTTACTTGATTAAAATCATTTTAACTTAATTTTAAGGTTGATTCAAAAAATTTCTCAGAGTTTTAAGGTAAAGACTCAAAATTTTATCTCTTAGACTTCATTTGAGAAATCATTTTGTCAATTTTGTTCAACTTCAAATTTTATTTAAAAACACTTTAATTTGTTATATCAAAACATTTCATCAAATAAAACTTAGTTTAACAATCTCCCCTTTTTTTAGTATAACAAAACATTTGGTAAATTTATTTTTGAATAAATTGCTCCCACTTAATAAAAGTCATTTTCAATTTAAGGCCTAAATAAAAAATTTTGTCAGAAATTAAAAATTTTGACATTAATTTTTACTTTTAAAAAAATGGTTACATAATTTGCATAAAGTTACTTTAATTTAGCACAATATCAATAAATTTACCTTTACTTCCCCCCCCCCTTTGTTATATATAAAAAAAACAAAATAAAGCTTTAGGAGAAAAAGATGGTTAGTTCAAGATTATATAGAAAACTAAAGAAACAATGAACTAACATGAAAAAAAAATATACCAATGTATCTTATAATACTAATAAAAACATTAAGGTCCAAAAAGCCACAGTCATAGGAATTAAGCAAAACTAATAGTGCAAATGTTATGAACAATGAAATGAAGATGTAAATTTAAAAATCTACTCTAGTCGTCATCATGAGGAGAAAGAAGAGGTGTCGAAGGAAAATGAGTGAGGAGAGATGTCATTGGCATCTCTAACGTCGAAAGCCGAGAGTTAACCTCATCTCTATGAAACCTAACCTCATCTTTAAGTTCTCAAACATCGTTACTCAAAGATTGTAAAGCATCGAGGATTACAACGTTAATATATGAAGAAGTTTGAGCAGCCTGAGATGAAGTAGCCGAAGGAGGAACATGCTTGGCTGAAGGAACATGCTCGGGTGCCGGAATGTCTTCAAATGCGCCTTCGACGTCGTCATCTTCATTTGCAAGAAGATGACCACTCTTCATCCATTTATCAGAGTTGGCATCATAATGATAATCGGCATGGTGAAGTTCCCCATAGCTAATAGGTTGATTAGAAGAAATGGAGGTGTCTCCAAGGGTACTAACGCCTAACTTCCTAAAAATATATGACAAATAAGTGTCATAGGGAAGGGTGAGCTTTTTATTCATTGCCCTCCCAATAGCCTTAGTTATGTCATTGAACATAATAAGGGTTAGGTCAGGACTCCTATCAAAATGGACAGAATCGAGCCACCAATAATTGGTGTTACGAAGTTTGACATGTTTCTTGATAGGACATAAATTCCAAGTGATAATCATGGAGAACACGATCATAGATATTAAGTTCAAATGCGAATCTAGACTCAATGAAGAGAGCGAGATTGAATGGTCCTTTTTCATTTGAGTTATCTCTGGGAGGCAAATGAAGCAAATTTCCAAACTCTTCCAAAGTTAGACAAATGGAGTGTTCATTAAAAAAATATATGATGGCAATAATGGTATCACCAGACTCATCATGTTCACGTTTGGCATTATAGAAAAAGGCTCAAACTAGATTATAAAAAGTCGGTGAGGAAATTTTGAGAAAATCCATCCAACCCTAATTTTGAAAAATCGAAAGATAAGAAAATTTTATTCCTTCTAACATGTCTAGATCTACCTTTCTAGACTCCCAAACTTGTTTTGAGGAAAAATTCCTATTGAAATGTTCACGTTCATCATTGAAATGAAAACACTCATTGAAAAATGGTCTAAAACCACTAGGAGGATTTTTCGATGAGGTGTTGGTTCCAGGATGCTTCTTGGGGACCATACTAGAGATCTAAGCACTAAAAATGCACTAAGACACTAAAAAAATGTTTAGCAATTTTAACAAACACTTGGTCTGCAAAGGGTTTGAAACAAAATTTTGAGAAAACATTTAGAAATAGCATACCCCATGCAACAAAACACAATATACATAGGCCAAATAAACTCAATAATTCATCAAAAAGCAACATTACAAACAAAATTCAATAAAATGAAAAGATTGAAAATTTTAGGTTTTACCTTAAAAGTGTTGAAATATTGAAAACCTTGAAGCAATGTTGAAGAAAACTTAATCTAAGGTGTTAGGAAAGATTTGAATGTCAAGATTTCACGAAAAATTTGAAGTTTTTAAAGAGATGGCTTGGGAAAAAGAATTTTGGGATGAAAAGGAAAAAGGGAAAAAAGATTTTTAAAATTATTTTTGAAAACACACAGTGCAGGTGCCTTTAAAACCCAATAGGTATTGATATTTTTATACAAGTATCGATATTTTTTCAAAAAGTATTGATATTTTTAAAATGGTATCAATACCAAATCACTATTATGTTTTCTAAGTGCAGAAAAATTTTAAAATGACAATTTTTAAGTCCTAATGTGTTCTAATTGTCCTAAAATGACTTCTAGGATAAATCCTACTTGATTTCATATGTATGAAAATGCACAAAGTAAACATGATGCATATGGTTCATGTAGCACAATAGGTTCAATAAAAAATTGACTAAGTTAACCAAATAGAGTCTATTCTAACAAGTTCAAAAGCATAAAAAATAAGTCATACTAAATAGAATAAGGTCAAAGTAAATCAATTAACCACATAAAACTCCCCCTATCTTACTCAATACAAAAGCCATGAACACCATACTATCATGCTTTTTGCAAACAAATACAATAAAAATTAATCAAAGTGCATGGAAAAGATTCAACACAAAGTCAAGGCAAGATGGTCAAACCTAGTTCTCTCTTAAGCGTCCAAAATCTCTTATTGTCTATGGGTTTTGTAAAAATGTCAGCTAATTGATGCAAAGTATCTACATACTTGATCGTCGAAATCAGAGCTTTAAAATTTTATAATGAGAATGATCGAACCTGGAAACTAACTCTGACAACGATTTTTAAGGCAAGCGCACCTATCGAATAGTAGTATAGTTCAGGCAAGACCAGAATATCGAATCCCAAAGGAACCAAAAGTACTAATACTAACTCTCTTTCTATTATTTAGCCTAAGAATTTAAGTGAATGTTTATCTAATCTAAATTTAACTATCAACTAAACTAAAGACGCAAAGAAAAAAAGAGAATAAATTAGGGAAAAATAACTTGGAAGAAAAACCAATTGATTAAGACGATACCCTTAGGAAGAATCCACCTAGACTTCACTTGTTATCTAACTCTGAACCAGATGATTTATTCATTTGACTTAATCCGTAAGATTTCCTAAGTTATATTAAACTCTCCCTCGAAGCGAATAACGTCTAACCCTAGGTTGATTAATTGAAATCTCTTTCTAATTAAAACCCCTAGAATCGCATTAACTCGATCTATGGGCTCCCATATTAGGTTTCACCCTAATCTGGCAAAATCTCGTCACCCTATCTCTAGGCGTGCGATCAACTTCGCTTAATTATGCTAGATCTACTCTTAAGCAGAGACTTTTGCTCCTCCACCTAAGCACATCATACTTGAATCAATATCTCGGAAATATCAACACAAGAATTAAGAACACATAATTAAGAACAAGTCAAATATTTATCATATAGTTCAGCAAACGATAACAAGATTCGTCTTAGGTTTCATCCCCTTCAGGTATTTAAAGGGTTTAGTTCATAATAATAAAAGAAAACATCTCAAAAGAAAAGATAAAACAAAATATAAGAAATCCCTAAAACCGCCTGAAGGAATTGAAGGAGAGATCCACCGTCTTGAGTAGAATTCTGACTTCTTGAGATGAATTAACTAGCTATTCTCGAGTGATCCTCCACAAATCTGACTTTTCTGGCTCGGCTCCTTGGCCTAGCTAACTGCCCCCTTTCAGGTAACACTTAGGGTGTTTATACAGGCTTTCGAAATATGTTTCTTTGCCCCTAAGTATCCAAATTCGAATGAAATTGCTCTTTTCTACGACAGGGACACGGCCATGGCACACGCCCGTGTAAGTCGTGGCCAGGACGTGTCCAATCCTATTGAATGAGGCACGGCTGTATAAGTCGAGAGACGGCCGTGTTCTAGTAGGACGGGAGGCACGGCCGTATGGTCTTGGGCCCAGGCCGTATAGATTTCGTGATATGGTCCATTTACTCTGTTTTGGGCCTATTTTTCGTTCTTTTCATCCTCGGGTGCTTTCCTGGGTATAAAACATGAAAACAAAGGATTAAGAGCACCTTTTACATATATCGAGGCTTAATTCATCCAAAAGCATACTGAATGTGGGCTTAAAATATGTTACTTTTAGGTTTATCAATACTCTAGAACTATTTCTCCTTGATGGACATGATCTCTAATGAAATGATGTAACGCCCTAATTTTCTTATTTCTATTTCTGTACAATTTTGACACAAATATATGTTTGCTTCAGTGGTTAAATGTTCTGGGTGTGTGCGAGAGGTCCCAAGTTCAAGCCCTACCTTTAGCAAATTTAGTTATTTTTAGATGCAAGCCTTATCTCTATGCAGTGGGTTTTTATTTAATTGCCTGTGAAATCATATCAGAATGAGCCTATTGGTTCTAGTGATAAGAGAGTCAATGTGTTGGAGGTTCTAGGTTAGAATCCCTGCATTAGCAAGGGTGTTAATTTTTGTTTGAATATCTGTTAAAGAGTTTCGGTGGTGCTGGATTTCTAAGGAGTTACGAGTTAAGTGGGTTAGTGGGAGTAAAATTAGGGATTTGGGGATATTTTTATTTTTATCCTTTGTTTTTCAAAAAAAAAAAACTCTCTCTTCCCAGGAAAAATGGAACTGACATTAGTCATTGCTTCTCTATCGTTTCTTCTTCCTTTTCCCTTTCGATTTTGTTTTTTTTTTTGTCTGTTGTCGCACCTTCGTTCTTGTTATTTTAGTTTTCATCGCTTATTCTGGTAAGTAGGGCTTTACTTTTCTGTATCCTGTATCTTTTCCATTGTTGATTGGGGTTATACGGTTGTTTTGGCAGCATCGAATCAAGAAGATTGTGATTCTACTCTTAAGAAATCATAGTTAGTCGATCGAAGTGTTGGGGTAAGCGATAAGCGCTTGATTTGAACTACGGTTGGTTCCAAATTGTCGGTTTAATCGTGTTTTTATGTTTTAGTCTGAGCTTTGGTATGCTGATTTTATGTTCTGGTGGTCTCGGGATTGTTTTTGATTCTTAGTAGGATACTAAATCTATAGCTGACTATACTGGTGCATGTATATTCGTTAATTGTATTGAACATGATTAATTCGTTATATATGTATCTGAAATTTTGTATCTGTTATTGGGGTGGCATTTGTATTTGCGGAGGAAGTATTCTGTTCAGCGTTAATTGCCTTTATTCTGGCAGCTTGGCTGCATATTATCTGATATGTGTCTCAATGGCACAATGTGGTGTGTAGGGATGGGTGGGTGTTTTTAACCTCACATGGTGTGATGGGATGGTTGGAGCTGGTGTGAAGAGGATGGGTGTAGGATTATGCATATCTGAATCTGAAACTGAATTTGTATTTGTATCTGGCTGTGCATATGGTTCTGTATGTTTACATGCTTAATTCTTTAGGGTTACACACTGAATTTACATAAACTCACATTTGTTTATCTGTTTTGTCAGGTAATTCACAGACTTAGGCGGATCGATGCAGAGACTCAGCGATGACCACTAGACTGTAAATTGTTAAAACTTAATTATTGTTGGTTTATTTATGATTTTGGTTTATATTTGAGAGTTTGTAATTCTGGGACTCTCTGGACTTTATGGTTTTATGACTGTTGATTTTGGTCTTATATGTTGTTAAATTGCATGCTTAAACCAAACGCTTCCTTCTAAAAATGAAAACTTATATGCAAACAAAGGTTTTTCTAAAACACAATGGCATTTTCAAAATATAACTATTTTAAGGCTTCCGCTGTAATTAGTTTTGGCAAATGGACTAACTAAACGGTGCCTTCAAATAAAAATGTGAATGTTTTGACGAGACAACTCCAGTTTTAAAACCCCTACCTTGTGACACTTCCAATTCAGCCATAACGTCTAGGCTGGATTTGAGGTGTTACATTTAGTAGTATTAGAGTCAGGTTGTAAAACTCGGGCTGTGAATTTTGGGTTTTAAAATTTTATTTAGAAAAGAATTGGTTTACAAATATTTTTGATAAATTGGGAAAGTGTGTGGTCCACTGAGTCTCCGGCGCCGATCCTATAAGTATTTTTGAAATTTTGATAGAATATTTTGGAAACACTGTAGTTAGTACTCTCTGAAACTGTACTGAGTAGTTAGAGACTGAAATCTTTGGAAATAGTTCTGAACTTCTGATAATTTGTGCATAAAAGACCTGCTAATAAATACTAAAACTGATGCATAAAATTATTAATGTAGATAAAACTTGAAATTTACGATGAACACTTGTGGAACTCGCGGACATGGAATTCGTGGCCGTGGTAGAGGCCGTAGGGGGCTCGAGCTGAGTCTTCCTCTCTGGGTAATATGCCGCATTTGGATACGAGTGAGACACTATTGTCGCCTGCTACTGAGATTGGGTCTCAAAGTCGCTCGTCTAGGGACCGAGGGTTGGTAAATGAATAACTCCAGTCTAATGGTGCTGAGTTGTTTAGGGGTGTCATGGGAGTCACCCCTAGTGTGGCTGAGTATTGGTTGGAGGCCACGGAGAGGATCATGAATGATCTGGACTGTACTCTTGAGTAGAAATTTAAGGGTGCAGTCTCTCTACTTCGCAATGAGGCTTACCAGTGGTGGTTGACGGTTGAGGAGGGTACTCAACCTGATCGTCTGAGTTGGAGTTTCTTTAAGACTACCTTTCAGAGTAAGTATGTAGGGGCTTGTTATGTGGATGCTCATAGGCATGAGTTCATGAATCTCATGCAAGGCGATAGATTTGTGGCTGAGTATGAGGCCGAGTTTCTGAGGTTAAGCCACTACGCTCGAAGCATGGTGGCGTCTGAGTATGAGAGGTGCATCTGGTTGAGGATGGCTTAAGGGATAATCTAAGGGTACTGATTGCTCTACAGAGGGAGTGAGAGTTCACAGTTCTTTTTGAGAACGCGAAGATCACTGTGGATGTTAAGCGTGTGGAGCACCAGAATAGGGACCGAGAGAGGGGAAAGAATAAGAGTGATTCGAAGCCCTCAAGTTCTATTCAGAGGCCTAAGGAAAAAGCCAGGTCTGATAGGCCAGTTAGAGTAGGGGCTCCTACTGCTTCTACTAGGATTCAGTTGTGCGGTGATTGTGGTAGGCACCATCCGGGCGAGTGTTGGAGGAGGATAGTGGCTTGCTTGAGGTATGGGTCATAGGGCACCGTATTCGAGAGTGTTCATAGAGGGCTGATCAGATGCAAGCTTTGGGGTCAGGTTCTACGCAGCTTCACAGGGTAGTTGAGCAGCCACCTAGGGGCCGTGGTCATGTTAGGGGTGGTAATGGTATGGGTCATAGGCAAAGAGCATTGGGCAGAGGTGTTGGTCAGACTGAGGTGAGGTAGCCTGCACTGGTTTATGCTGCACGACGTCGAGAGGATAGAAATGCTCTTGATGTCATCACCGGTACGTTCCTTATATTTGATGTGCCTTATACTGCTTTGATAGACATAGGTCTTACTCACTCCTATGTAGCTAGTACTGTATCTAAAACCTTGGGAATTTCTGTTGAGAGCACTACTAGTAAGGTTACTGTACTGAGTCCGTTAGGGTAGTCTGTTCGGGTTAGTAAACTTTATAAGGATGTTCCGTTAAAGGTGCAATGGGTTGTTTTTCTAGCAAATCTGATGGAGCTTCCGTGTGGGGAGTTCGATTTAATTCTGGGTATGGACTGGTTGGTTGAGCACTGAGTCAGTTTGGACTGTGCACTAAGAGGGTTGCTCTGAGGACAAATGAGGATATGGAGGTGGTTCTGATTGGTGAGCGTCGAGATTACTTGTCTAATGTGATCTCCCCTCTTGTGGCTGAGGAACTGGTTTGAAAAGGGTGTGAAGCGTACTTGGCTTACGTCAATGTTTCTGATTCTAGGGACTTTTCTGTTAGGAATATCAGAACAGTGAGGGACTTTCCAGATGTGTTTCCTGAGGAGTTATCGGGTTTACTTCTAAATCGGGAAGTCAAGTTAAAAATTGAGCTTCTATCGGGTATAGCTCCGGTGTCTATCGCTCCATACCGTATGGTACTAAAGGAGCTTACGAAGCTTAAGTCTCAACAAGAACTTCTAGATCGTGGTTTCGTCCATCCTAGTGTGTCTCTATGGGGAGCACCAGTTCTTTTTGTTAAGAAGAACTATGAGACCATGAGGATGTACATCGATTATCGGCTGTTGAATAAGTTGACTGTAAAGAATAAGTATCCGCTTCAGAGAATCGACAACTTGTTTGATCAATTTCGAAGGGCTTCAGTATTCTCAAAGATAGATATTCATTCTAGCTACCTTTAGTTGAGGGTTAAGGAGGTGGATGTTCATAAGACTGCCTTTAGGACTCGTTATGGACATTACGAGTTCCTAGTGATGCCTTTTGGCCTGACGAATGCTCCAGTGGCATTCATGGATTTGATGAACTGAGTCTTTCAGTCGTATTTGGATCTGTTCGTTATGGTCTTTAACGACGATATTCTAGTACTCGTGGCCTTTATCGATGATATTCTATTACACTCTAATACCGCGGATGAGCATGATGAGCATCTTAGAGTAGTACTATAGACTCTACGTGAAAAACAGCTCTATGCTAAGTTGAGCAAGTGCGAATTCTGGTTGCAAGAGGTAACTTTTCTTGGCATGTGGTGTCTGCTAAAGGGATTCGAGTGGATCCTAGGAAGATTGAGGCTTTGCTTGATTGGAAATAGCCTAAGAATGTATCGGAAATCCGAAGTTTTCTAAGTCTTGCAGGTTATTATCGGTGGTTTGTTGAGGGGTTCTCTTTGATTGCAGCTACTCTAACTAAGCTTTTGCGTAAGGTTGTTCTGTTTGTCTGGACTGATACACAGGAATCAAGCTTTGAGAAGCTCAAATCTGTTTTGACTCAGGCTCCTGTTCTGATATAGCTTGAATCTGGTAAAGAGTTTGTGGTCTACAGTGATGCATCACATGTCGACTTGGAATGTGTATTGATGCAAGATGGAAAGGTTGTGGCTTATGCGTCCCGTCAGCTTAAGACACACGAAGGGAACTATCCAACGCATAACCTCAAGTTGGCTGTTGTGGTCTTTGCATTGAAAATCTGGAGGCACTATCTGTATGGTGAGAGGTGTATTATCTACACTAATCATAAGAGCCTCAAGTATCTCCTTACACAGAAGGAGTTGAATCTTAGAAAGCATCGATGGATTGAACTGCTCAAAGATTATGACTGCACGATCGAATATCATCCCGATAAGGCTAATGTCGTGGCCGATGCTCTCAGTCGTAGAGCGATGACTAATCTAAGAGTGATGTTTTCTCGTCTTAGTCTGTTCGATTATGGGAGCCTGTTAGCCGAGTTGCAAGTTAAGCTAACTTGGATTGGTCAAATTCGAGATAAGCAGTTGGGGGATGAGTCTCTAGGATTGCGGTTTCGTCAGATTGAGGGTGGTAGTACTTTGGATTTTATGCTGAATGATAATGGTGTTCTGTGTTTTTGAGGTCAAATATGTGTACCGAATGATACTGATTTGAGGAAGTCAATTCTAAGGGAGGCGCATAGTAGCCCTTATACTATGCAACCCGGTGGTAATAAGATGTATCGTGATCTTCGTGAGTTGTATTGGTGGTCGGGTTTGAAGCGTGAGGTTACGGATTTTATGGCTTGATGTTTGACGTGCCAGCATGTTAAGGTTGAGCACCAATTGCCTTTGGGTTTGTTGCAGCCAGTTAAGATTCCCTTCTGGAAATGGGAACGTGTGACGATGGACTTCGTTAGTCGGTTGCCCTTGACACCCACTAAGAAGGATTCTGTTTGGGTCATCGTGGATCAATTGACCAAGTCTACTCACTTTATTCTGATTCTGACCGAATATTCTCTAGCAGAAGTTAGCGAAGCTCTATATCTCCGAGATAGTTAGACTGCATGGGGTTTCTATGTCGATTATTTCTGATAGAAATCCTCGCTTCACTTCTCGATTCTAGAAGAAATTGCACGACGCTCTGGGTTTGAGATTGGACTTTAGTACTACGTTTCATCCTCAGACCGATAGTCAATCTGAAAGGGTGAATCAGATACTAGAGGATATGCTTCGGAGTTGTGTCATTAATTTTTGAGGTATTTGGGAGGATTATCTGCCACTAGCTGAGTTCGCCTACAACAATAGTTTCCAGGCTAGCATTCAGATGGCACCTTACGAGGCTTTGTATGGTCGTAAGTGTCGTACACCGATATGTTGGACTGAGTTAGGTGAGCATTGGGTTTTGGGTCTTGAGTTGGTTTCGGAGACCGAAGATAAGGTTATATTGATTCGGATTGTCTGAAGGTAGCTTCTGATAGACAAATGTCCTAGGCAGATTTGAAGAGGAGGGATATTGAGTACTCTGTGGGGGACTTCGTGTTTCTTAATGTTTCTTCATGGAACAAAGTTCTGAGGTTCGGTCGTAAGGGCAAGTTGAGCCTAAGGTTTATTTGGCTGTATCGGATTCTGAAGCGTGTGAGACTGGTCGCTTATCAATTGGAGCTACCTCTAGAGTTAGATCGTATCCACGATGTCTTTCATGTTTCAATGTTGAGGCAGTATCGGTCAGATCCATCTCACATTGTCTCTGTTGAGGAGATCGAGGTTAGACTTGACTTGACTTTTGAGGAGGAGCCAGTTCAGATTCTGGATCGAGACGTCAAGGTTCTAAGGAGGAAGTCCATCCCTTTAGTGAAGGTTCTGTTGTGGAATCATAGTGCCGAGGAGGTCACGTGAGAACCTGAGGACTCGTTGCATCAGTAGTATCCTCATCTATTCTGATCAGGTAAATTTCGAGGTCAAGATTTCTTTTAAGGGGTAGAGTTGTAACGCCCTAATTTTCTTATTTCTATTTCTATACAATTTTGACACAAATATCTGTTTGCTTCAGCAGTTAAGTGTTCTAGGTGTGTCTGTGAGGTCCCAAGTCCAAGCCCTTCCTTTAGCAAATTTTGGTTATTTTTAGATGCAAGCCTTATCCCTGTGCAGTGGATTTTTATTTAATTGCTTGTGAATTCATACCAGAATGAGCCTGCTGGTTCCATTTGTAAGAGAGTCAATGTGTTGGAGGTTCTAGGTTTGAATCCTTGCATTAGCAAGGGTGTTGATTTTTGTTTGAATATCTGTTAAAGAGTTTCGGTGGAGCTGGTTTCTGAGGAGTTATGAATAAGTGGGTTAGTGGGAGTAAAATTAGGGATTTGGAGATATTTTTATTTTTATCCTTTGTTTTTTTTAAAAAAAATCTCTCTTTCTAGGAAAAAAAGAACTAACGTTAGTCCTTCCTTCTCTGCTATTTCTTCTTTCTTTTCCCTTTCGGCTTCATTTTCTTTTTGTCAACTGTTGCACCTTCGTTCTTGTTATTTTAGCTTTCATCACATGTTCTAGTAAGTAGGGCTTTCCTCCTCTGTAACTTGTGTCTTCTCCATTGTTGATAGGGGTTATACAATTGTTTTAGCAGGCGAATCAGGAAGATCGTGATTCTACTCTTGCAGAATCGTAGTCAGTCGTTTGAAGTGTTGGGGTAAGCGATAAGCACTTGATTTGAACTATAGTGGGTTTCAAATTCTCGGTTTAATCGTGTTTTTAAGTTTGATTCTGAGCTTTGGTATGCCAATTATAGGTTCAGGTGGTCTCGGGATTATTTTTGCATCAAATCAATTCCATGTGTATACCCTAAACACAAAAAAAAGCTTCGGCGAAAGCTGAAAAAATAAATCTGTCAACACCACATGGGCGTGTGGTCGCCCGTGTGGATGGTCGTGTGCGAGACACGGCCGTGTGGTCGATGAAGGCATGGCCGTGCACAGCACACGGCCGTATGGTGGCTTGAGTGTGGTCGTGTGGGCCACACGGGCTAGGCCTAGTTAGGCGTGTGGGCTACACGGGCAAACCGCACAGGCATGTGGGCCCATAATTCTAAAAATTTCCCTAGGGTTGCACGGGTCACTCCGATCAATTGTGGGCCTACGGTAGGGTCGGTAAGGGTTAATTTAACCCTGATTTGCATGTTATGATATTCTAATAGACTGATCTAAGTAGGATAATAAATGTATACCTGACTATATTGGTGTACATATATTCGTTAATTGTATTAAGCATGATTAATTCGTTATATCTGTATATGAAATTTTGTATTTGTTATTGGGGTGGGATTTGTATTTTCGAATGAAGTATTCTGTTCGACGTTAATCACCTTTATTCTGGCAGCTTGGCTGCATATTATCTTATATGTGTCTTAATGGCACAATGTGGTGTGTAGGGATGGGTGGGTGTTTTTAACCCCGCATGGTGTGATGGGATGGTCGGAGCTGGTGTGTAGAGGATGGGGGTAGGATTATGCATATCTGAATCTGAAACTGAATTTGTATTTGTATCTGACTGTGCATATGGTTCTGTATGTTTACATGGTTAATTCTGTAGGGTTACACACTGAGTTTACATAAACTCACATCTGTTTGTCTATTTTTTCAGGTGATCCACAGACTTAGACGGATCGGTGCAGCAGAGACTCAGCGGTGACCACTCGGCCGTAAATTGTTAAAACTTAATTATTTTTGGTTTATTTATGATTTTGGTTTATATTTGAGAGTTTGTAATTCTGGGACTCTTTGGACTTTATGGTTTTATGACTGTTGGTTTTGGTCTTATATGTTGTTAAATTGCATGCTTAAACCAAACACTTTCCTCTAAAAAAATGACAATTTATACGCAAACAAAGGTTTTCTAAAACACGACGACATTTTCAAAATATAACTATTTTAAGGCTTCCGCTGTAATAAGTTTTGGCAAATTTACTAACTAAACGGTGTCTTCAATTGAAAATGTGAATGTTTTGACGAGAAAACTCTGTAACGCCCCAAATTTTGGGCTTAGAAGAAATAGGTTTTGAACAAGGGAACATACTAGGAGACTACACATAAATATTTAGTTGTGCAAGAAAGTGACATAAATAAATGTCTACTTCAGTGGTTAAGTGATTTGGGTGTGTATGGAAGTGTTTGAGAAGCTTGGGTTCAAGTCTTGGCTTTTGTAGAATTTTTAATTTTGCTCTTAAATGAATCTGGACATTGGCATATAGGCCTTATAAATAATAGTGCTTGTTTTATGAAAAAAAGAGCTTGTGGTCTAGTGGCAAGGTGGCGTGTTGTGTAACTATGAGGTCTGAGGTTCAAGTCCTGGGTTGCGTAATGGAGTATTTATTTTGCTGCTTGAGCTATGTAGGTAGTGGAGTTGGACTAAAACACAGCTAAGGGAAGTTTGAATAGAATTTGAATGGAGTTGTTGGGGGAGTTGAGGAGAAATCGGTGGAGTAATTCAATGAGGGATAAGGGGAAGATACTAGGAGAAAATCAAGGAATTTGATTGCGATGAAGTGTTGTGCCGTTTAGGGGAACTCTAGCTTTGAGAATTCGACTGGGGAAAATGTCTGTCATTTTCGGCATGCATCTATCGAGTTCTCCTTTTCTTTTCTTTCATTCATCAGCTTTTGGTTCTTTTCAGTTTTTATCCTAACTGATTCGCTCTTCTCCCACGTTTTCATTTTCTTTTTTAAGATCTGGCCAAATTGTATATCCCTCCTTCCTTTCTCTATTTTTTCTTTCGGTTTTCTTCTATTTTTGGGTTTGGCCGACTGTTCCCGTACTCTGCTGTGGTGTTGTGGTTTCAGTCTTGCAAGAGTTTTGACGAATCGGTAGGTACTCATAAGTTCCCTACTTTGGTTCTCTTATATTTCTTTATGTGTTCAAATTTGTTTTCTTCTATCTTTTCCGAAAGCCGAATGCTTCTTCTTACGTGTTCTAATTGCGATTCTTGTCTTTTCCTTACGATGTGGTGGTTTGTTGGGTACCGGGTATTTCAGTGGAGTGAAGGGGTGCAAGTGATGAAGCAATCAAAACCTTCTTCGTTCATCGTTCAGTTAATGTAAAAGCATTGTCTTGGTTTTTAAGCATAGGCCGAATATCCCTATGTTTCTGCAAGTTTGATATTCATGGATTTAAGCCACTTGTGAATGATTCTACCTGATGAGATCTGTTGTTATTGCAGTAAGTCGGCAAGTAGTGTTCGATCGTTTTAGTCAGCGATCTAAGAGGAGTAAATCGCATATTACTCAGTCAAGGTTGGGTGCTTGAGAAACTTGGAGCGGTTGCGTAAACAGATGTGTATTCACACTGTTTAGACTATAGAACGGCAAAAGCTGAAAAGCCGAAATGCCAGAAAATTGGGCTTTGAGGTCACATGGGCCTGCGAACGCTCGTGTGGTCAAACTGAGCCCATGAATCACGGGCGTATGACTGTAGAGGCCTCTATGAGCATTTTCATGGGCTTAGGCCGTAATGGGCCACGTTGGGCCGAAATGGTCCGTGTGAGCCCAATGGGCTCGTGGGCCCCACACGGATGAAATCCACAATTTGTGGCAAATACTGGACTGGGCTATGTAGGTCTCATAGTCGTGGCGAAATCTGGGCTGAACGGGCCGCGCGAGCGTGTGGGCCCACTTGGGCCGAGTAATAGGCCTTGGGCCCATTTACACTATTATGACCATTGAGGTTACCGGAGTCGCTCGAGGCGACTGTGGACCTTCCGAGAGGTCGATATCTACACCGATACCCATAGGGTAAAATGACCAAAATACCCCCATAGGTAAACTGTCCGAAATGCCCCTATAGGGTAAAATGACCGAAATGCCCTCATAGGGTGAAATGATTGAAATACCCCCATAGGATAAAATGACCGAAATGCCCCTATAGGGTAAAATGACCGAAATACCCTCATAGGGTAAAATGATCGAAATGCCCATAGGGTAAAATGATCGAAATATCCCCATAGGGTAAAATGACTGAAATATCCCTATAGGGTAAAATGGCAGAAATGCCCCCATAGGATAAAATGACTGAAATACCCCCATATGGTAAAATAACTGAAATACCCCCATAGGGTAAAATGACTGTTATACCCCTAGGAGATGAAATGACTGTTATGGCCTTATGTTATGTATGACTGATTTTCTCTATGATATGTATGACTATGATTGAGCATGACATTTTGCATACACGTATGCTATTATGTCATGACATATTGCATGGGGATGGGTTGTTATATTTGGAGGAAGTGTACAGTACTGATAAGGTCGTATGGGTCGCCCAAGACGACTGTGGGCCTATTGATGGCTTTGTGCCATTCGTATTAATGGTAAGGTTGCACGGGTCACCCAAGACGACTGTGGACCTACTGATGGTTATATGTCGTTTATTTTACTGGTAGCTTCGCCGCAATACTGGTTAGTGCCGCAATCGGTGATAATCTTGGTGTGTCTGACTAGGTGGGTCGAATTTATGGGGTGTGTTTGCCGGGGCGGAGTGGTGTGTAGAGGAGTGGTGTGTAGAGGCTGAATTGGGTAGGATATCGAACTACATATCTGCACTGATTAATGATATTGTACTGTTACTGCATCGATTAATGATATTACATACTGCTCACTACATACTGATATCTGTTACTGTTATGGGCCAAGGCCCCACTGATACTAATACTGAAATTGGGTAAAGGCCCTACTGATTACTGGCATTTTGCTGAACTCATGCCCAATCGTTTACTGTTACAGGAAAGGGCTTAGGCCTACACTGAACTGGACTGTTATTGTAACAGGCTCAGGCCCAAACTGCATTTATCTACTGTTTAATTAACTGTTTGCTTGTTAGGGGATTACACACTAAGTTTTCGTAAACTCACCCCTCTATTTAACTGTACAGGTAATCCCCAGTTGTAGGCGGGTCGGTGCTGCGAGGGACTCGATGATGGCCACACAATCGCATCAGCTTTCGTTTTTAGCTTTTGATTTATAAGTAACTGAATTTGGGTATTTTTATGTAATAAGGCCTCTTTAAAGTTATAAACTTTAAATTGGGGTTTTTATTTATTTAGTTTGATATAAACTGCTAGTTGTAGAAAAAGACGGGTTTTCAAAAGGTAATTGTTTTCAAAGACACCACGTTTTCGCAACATTTGCTAAAAACCTTCCGCAATAAATGAGATTTTGGAAATTATTAACGTTGTAAAATTGATTAGCTTTTAATTATGCACGCTTTGGAAATGACAACCCGTTTTGGAATCACCGTTTAATAAAAAAATGATTAATTAATTTTGAGGATTTCAACGAAAACAAGTTTTACACTAAACACTTCAATGTGACACCGCCAGATTCGGCCATAACATCTAGGTCGGGTTTAGGGTGTTACAAACTCCATTTTCAAAACCCCTACCTTGTGACACTTCCAGATTCGGCCATAACGTCTAAGCCGAGTTTGGGGTGTTACACCTAAAATGGTGGATGAGATTTTTAGTGAGGCCGCACTAGTATTGTCACACTTGATAAGAATAGTATCTATATCAATTCCATAGTCCTTAAGTTGTTGTTTCATCCAAAAAACTTAAGCACAACAACTACTTCGTTGGTGAACAATGCAACACTATTTTGTTTGTTTGAAAACCATTATATGAGCATATTGCCTAGAAATTGACAAGTATCGGAGGTGGTCTTCCTATCTAGTTTGTAACCTCCAAAATCCGCATCCGAGAAAGCATGCAAGCTAAATGGATAGTCTTTAGGATACCAAAGGCCTAAATTAGGAGTATCACTAATGTACCTAAAGATTCTTTAATGTTCGTAAATGTGATTCGTTATGGCATGATTAATATCTAGCACGCAAGCAAACACTAAACATAATATCAGGCCATAGACCTATATAATTTTAAATCAACACATTTACCTTCTTCATCTTTGTCAAGTTTTATAGGAGAGCTCATGGTTGTAGCTTATGGTTTGAGATTTTCCATCTCAATTTTCTTAAGCATTTCCCTTGTGTACTTAGCTTGGTTGATGAAGATGCCATCTTTCCTTTGCTTGGTTTGGAGTCCCAAAAAGAAGTTTAGTTCTCTCATCAGTCTCATTTCAAATTCACCTTGTATTAGCTTTGAAAATTCTTGACAAAGAAGATCATTAGTAGAACAAAAAATAATATTATCAACTTATATTTGAACTACTAATAAATCCTTGTCTTTTCTTTTAATAAAAAGTGTTGTGTTAATCTTCCCTTTACTAAAACCTTTTTCAATACGAAAATTTGATAATCTTTCATACCAAGCTCTAAGAGCTTGTTTCAAACTATATAAAGCTTTTAAAATTTTGGAAACAAGGTTTGGAAATTTTAGATCTTCAAAATCGAGTGGTTGTTCAATATACACTTTTAAATTTACAAAATCATTTAGAAAAGTATTTTTTTACATCCATTTGATATAATTTAAAATCATTAAAGCATGCAAAATCTAAAATCATCCTAGTGACTTCCACTCTAGCTACGGGAGCATATGTTTCAACAAAGTCTATTCTTTCCTCTTCAGTGTAACCTTGAGCAACAAGTCTAGCCTTGCTCCTCACTATGTTTCCACTCTCATCTAGCTTATTCTTAAAACCCCACCTAATACCTATAGCAGATTTTTCACTAGGTCTTTCAACTAGGGTCCAAACTTTACTTCTCTCAAATTGGTTTAACTCTTCTTGCATGGCCAATATCCAATATTCATCATTTAATGCTTCTTTAATATTTTTAGGCTTAATGCATGAAATAAATGCAACATAATTACATGTATTTTTAAGAGAAGACCTAGTTGTTACCCCTTTGGATGGATCTCCTAAAATCTTACCATCCTTCACATAATTGAACTCTCTTGGATGAGTGACTTCTCTCTCCTATATTGTAAGCTCCTTTAAAGTATCTTAAGTTTGTTCTTATATATTCTCACTTGATGATTGATCCAATTTATCATCATTATTAAAAATTTATGCATCATCATCAATACAAGAATCTTTTCCAGGAGGAAGGTTAGAGTCATAAAAAACAACATGAATAGACTCTTCTACTACTAAAGTTCTTTTGTTAAACACTCGAGAAGCTTTAGAATTTAAAAAATAATCAAGGAAAATTCCTTCATCATTTTTTGCATCACATTTACCAAGATTGTCTTTGCCATTATTTAAAACAAAACACTTGCATCCAGAAGTATAAAAATAACTAATGTTAGGCTTTTTATTTTTGAAAAGTTCATAAGAAGTTTTTTTTTTAAAATAGGCCTAACATTACTCTTTTAAATATATAGCAAGTGGTGTTTATGGCTTCTTCCCAAAAATATTTTAGTAAATTATTTTCACAAAGCATGGTTCTAGTCATTTCTTCTAAAGTTCTACTTTTTCTCTCAGCAACTCCATTTTGTTGAAGGGTTCTAAGTGTTGAAAAATTATGGCAAATTCCATTTGATTTGTAAAAATTTTCAAAACCAAGATTTTGAAATTTGGTTTCATGGTCACTTCTAACACTAGTGATAGAGTAACCTTTTTCCATTTTGATTCATTTTTGAAAATGTGATAAAAATTTCTAAAGCCTCATCTTTAGTACGTAAGAAAAGAATCTAACTAAACCTAAAATAATCATCAACAAGCACAAAAGCATATCATTTTCCACCTAAGCTAGTTGTCCTAATAGGATGAAATAAGTCTATATGAATTAGTTGAAGAACTCTTGTAGTTGATACATCATTAATAGGTTTAAAGGAGACTCTTCTATGTTTACCCTTAAAACATTCATCACAAACTTTATCTAAGTCAACTTCAATTTTAGGCAAAACTCTAACTAAGTCATTTTTGGATAATTTATACAAAATGCTCATGCTAGCATGTCCTAGTTTTCTATGCCACAATAAAGAATTATTTTCATTTTTAGCAACAAGGTATATGAATGAATCATGCAAGTCATCTAAATGCATCATATAAATATTTCTTATCCTATATCCTACAAGCATAATATTATTAGACACAATGTCAATTACTTTACATCCATTAGACTCAAAAATGACATTGAGAACTTTATCACACAATTGACTATTACTTAGTAGATTATGTTTAAGACCATTGACATACGAAACATTTTCAATAAGAATTAAAGAGCTTTTACCAATAGAGTCAAGTCCTTCTATTTTTCCTTTAGAGTTGTCAACAAATGTAACTTCTCCTCTACTTTTTGGCTTCAAGTTGATAAAGTGGCTCTTATCACCGGTCGTACGTCTTGAGCATCCACTATCAAGATACTATGAGTTTTTATTTGAACTGCCCACCTTGAAGCAATACTTTTCTTCCTACAAACATAGAATTAAACTTTGATTTTTTGTACCCAAATTCTTTTGGGTACATAAGCATTAGTTCTTATAATTTTATTCCTTTTAGGTATCCATTTTGGAAGGATGTCCTTATTGTAACATCGAAAAAATCGGGGGTTCGTAGAATCGGGTTTGTGAATCGAGAGAGAGTGTGATCATGCCTTAATTTTTTGAGATTATCTATGCATTTTTAGGAAATAAATGAGGTAATGGTTTGTTGGTTAAGTGTTAGTGAAACGTTTCCTAAAACCTAAGTTCAAATCCCTTCTCTCGCATCATTTTTATTATTTTGCAAATTTTGCCTTAAACCCTAGTATATGACATGCCTTGAAACAACCCAACCCGGCCCACGAGCCTCAACCAGATCTGGTATGTTCCTTAAGAGAAACCGGTTCAAATTCGTTTGTTCTTTGAAAAACTTTGAGTGATTTTGGGAGAAGAGTTGAATTGGGTTCAAATTGGAAACATAGTTAATTTTGAAATCAGGAATTTATTAAAATTTTGCTTTGATATTAAAAAGACATGCCGATTTTTGTTTTAGGTTTTATTAAAAATCCTTTTCTTTTAGGTGTCAAAATGTTTAGAGTTCATTCTTAAATAAAATTTACTTAGTCTTCAAATTTGATAAAAATTTCGTATCATAAGAAAATAATTAACATGCATGCATAAAATAGTTCATACTATGGCCTTATTACATCAAAAACACCCAAAATAAATTTAAAGTACTTAAATAAAATAAAATGTCCACATCATAAAATTCGTGCTGAGCATGGCCACCACTAAGCTCCTGCCGACCCGGTCCATCACTGATCATCACCTGAAAAATATTCCCACAACGGGGTAAGTCAAACAGACTCAATGTGTACATCCAACACTAAGTCCTAATGATTCAGGCATATCAAATCTTACACACATATATAACAATTTACATTCAATGATGCATTCCCGAACCCAAGCCTAGTTACCATCCGCTACACATCACCCGTACCAACCTGCACACCGTGGGGACTACTAAGTTAACCCTCCATCCGCTACACACCATCGAAGGCAGTCGCTGCAGTCGACGTGCTCATCACCCTTATAAATTGTGGCATAGCCACCAGATAATTATTTCGTGTCATGTGACACCACATTCAGATAATGTGACCGAAGTCACCACATTTAGATATCGTGACATGAGTCACCACATTCACTTCCCCGATCATAATTACCCATATGCCCCATGCCATACAAATATGCATCAACCATGTCATATCCCTCATTCACACTCTAATAGTTTCACATATGTGCCATACAGGACATATTATAATCCTAGTAGGAGTAGGAAAACGTACCTAAGTACTTTGTACCAATGCATGGTACCTTAGCCATATTCACATTATTATGAACACATGTATTAAAACTATACCATAAATCTATTAAGGCTTAGAGTGGGGGTACACACCTGATATACTTATTGAATTCACTCCAAGTCCCGAAAAGCCCGATCTAATGCCTTAAATCCTAGTCCCTACATTTGGCCAACATGTAGTATTTTAGCTAAAGGCCATTCGGCCAAATAATCAAATCCCGAATCCTTACCTTGCTATCGTTTTGATCACTCCACAAATCTCGAAACTTGTGATGTTCACCCTTGAAATCGGCTAGCCACCAAATCACTTTACAGGTTAGTTTTTCGGCTTTTAAACGAAGTAAGAAATAGATATAAGTACCAAAATAGGGCCTTGGCCGAATGTACATGTACACTTACCTTATAAATCTAAATCCCGAAATTGCTAATTACTCTTGGTATCTGTCGAAACCCCTATAACCACATGTTAGATCAATTTCTAACATTTAATCCCAAGTAAATAGCCCTTGGCCGAATATACACATGACTTACCTTGAATCTTTAAAAGTCCCTAAACCTTCCTCCTTTGTTAGTCGACAATAAGCCAAATCCCGAAAGAATCCTTCATGGTTTCGGCCAAAGAACATATATGGCATTAGAATCTTGAATTTCGGTTTAAAGAATAATAACAATAGATCCTTACCCTTACTGTTATTGTCGACTACTCCCTTGCTTGAATCTTCAGAGAAGTTTCGACTAAGGCTAGCAAGAACTTGCTTTCGGCTTTTGGGAAGATTACGAAAAGAAGAAGAAAAGAAGAGGTTGATCAATTTCGGCAATGAAGATAGATAAAGATTCAGCTTTTGAGGCTATGAAGAAATCGGTTTGGAGAATTGAAAAGAGAAAGAGAGTGGTTGCAGGGAGAATTCGGCAGAGAGAAAGAAAGGAAAAGGAAAAGAATGAATAATGGCCTTAATTCCTCCTTTGGCCGAAAATACTACCAAGAGAGTCCCTTGGCCGGCCAACACATGCTCCTTTATCAAATCCCTCATTTTTCTCCTCTTATCACCTCATCTAAAATTAATAAAAAAATAATCCATTATTTATCCCTTATCTAGCCGAATTTTAAAAGAATAATCCTCATCTTAATGGAGTCCCCATGCCGTCCACTGCTGCTTATTCATGTAGCAAAATAAAATTCTTTTATTTGCTTCCCATGCAGCTCGAACTCAAGACCTGCACCAAGCTTGTGGCGTCACTTATGTGGGCTTTTAAATGGCGCCTTGCAGCCACTTTACCAAGCTGATATTTGTGTGCCATATTTCCCCTACATTTTCTCTTAAGGCCACCCTACTTAGCTTCCCCTTTTAAATTTAAAACCCAATAATTTCTAAGGCACTCCCTTATTTTCTAAAGTTCACAAAATTCATACAACACATTCATAACACACAAAGGCATGCTTTCACATATATTTAAGCACAAATACATAAGCCATAGTCCAGGATATTACAGTTCTACCCCCTTTAAAATAATTTCGTCCTCGAAATTACCTGGCTGAAATAAGTGAGGGTATTGCTGTCGCATTACTTCTTCCGGCTCTCACGAAGCTTCTTCCGATCCATGATTTCTCCATAAAACCTTGACTAGAGGAACTGACTTCCTTCGTAACACTTTCACATCTCATTCCACGATCTGAATCGGCTCCTCCTCGTAGGACAAATCTGGCCTTAGCTCCACCTCTTCAACCGGAACCACATGAGATGGATCCGATCGATAACGATGTAGCATGGACACATGGAATATGTCGTGCATCTGCTTCAATTCCGGTGGCAACTCTAACTAGTATGCCACTAGTCCAACTCGCTTCAACACTCGATAAGGTCCTATAAACCTTGGACTTAATTTCCCTTCGACCGAATCTCATTACCTTCTTCCAAGGCGAAACTTTAAGAAACACTTGATCTCCCACATCAAATCCTATTTCCTTCCGTTTGAGATCTGCATACGACTTCTGCCTATCAGATGCTTCCTTTAACCGTGCCCGAATTACCTCAATCTTTTCCTCAGATTCCGCCACTAACCCTGGACCCAAAACTCGACGTTCCCCTAATTCCGTCCAACACGTAGGAGTTCGACAGTTCCATCCATACAACGCTTCATATGGTGCCATCTGAATGCTAGCTTGATAGTTGTTGTTATACGCAAATTCCGCTAAAGGCAAATATTCTTCCCAACTTCCTCTGAAGTCTATCACACAGCCTCTCAACATATCCTCTAACACTTGGATTACTCGTTCAGATTGCCCGTCGGACTGCGGATGAAATGCCGTAGTGAAATCCAATCTGGTGCCTAAAGCTTGATGTAGCACTTTCCAAAATCGAGAAGTAAACCTTGGGTCCCTATCCGAAATGATTGACACTGGAACTCCATGCAACCTTACAATTTCTGCCACATATAACTTCGCCAACTTCTGTAAAGGATAATCAACTCTTACTGGAATGAAATGCGCTGACTTTGTCAACCGATCCACTATCACCCATACCGAGTCCTTCTTAGTAGGCGTAAGGGGAATCCCACTAACGAAGTCCATGGTAATTCGCTCCCACTTCCACTGCAGAATCATTATCGGTTGAAGTAATCCTGACGGAACTTGGTGTTCAGCCTTAACTTGCTGACACGTCAAGCATTTGCCAACAAATTCTGTAACTTCCTTCTTCAGACCAGGCCACAAAAACTGTTCCCTCAGATCTCAGTACAACTTACTACTTCCAGGATGCATAGCATAAGGGCTACTATGCGATTCCTGAAGAATTCTCTGCCTTAACTCCTCATTCTTCGGCATACAAACCTTACCCTTGAAACACAATACTCCCTCATCATTAATACCATAATCTTCTAATTCTCCATTTTGTACTTGCTGTAGCTTAGCTCTTAAATCATCATCTATTAACTGTCCTTCCTTCACCTCATTCAACCACGTCGGCTTAACTTGTAACTCTGCCAGCAGACTTCCATCATCATACAAGCTCAAATGTGCAAACATTGCCCTCAGATCCGACACTACCTTCTGACTTAGGGCATCAACCACTACATTCGCCTTACTCGGATGATACTCTATCGAACAATCGTAGTCTTTCAATAATTCAACCCACCTTCGCTGTCTCAGGTTCAACTCCTTCTGAGTCAACAGATACTTAAGACTCTTGTGGTCCGTGTAGATTACTGACTTTTCTCCATAGAGATAGTGCCTCCACACCTTAAGAGCAAAGACCACTGCCGCCAATTCCAAGTCATGCGTCGGGTAGTTAACTTCATGTGGCCTTAATCGCCGAGACGCATAAGCGACTACTTTCCCGTCTTGCATCAGAACACATCCTAATCCCGTATGAGAAGCGTTACAATACACCACAAAATCCTTTCCTGCCTCCGGCTGAATCAAAACTGGAGCTTCAGTCAAAACCATCTTAAGCTTCTCAAAGCTCTCCTGTTGCTTTTCCGTCCAAACGAAAGGTACTTCCTTCCTTAGCAACTTGGTCATCGGTGCGGCTATTGATGAGAATCCTTCCACAAACCTTCTGTAGTAGCCTGCCAATCCCAAGAAACTACGAACCTCAGCCACAGACTTAGGTGGTTTCCAATCTAGCACTGCCTCAATCTTCCTAGGATCCACCCTTATTCCTTCTGCAGACGCCACATGTCCTAAGAACGCAACTTCCTTAAGCCAAAATTCACATTTGCTGAATTTGGCATAGAGCTTCTTTTCCCTCAACACTTGCAACACAATCCGTAGATGCTCATCATGTTCCTCCTCAGACTTGGAATACGCAGCTGGGGCGTTCGTCAATCCAAATGGCATTATTACGAACTCGAAATGCCCATATCTTGTCCGGAAAGCTATCTTATGGATATCCACCTCCTTCACTTTAAGCTAATGATATCCAGACCTTAGATCTATCTTTGAGAAAACCGCTGCCCCCTTAAGCTGATCGAACAAGTCGTCAATCCCCGGTAAAGGGTACTTGTTCTTGATAGTCAGCTTATTCAACTGACGATAATCTATGCACATACGCATAGTTCCGTCCTTCTTCTTCACAAACAAGACCAGTGCTACCCACGGAGACACACTGGGGCGGATAAACCCACGATCAAGCAACTCTTGGATTTGAGCCTTGAGCTCAACCAACTCCTTAGGTGCCATTCTGTACAGGGCGATTGACGCAGGAGCTGTACCAGGTAGCAAGTCAATTCCAAACTCCACCTCCCTATCCGGGGGTATTCCAGGTAATTCCTCCGGAAAGACATCCACAAACTCCCTTACAGTTCAAACTCCACTAACACCTTCTTCCTTCGTATCCAACACACTAACGAAAGCCAAGAATGCCTTGCATCCTTTCCGAACCATCTTATCAGCCTTTAGAGCAGAAACTACGTTAGACAAGTAGTTTCTTCTTTCTCCTATCATAACTACTTCCTTATCCCCTGGGGTCCTTAATTCCATTCACTTAGCTGCACAATCCAACACAGCCCGATGCTCCACTAGCCAGTCCATGCCAAGTATGAGGTCGAATTCTCCAAAAGGTAGTTCCATTAAGTCGGCAGAAAATACTACTCCTTGAATTTCTAGAGGCACTTTCCGAAACATCTTATTCACCACTACAATTTGACCTAGTAGGCTTACTATAGTCATCTCCCTATCAGATAGTTCAGAGACTATGCCTAGAGTTTCCACTACTCTACATGCAACATACGAATGGGTCGAGCCCACATCAATCAAAGCAAAATAAGGCTTGCCAAAAATAAGGAACGTACCGGTTATGACGTCCGGTGCGTCTCCATCTTCCCTACGGCGAACTGCATATACCAAGCTTGGCTGTCTTGCCTCTGTATTACCAACACCTCTGCCAGGTGTTCCACGTCCTCTTCCAGCACCGTTACCTCGACCATTTGGACCACGGCCTCGCTGAGGCTGCTGTCCACCTTTACCAGCCTGATTAACATTCTGAGCTACTGGTCGATTCCCATCTGGTTTCATAGGACAGTCCTTAATCATATGGTCCTTGGACCCACACTTAAAGCATCCTCCTATCTTCTTCCAACACTCCTCTAAGTGCTTCTTCCCACACTGATCACAAGTACGATATTGCCCTCCTGTAGCAGCTTGCTGGCCTCGCGGCCCATCAACCCTAGGCCTCTTCTGAACATTCCCAGATGATCCTGACGGTCCAAATCCTCTTTTCTGCTTATTCCGGTCTGTGTTCTGCCTTACAGAATCCTTAATCCCTTCAGCTACCTTAGCTTTCTCTACTAATGCAGAAAACTCCTACTCCTGATGTGGAGCGATTAACAACCTCAGGTCATCCCTTAGTCCGTCCTCAAACTGGACACATCGCTCATGCTCCGTATCCACTACTCCTCGAGCATACCGGCTCAACCTCAGAAATTCAGCTTCGTACTCTGCCACGGACTTGTTCCCTTGAACCAGCCCCAGAAAAGCCTTTCTCTGCGCATCAGTATATCTGGTTCCAACATACTTCTTCTAATACGTCGCCTTGACATATTTCCAAGTAAGATCCTCAGCTGTGGCACCATCCCGAACTGTGAGCCACCATTGATACGCTTCATCGCGTAGCAGCGCCACCATTCCTTTCAGTTTCTCCCCAGAGGTCAGATCCAACTCGTCCATAATTCGTTCCGTCGCCTCTAACCAATACTCAGCAGTACTAGGTGCCACACCAGATACTCCCCGAAACACTTCAGCCCCATTGGCTCGGAGTCGCTCGGGTACAAATTTTCGAGCTCTCATATTTCCACCTGCGCCAGCCACCATCTCAAGAACTCGCAGCACAGCCTGCGATACAGCATCCTCCCCTGTCTGATCTTGCCACTCAACACCAACAGCTGGTGATGGTGGCGGTGGTACCTCATTGTCAGATCCTTGACCCGATCTAACGGGTTCCGACACGGTTATTCTGCCTCTACCGCGTCCTTGTACATTACGATCACGTCCCCTAGAGCTCATATCTACGATCGTGCTTTTAATCTGATTAAGAAATTTTATGCATTAACCCTTGTTCCACTGATTATTCGCGAAGAAATTTTATGTAAAGAGTTTAGTAGTAGTTCTTTCGATCAATCAAAGTTTCAAGTCTTCTATCCTAATTCAAAGAAAACACATCCATTCCATAGTATCTCTCATACACATTCACTCCTCGAATATTTTTGTCTATTCCTATCCCAGGGGTATTTTCGTCATTTGTCCTACAGGAGTATTTTGATAATAAATCGGGGTCAATTTGAAAATCTTAATAAATTAGGGCACTTTGAAATTTCAAAACTCCAGGGTATCTTTGAAAACTTTCTCAAATCAAAGGTATAGCAGAAATTTTGGAAATTGAGGTCATTTTGGTAATTTTGGTAAACCAGGGGTAATTTCGTAAATTCCCAAATCAAGGTGCCTTAGTATTTTGTAACGATAAAGTTTTTGGATATTTTTGCAAAATCAGAGAATGTTATTGAAATCGGGGGTAGTATGGTCATTTTGGAAACCAAGGGCATTTTAGTAATTTTACCACTATGGGTATTTAGGTAATTTTGTAAATCGGGAATATTTCAGAAAAATTTTGTAAAATAGTTTTTACAAATTAAGAAGGGTACTTTAAGAATTTTAAACTTGGATTTTATAAAAATACGGCTAGTCCCTTTCGGGTTTTAGTTATTGGGTTTAGCCTATGAATAAGTCCTCTTAGTTAGGGTGAACCGTCACTACGCACCAGGTAGGATTCGAGTGGAGAGGAGGTGAGTCACTAGGACTGCTTAAACACCAGGCTCCCACCGGAACCAATCCTAGACATGCGTACAATGGTTGCCACACCCTAACTCGACGACTTAGTCACAGGTTCGTTTAATTAGGCATTTAAAATTTTATGTAATTGTTGGGGTAAGCTAGTCCTATAGTCCAAGTACTTATCATACTATTCTACATTCCATTTCTACCCTTCTACAAGTCATATTATATATCACACAAGAGATAGGGGTACTTACCTGGTGGACTTCGGGTCGGAGACTTAGGTGCCATGCCAGAAAACCTGCTTATTTCACAAAAATTTTCACAAAATCCTTTTGGGCTTAATTTTGAAAACGTTTTGGGCCTTAAACCCAAGGCCGAGAGGTTAAAAACTGGGCTCTGATACCAAACTGAAACACCCCAAACCCGGCCCACGAGCCTCGACCAGATCTGGTATGTTCCTTAAGAGAAACCGGTTCAAATTCGTTTGTTCTTTGAAAAACTTTGAGTGATTTTGGGAGAAGAGTTGAATTGGGTTCAAATTGGAAACATAGTTAATTTTGAAATCAGGGATTTATTAATATTTTGCTTTGATATTAAAAAGACATGCCGATTTTTGTTTTAGGTTTTATTAAAAATCTTTTTCTTTTAGGTGTCAAAACGTTTAGAGTTCATTCTTAAATAAAATTTACTTAGTCTTTAATTTGATAAAAATTTCGTATCATAAGAAAATAATTAACATGCATGCATAAAATAGTTCATACTATGGCCTTATTACATCAAAAACACCCAAAATAAATTTAAAGTACTTAAATAAAATAAAATGTCCACATCATAAAATTTGTGCTGAGCATGGCCACCACTAAGCTCCTGCCGACCCGGTCCATCACTGATCATCACCTGAAAAATATTCCCACAACGGGATAAGTCAAACAGACTCAATGTGTACATCCAACACTAAGTCCTAATGATTCAGGCATATCAAATCTTACACATATATATAACAATTTACATTTAATGATGCATTCCCGAACCCAAGCCTAGTTACCATCCACTACACATCACCCGTACCAACCTGCACACCGTGGGGACTACTAAGTCAACCCTCCATCCGCTACACACCATCGAAGGCAGTCGCTGCAGTCGACGTGCTCATCGCCCTTATAAATTGTGGCATAGCCACCAGATAATTATTTCGTGTCATGTGACACCACATTCAGATAATGTGACCGAAGTCACCACATTCAGATATCGTGACATGAGTCACCACATTCACTTCCCCGATCATAATTACCCATATGCCCCATGCCATACAAATATGCATCAACCATGTCATATCCCTCATTCACATTCTTATAGTTTCACATATGTGCCATACAGGACATATTATAATCCTAGTAGGAGTAGGAAAACGTACCTGAGTACTTTGTACTAATGCATGGTACCTTAGCCATATTCACATTATTATGAACACATGTATTAAAACTATACCATAAATCTATTAAGGCTTAGAGTGGGGGTACACACCTGATATACTTATTGAATTCACTCCAAGTCCCGAAAAGCCCGATCTAATGCCTTAGATCCTAGTCCCTACATTCGGCCAACATGTAGTATTTTAGCTAAAGGCCATTCGGCCAAATAATCAAATCCCGAATCCTTACCTTGCTATCGTTTTGATCACTCCACAAATCCCGAAACTTGTGATGTTCACCCTTGAAATCGGCTAGCCACCAAATCACTTTACAGGTTAGTTTTTCGGCTTTTAAACGAAGTAAGAAATAGATATAAGTACCAAAATAGGGCCTTGGCCGAATGTACATGTACACTTACCTTATAAATCTAAATCCCGAAATTGCTAATTACTCTTGGTATCTGTCGAAACCCCTATAACCACATGTTAGATCAATTTCTAACATTTAATCCCAAGTAAATAGCCCTTGGCCGAATATACACATGACTTACCTTGAATCTTTAAAAGTCCCGAAACCTTCCTCCTTTGTTAGTCGACAATAAGCCAAATCCCGAAAGAATCCTTCATGGTTTCGGCCAAAGAACATATATGGCATTAGAATCTTGAATTTCGGTTTAAAGAATAATAACAATAGATCCTTACCCTTACTGTTATTGTCGACTACTCCCTTGCTTGAATCCTCAGAGAAGTTTCGACTAAGGCTAGCAAGAACTTGCTTTCGGCTTTTGGGAAGATTACGAAAAGAAGAAGAAAAGAAGAGGTTGATCAATTTCGGCAATGAAGATAGATAAAGATTCGGCTTTTGAGGCTATGAAGAAATCGGTTTGGAGAATTGAAAAGAGAAAGAGAGTGGTTGCAGGGAGAATTCGGCAGAGAGAAAGGAAGGAAAAGGAAAAGAATGAATAATGGCCTTAATTCCTCCTTTGGCCGAAAATACTACCAAGAGAGTCCCTTGGCCAGCCAACACATGCTCCTTTATCAAATCCCTCATTTTTCTCCTCTTATCACCTCATCTAAAATTAATAAAAAAATAATCCATTATTTATCCCTTATCTAGCCGAATTTTAAAAGAATAATCGTCATCTTAATGGAGTCCCCATGCCGTCCACTGCTGCTTATTCATGCAGCAAAATAAAATTCTTTTATTTGCTTCCCATGCAGCTCGAACTCAAGACCTGCACCAAGCTTGTGGCGTCACTTATGTAGGCTTTTAAGTGGCGCCTTGCAGCCACTTTACCAAGCTGATATTTGTGTGTCATATTTCCCCTACATTTTCTCTTAAGGCCACCCTACTTAGCTTCCCCTTTTAAATTTAAAATCCAATAATTTCTAAGGCACTCCCTTATTTTCTAAAGTTCACAAAATTCATACAACACATTCATAACACACAAAGGCATGCTTTCACATATATTTAAGCACAAATGCATAAGCCATAGTCCAGGATATTACATGCCTTGTTTTTAAAATAAATATTGAAAAATTATTTCAAGAATGAAGGAATAGCCTAATGGTTAAAAGAAATATGAGAAAGCATGGAAATTAAATGAGGTCTCAATTTCGAATCCTTTCCCTGCGAAATAATTAAACTTTGCAAAATCCCTTGTTTTTTTAATGTGTGTGCCATCCGTACCCTTGAACCTTAAGCATAAATATAACTTTTTATTGTATTTTTTAGCCTTTAATTCAACTTTTACCTACCCTATCCATTCACCATCTTCCTCTCCTCTTTTCTCTTCAATTTTCTTTCTTCCTCCCATTGTTGTCGTCACTTACACCTCCCATTTTACCATCTCTTTCTTCTTCTTTTTGCATCAAGATTGTGCACCATCTCCTTTAATCTATTGCTGCCATTTATCCTAATCTAAATTAGCCCCAGATCTAAAATATTGAACCCCAATATTGATCCCGAGTATTGCCAAGAAAGTGTCATTATCGTTTCTCTCAACTAGCTTGGGTAAAATATCTTTTCTCTTCAATTTCTTGTTTAATCTTGTCAATTAAAAACCAAAATTTCCAGATCTGGAATTTTGGGAATTTTAAATGATTTCAAATTTATTTTTCCAGATTTTAATTAGATCTCAAACTATTTTAAAATTCAACCCAAATTTTGGCCACCATAGGTGGTGATGCGTGTGCCTATGTGCAAGAAAGTGGGTTGTTTTGTTTCTTGGTTCTTGCCCATATTTTTCCAGAATTAAATTTTGTTCTTGAAACCTCCTAATCAATTTGTAATCACATGTTAATTAGGGAGAGACGTTCTTCGTCAATTGGCCATTTGGATCTCACTATTCGGGAAGTGTAAGTGCAATTAAGTGTAAACTAGTTTGTTATTTCGACATAGTTGTTGGGTAAAGGTTATGAATTGATTAAATGAATGAACTTAATCATTAATTAGCTACTCATTTTCCTGTATATTATTGAATTAGATTTTGACCCAAATGCCCCATATTATCCATAAAGGCGAAGAACGATTGCATGTACAGTTCGCATCGATATAGTGTAAGGAATCTAACTAGTTTAGATTCATAAAATAGTTATAATTTCAGCGATTGGTTTGAGCTCATAAGTGGGTATTTGGGGGTTGGTTTAATAGTAAATTAATTTAATTTATACTCAATTTTGTTTTAGGTACGTTTAAGGAATTATTAAGGAAAATTGGAAGATTCGCTAGTCTACTGTGAGAAAGCGAAAAATGAGGTGTGGGTCCTAAACTCATAAAATTGTTTGAAAATGTTAAATATCATGTTATATTTGATAAATTAGCTTGATTATTGGATTGTATTAATAGCTAAATTATTGATTTTGTGAGTGGCCAAACTAGGTATGTTTCGAGCCTTAAAAGATTGACATGTTGCCAAAATTGCTAGTTTGATAGTATGAATGTTTGATTGAGTTTGTAATTGTAACACCCCAAACCCGGCCCAAACATTACGACCGAATTTGGTTTGCTACAGTGAAAACATTTTGAAACCCGTTTTAAAACCAATTTAAGTTTTGTCGAAAATCTTTCATTTTCAAGTCTCTTGTTAAAAAAACCATACTTAGTGTTGTTTAAAAATATTTATTAAGTCGAGTTGTTTATAGATTTCAAATGTTAAGAAATAGTTCTAAACAAATTAATCCAAAACATAGAATAATAAAAATATATCTAGGAGGCCTTATTACAACTTAATTAAAATAAAACCAACACTTAAATAAAACAAAATCCAAGTTCATCTAATTATAATTTTCACTGCATGGCCATCTCGAGTCCATCCGGCTCCATCTCCGCGACCTACTCATCTGCAAAATGTTAAGGGAAAGGGGTGAGTCACCAAGACTCAGTGTGTAATCCCCCACTCGGTAAAGTAACTCATACACAAGTCATTAATAAACATGCACATGCAACCCAACCTAACCATCCATACTCCTTTTCTACCCCGTGTGGTCAAAACCACTGGTGGTCAAAACCACTGATAACTTAGAGTCACAAATCAGATGATGGGGCCAACCCATCGTGTGGTCAAAACCACTGATGACCATAGGTCACAATATATCAAATGTGGTCAAAACCACTGGTGGTACCAAACCACTGGGACTTAGTCGCAAATAATCAATCGTTGTGGTCAAAACCACTGATGACCATAGGTCACAAATAATCTGATGGGGCCAACCTATCTTGTGGTCAAAACCACTGACGACAGTCCATAATTCATCCCCCTCCTCTCATCAATCCCACCATCACATGCTTTTATAACAATTTTCATAAATCATACCGTAGCATTTATTCATCATGTGATGGCATGCAAATCATATATCAAAAATCACAAGTTAGGGGACTTACCCGGAAACCATGCTTAGCCATAAGCAAATCACTACCACATAGGTGAATAACAACAACAATAACCATGTAAATTAATAAAGTGTGTAGTGAGCTCTTACACACCTGTTACTATCGTAATTCCTAGATCCCAAAAAGCCGATCTACGATGCTAGATCTTGACCCTAATGCCTTTAAGTACTAACTACGGCAACCGGTACGCGAATTTGCTTCACTTTCCTACAATCGGCAACCATTAATATAATAGCCTTCGGCTTAAACGAAAACTTAAAAGAATAACCCTTTGAAATAAACCCTTACCACCTTATCAAAACCGATTGCTAAAGAAGTCCCAAGGAAAACTATCTTACCTTCAATATTCGGCCAAAGTTGATCAAGATAGGAGAAGAAAATTCGGTATACCCAAAAGAGTGGATTCGGCTATGATTTGTTCAACACAATCAACCAAGGTTCAACTTGTATGGAAAAAGAGGAAGTAAGAAAGTGAACTAATAGTTTTGACTAAGTGCCTTTGAGAAGAGATAAAGAAAGAAATAGATGGAATATTAAGGTATAGGAGATTCGGCTAAGAAAGAAAGAAGAAAATGGACAAAAGAGATAGAAGTTTCGGCTATGGTTGAAGACAATACTCAAGTTTCGGTTTTGAGTGAAAAAGAGGGAGAGAATAGAAGATGAACAAAAATGACTAAATGGTCAAACAAGTTAGGCTTATCAAAAAGGTAAAATTCGGCCAAAAGAAAAGAGAGATTGGGAGAGTGTTTTGCAAACTTTTGCACCAAATGAAAGAAATGACCAAAACAAATTCCTAAGCCTTACCAACACTAGCATATTCGGCCAAAAACCCCCCCTTTAGCCACATTGCCGTCCAAGTTCATGGCATAAAGGCCATGAATTTGTTTCCAAAACATTTCCCACAAACCAAGCCTTTGTCCCCTCAATTTACCATAACTTCAAGATATCTTTCCATAACCTTATGAATCTTATCCCTTAATCCATGCTTTCCTTAAACAACAATTCAACTTACCAAAAATTATTAGTCCACCTATCATAATTATGTTTGACCGTCCATTAAAGCTATCATACAAAAATAAACTTTAAAAATGCTATACCTACTACTCGAACCATTAACCTCATGCAACTCTTCAAACTCCTTATCCACTATGCCACTAACTCCTCTTGTGCTTTAATATACACTTAAATTAACTTAAGTGCTAAGCTCACTTAATCCACTTCATTAAATAAACCATACTAAAATTTATTCTAACTTCCTAATTAAAATCAAGCCTTCCCAAGACTATACTAACACACAAAATTCATATCCAAGCCAACACAAAAATAAATAATATTCTAATTTTCCTAAAGCCCAATTCCCAATCGGCCCAATCCTACTAGGCCCAATTTTGGGATGTTACAGTAATTGCATATTTGAGTTATGAGATATGAGAATGTTTGACTGAATGATATAATGTGTTGAGATACTAAGCTTATGTATGATTTAAATGCATGAGATATTTGTTATATTGTGTACTGAAAAGGATGTTGTTTAAGCACAATGAAAATCCGTAAAGCATGTGAAATTAAACGATATTGATTGATACTAACTCAATGGTAATTTGAAAGATTGGAATATTGTTTCTATTTACTGAAAGTATGTGATTATTAAAGACATGTTGAGCATGTCAAATGAATGTGAAAAGTATTGAGATATGATTACGTATGAGATTGTGTGACATATTGCATATGCATTGGGTTCGAATTTTGTGGTTGATGGAGGAGTTCGGTGGAGTACCGATGGCATATTAAGTCCACATTATTTGTAGTCAATGCACTGCACCTGAAGTACTGAAGGGAATGGCAATTTATTGCATTTGAACTGGCAGCTTGTCTGCAGTTTTTCTGGCAGAATTTTCTACATATTGTTATTGGTGGTTTCAACCACAATGGGCTTAAGCCCATAAATGTTTTGGAGTTTGGATGACGGGTTCTAGGGAACTTGTGGTGTGTAGCAGATGGAATGGATAGAAACCGTTTTGCATTGCATCACGTGCACGACATACTCGAATGTTATTGATTTATGCTACGTATTGTATTTTATTGTATTGAATGATATCAAAATTAATGATTGTTACTCAAATGAATGATGTCCCATGCTCATACACCGTTTGACATCATTTGATAATGGTTATGTAATGATATGAAATTCCTATGATGGTTCTGTATTCTTCAGTTAAAGCTAATTTGTTTCACTCTATTTGATATTTATGTTTGTTTAAATAATTGTTCGACTCACACTGAGCTTTTCATAAGCTCACCCCCAATAGTGTTTAACTTTTCAAGTAAACCTCGAAATTAGGATCGAACTCGGCATTTGGAGAATCACCTTAGACATGGGAATTTTTTTTAATAAGTATTAGCCAGTCTTTATTGGTTTTGGTTTATAATTTTTATGTATTTTTGGTCTGTGGCTTGGTTGCTTTTCATTTGGGGATTTTTGCATGCGTGGATTACTCAAGCATAATAACCGAATAATGCATGATATCGGGCTTAAGTAAAACTTGATATTGTTCCCTAATTTACGCTGCATTGTAAAGGAATCGTTTTTGAAAAACATATTGATAAGGTAACTAAGTTTCCAAAATGACTTGAAATATCGTTTTTCCGCTGCATTAGTTTAACATCTAGTTTTTTTTTAAAGAAGAGCTACAAGCAAATGGTTTTTTCAAAAAAACAACACTATCAATAATAAAATGAATCCTAAGTATACACGACCTAATGAATGAATGCTTTTAAGCTAACTCAAAGTACAACTACGGTTTTCTCTAAAATGAGTTTATTTAAGGTCTTTAAAAAGTAACGTAAGTTAGCTTAGCCATTTCAGTGGCTAATGTAGCCTTCTCAATCTAGCCATAACATCTAGGCCGGGTTAGGGAGGTTACACTTATCTTGAGTAGTTATAAGTCCGTTAGGGACCCATACACTTTTAATAATTTTTCCTTTGTAAAAACTTGGGGGACCTCTATGTTTATAACAATTGAAGCTAATTTTAACAAAGTTTTGTTTTGAGCTTTCTCCATCTAGAAATCTTTTTGGTTAAACTTTGCTAGAGTGAGCTTTTTCATCTTAAGCAACTCAAGTTGCTTTTGATGATCATCATGAACTTTCGAAAGCAAATTATGTAACACCCCAAACCCAGCCTAGAAGTTAGGCCCCAAACTGGCGTGTCACATGGAAGTGTTTTTTTTTTTAAACCATCTTTGCGATTGTTAAAAACTTGTTTGAGAATTACAACCTCTTTGTTAAAACCCAAAACACTTAAGCAATTGTAATCTACTTGAAAACATAATTATCTTTAAAAACCTTTTTGGTGGCAAAAGCATATTTGAAATAAACAATTTACAAAGATATGATGTTAGGAATAGAGTTGCAGAAATATTTTGAAATCGTTGCGGAAACGTAGATAAAATGCAAGTATTTTTGAGAGATTGATTGATGAGTCAACAAACAAGGTAGTAAACTTTAAAACCGTGACTTTTGAAAACATCGTTGATAATTCGAGAGAAAATTTCTGAGTTAAAAATATTTGTAAAAGTTTGTTATGAAAACCATTTGTTAATCTCCTTTGGAAAACCTTTATGTAAGATTTTAGAAAAAAAATCCCCATTTAAAACAATTCGAGCAAAATACTAAGTATGACAAATACATAAGCAAAATAAAAATATACCAGAGGCCTTATTACAACATAAAAACCCAAAATAGTAAAGTGAATGGAAATAGAAATCTAAAGTTCAAATTAAAACACCAATTTCTGAAGAATGGCCTCCACCGAGTCATCCATGGCCCAAGTCCACGTCACTGAGCATTACCTACAAGGGTTAAGAGAAAAAGGGGGTGAGTTACAAGAACTCAGTGTGAAATCCCCTTACCGTCATCCACTGGGTCTGAACCCGTTTAGCAAAAACTTGGGCTTGAGCCCATAAAGCAATATTTTGGGCCTAAGCCCATTTATAATAATAATAATGTATCAAATATAACATGTGTATGAAATGCAATTCCCAAACCAAACCTAGTAATCCATCCGCTACACACCAACACACCTGTGGGGATCATCAGTCAACCCACCCCGCCAACACACTAATCGTAGGCATTAAGCCATTTATAGCAAATTTAGTTGTGGACAAGCCACCAAAATAACAGAATTTACGTGGCATTGCCACTATACATATTTGTGGCAGAGCCACCAAAATTATGTGGCAGAGCCACCAGAACTTCTCTTCAACATTATCCCATCCCATGCAAAATCATGTATATAATGCATAACAATTCATGATTTTTACAATAACAAGAGTAATTTATTCGGATATTCATTATCAAAAGTACGACCCATTATAAAAAAAATTATCAAATAGGCCCATATAGCAGAATATCAGATCGGCCCATTTAGCAAAATATCAGATCGGCCCATTTAGCAAAATATCAGATAGGCCCATTAGCAAAATATCATATCGGCCCATTTAGCAAAAATATCAGATCGGCCCATTAGCAAAATATCAGGTCGGCCCATTTAGCAAAATATCAATTTGGCCCATTAAGCAATATATCAAATCGGCCCATTAGTAATATATCAAATCGGTCCATTTAGGGGCATTTTCGTAATTTGGCCCATTAGCGGCATTTTCGTAATTTGGTAATCTTACCACTAAGGGTAATTCGGTAACCTCGCAATCTAGGGGTATTTCGGTAATTTACCCACCAAAGGTGTTTTGGTATTTTCGCCACCCCGGACTTAACTACTAATTTAGGGCATAAAAATCGAAACTGTCCATCTGCGTCGTACTGACTAAATTGACTATAACTTGAGTTAGGGATCTCGAAATATAAATCCGTAAATTTTCCTTGAAACTAGATCCATATATCTTCTTACTAATTTTTTTCTAGAACTTTTGGCTTAACCATTTAGTACAGTTTATTCCTTAAAGTTTCCCTTGTTTCACTGTCCAATGATTCTGACCTCTCTTACCCAAAATTCAAATATCTCACTGTACAGTTTTCATATACTGCTCTCACTTGTTTCTAATGAAAATACGCTCACTAAAGAATCTATACATATAAATTATAACCCATAATTCACTTTGTACAATTTTATACGATTTTACCAAGACAGATCAGGGAACCACAAAGTCATTCAAAACCAGTCTCACTAAAATTAAGATATCTTAGAATATAAGATTCCTTTTCCTTCTCTGTTTCTTTTATATCAAAAATAGACATGGTAAGCTTTAATTCGATATCTTATTCACTTTCTAATTCCCTTTCTCCTATTTTTTGTGATTTGTCAAAATCACGTCACTGCTGCTGACCAAACTGTTTCATTGCGAAATATGGTTACTACTACAAACATACGCACACCCAAGTGGTCACGAATGCCGGTTATCGGTTTTTCTTCGGTATTTCGACCGAATCACAAAACATATCATACAAACTTTCAGAGAGATGTGAGATTACACACCATTTCAAACATGTATTTGGAAGGTACGGGATTATACACCTTATTCGGAATTCGTAACACGATATTCTTCGCGGCACCTAAAAATACAATCGGTCAACAATTAGTCCAAAGACCAATTTACAACTTCATCCAAGTATTGCGATTGATTAACAATCTATATCACTTACCAACAATATGAGTCTCTTATTACGAGGGATAGGTGTTCGACTTTACCACTATTTCCGAAAAATACACAAGTAGAGAGTATCGAGTGATTTCGTGCCTAACAACAAAATCGATTAGCCAAACTTTCAATCCAATTAACACCATAAAGGAGTAGCGATATCGAATGGACTATGAAAAGACTCCTTACCTTAATCGATGATAATCCTGATTCCCACCAATTGGCTTATGACTACGAATGAATCGACAAGGATTTGGTATTCGGCCACCCACTAGAACTCCGATTCAACCAAGGAGAGATGTCCAACATACAAAAATGGGGAAGATAGAAGATGATAGAAATTTGGCTATTGAAGAGAAAATAATAAAGAAGATTCGATCATATGGTAATGTCGATTTAGGAAAAAGGAAGAAAGGTTGAAGGAATGATAAAAAGAAGAGAAGAGATATGAGAAGAAATGTTAGGTAATTCGGCTAACACAAAGGAAAAAGGTTGGAAAAGAGTACCAAAAAAAATGTTCGAAAGAGAAAATAGGCTTTTTCAAGCACAAACTTGCAAATAGGCTAGGAAAATTCAGGTCCTCCTCTTTCCCCAACAAAACCTTGTATTCATCTTTTCCAAAAAGATGAACATTGACCAAAATAAAGTCTTTCCAAAACACCTTCCACACTATATGCCAACATGTTCCCTTATCCTTCCTTTTTCTTTCCCTCTTTTTCCCTAGTCTTTCTCCTTACCATAATCCTTAGCCATCTTTTCAAAAATTAAAAAGTCTTCCTTACCTTATTAAAACTTTGACCGACACATGGATGAGAAGCACAAAAATTAATCCAAAATGCAATAGATGGGATTTGAACTTCAAACCATTAGTACACTCCACACACCACTTTCCACCTTTACCAATAGACTCCTTGTGCTAGCAAAATCCACACTTATTTCCTTAAGTCTTGATGCCACTTACCTTCTCCCCTTAAAGTACTTAAACATAAAAATTTTGCTATAGCTAAACTTGAACCCGGGACTTCCTAGGACCCCGTAACTTTCCAAAATAACCTTCCTAATAAGTCCAACTTGATATAATGCCATTCTCAAACTCCCAAAATTTTAAAACGCTTCTACATTCAAGGCCCAATGGGCCTAATTCTACTAGGCCCAATTTCGGGATGTTACAAATTATGCAAGTCTTAGTTCTTTTTCTCAAAATAATTGATAATGGCTTGCATATCATGAATTTTACTTTCAAGTTCATGTTTGGTTTTGGAGAGTAAACTATTTTCATCTTTTAATTTAGAAATGTTTTTCTTATATTTTGAAACCATAGTTTCAAACTCCAAACCCAACTCATCATAGGCATCTTGTAATTCATCAAAAGAATAAGAAATTGAATTGGGTGAGTTAAAAGTTACCTTAGGATTTTCAATGGCCATAAGTCAAAGGTTGGCTACTTTTTAACCTTAATTTTTGAATGAATCCTCATCACTCCAAGTAGCAATATCTAACAGGATTTTTGTGCAAGTGTACACATTCATTCAAGTAATAAGTAAGTAAAATGAGTTATCATCTCCACAAGGATTGTATGTGTTAATTGATTATTTGCAATAGTATAAAAACACAATAATTTTAGTTATGATGATTTAACTAGATTAATTTAACTAGATGCAAAATTGATCCCTAATGCAATTTTTGTAACAGCCCAATTTTGGGCCCAGTCGGAACAATGGTTTTGGCGCCACAAATCTAACGAGAAAAATATTATTTTTATTATATTTTTATGGTCTACGATTTCACAAAAAGATTTTTTGAAAATTTCGTTCAAAAATTTCGACATTTGGGCACTCAATTTAGTTAAAAGGACTAAATTGTAAATAGTGCAAAAGTTGAGTTCCACATGTTAGAAGTGTCCAATTTCTATGAAATTTTAAATTGAAGGTCTTTAAAAGGTAATTAGACCATTGATTAAATTTTTGAACAAATTTGGACATGAGATAAGTGAAATAGGATATTTTTAAGTTAGGGGCATTTTGGTAATTTGGTAATTAAATGGACTAAAAGACAAAATAAAAGCCAAAAACCCTTGTCCATCTTCTTGATTGGACGAATTTAGCATGCGGAAAGCCATGGATAGGGTTTTCAAGCTTTCAAGCTCAATAGTAAGTGCATCCAAGCCCCGTTTTGAATGTTCTTTACATTTTTGAGATCCCCGTAACTCGGTTTAGCTATTTCTACCATTATTTTGAGCTAGGGTTTGTGATTAAAAATTTACCCATAGATGACATGCATGTGTTTTGATGTCTAATGGTAGAATATGAATGCTCAGTGTGTAATAAACGACTTTTACTAAGTGATTTTTGATGAAATCGCATAAAAGGACTAGTTTGTAAAAAGTTGAAAAATGTATGAAAATGTGTGAATGAATGCAAATTGTGGACTACTATAGTTATGAAAATGGTTTGGCTAGGCCTAAGATACAAGGAAATTTAATAAAAATCATTTTACGAGCCTAGGGGCAAAAGTGTAAATATGACAAAGTTTAAGGGCAAAAATGTAATTTTTCCATAATATGATTTTTGGACTGAATTGAATAGTATAATAACTTAATAAGTCAAATGTGATATTTTAGATAAAGAAAAATGAGTTTCGGACTTAGAACGAGGGAAAGACGCATATTGGACGACTCGGTCCCTTTCGCCATTTTTAGTCGAGGTAAATTTATGTGTAATAAATCAACATTATGTTATTATGTATTTAAATGCTTGATATTACTTGAAATTTATATTTTTCTTTATGAAGTTAGTTAATAAGGTTTAAATGAAAAAAAATAATGAAGTTTTACTATATCGAAGTCCCGGTTGAACCTTAGGAATAGAAAGGATACCCTTGTCACGACATTAGATTAATAAGGTCCCGTATAAGACCACATCTAGGATATGGCATTGGCATTGAATAATGATTCTGTGTAAGACCACGTCTGGGACCTGGCTTCGGTATGAAATCGTGTAAGACCATGTCTCGGACATGGCATCGACATACGATCTCGTGTAAGACCATATATGGGATATGGCGTCGACATCGATATGAGATCCCATATAAGGCCATATTTTGGATATGGCATCGGCAATGACATACGATCTTGTGTAAGACCACATCTGGGATATGACATCGGCATCGACTTGTGATCCCATGAAAGACCATATCTAGGATATGGCTTTGGCATCTTACTACGTGTATGACAATTTCTGAGTATCCTTCTATATTCCAAGTGGTTCAATGGGGTAAATAATTAAAGTTTACGTTAAAGATGGAAAAAGGACTAAAGTGTAAATGAATGTGATTATGTGACAATTAAGTGCAGATATATGTATGTATACACTCATGAGCAATGTGCTCGGTGTGTGATCGAATTTTGGTAAGAACGTAAAAGAGTAAGTTATACCTATGAGAATAATCTTGTGATTATAAGTCCATGCTTATGATGTATGAATATGTGGTAAATGTGATTGATGATTATGTGTGAGGCTTTTACGCCAAATTAAGTTGAGAAATGATATGTTCAAGTCTTTGTTGTTGATGTATAGATTAAATTGGCCAACGAATGGCTTGTAAATATTTGATAATGACTAGTTATTGGAATGGCTAACCATGGATATACATTTGTGTTATATGTGTGTAAATGAAAATTTAATATAAAGAAAACATGATAGACTAAAATCAGCAATAAAACAGTTTGGACAATAACAGTTGTATCAATTTGAGGAATCACCAAAAATGATGGAAATAGAATTAGAGGTTGAATAAGATATGGAATTAAATCTTATTGAGTCTATTTTCACATAAAAGAAATGGTGTAAGCAAAAGAATTTCACATTTTGAGATATTTGAATTTTTGTGAGACAGAGTTAGAATGATTTTGGAATCCCTTGTTCTGATTTGAGAAATTCATTAAATATTGTACAAAAATATTAATGGGGTAAATTTTATATTCTTGAATTTTTTAATGAGTCTATTTTCAAGATAAGCAAATAGGAATGTCATTCGAGTTCTGTACAACAAGATAATTAATTTTTAGTGAAGAGGGTCAGAACTATTGGATAGCGAAACATGGGAGACTTTAAAGAATAAATTGTACTAATTGGCTGAACCAAAAATTCTGGAAATTTTATGGTAAGAAAATATGTGAGTCTAGTTTCACTGAAAATTATCTGATCTTAATTTGGAGTTCCGTAGCTATGGATAAAAATAATTTAGTGACTATAACTCGAGTAAACAGCTCAAGATGAACATAAATGAATTGTGAAATTTTATGCAATAATGATGGTATTATCTTGAGAGCTGATAATGAGGATTGTTAAAAGCATGGTAATCAATTGTTTATTATTTACATACATACTTACTAAGCTTTGTAGCTTACTCCGTTGTTTTTCGTGTTTATAATGTACTCAAGTTAGCTCGGGTTGGAAGTCACCGGAGAACCTATCACACTATCAAGCTTACAATTTAGGTATCAATGATTTTATACTTATGGTTATGGCATGTATAAAGAACTTGGTCATGTGTATATGTTACCATGATTTTTCCTAGAATAATGATCTATGATATTCGGAGTTCATTGTTGTATAAGGCTATTTAATGTGGCCAATAAATTGATTATGCTATAATCTCATGATGATGCATTCCATGGTTGAGTAAATTGTATGCTATGACTTGTTACGCGTGTGTGGTGGATGTTTTGGTAGCTTTCATATGTCATTAAATGTGTCATTAAAGTTATACACAAGTATGGGCATGTTAGGGTAGAAATTGTCTTGGAAAATAGCCAACTTCTTGACCACACAGGCAGAGACACGACCGTGTGTCTCAGTCGTGTGGAGGACAAGGACTAGCACACGGGTGTGTGAGTTGGTCGTGTGACCTAAAATGAATGATGACGTCATAAATAGAGAGTTATACGGGTGTGTCCTGGGCCACACGGGCAGGTGTAACCATACGGCCTGCCCACGGGCGTGTGACTCTCCAAAATAAGGAAATTTTCCAAATGTTCCAATAGTTTTAAAAGTTCTCAGTTTAGGCCTGAATCACTTCCAAAGTATGTTTTAGGCCTCGTAGGCCCATTTTAGGGACTTGATGATATAAGATAAAAGTTTAAAATTCTAAATGAAAATTTATGCCCTGAATTTGTTCAGTTGCAAGTGTTATTGTCCGGTAATGCCTCGTACCCTGTTCTGGCGTTGAACACGGATAAGGGGTGTTACATTTAATGGTATCAGTGCTATGGTTTAGTCAGTTATCGAACTAACCTAGCATGAGTAAGAGTCTAACTATACATGCCATATGTGGACCGTGATAATGTGATATCTTCGGGCTCTAACGAAATTGTTTTGTTGAGACAAGTGCTTTCCAACCAAACTATTTTCGAAATTAGTGACATTGACACTGAGATGTTTGAAAATGTGTTTCTGATAAGTTGAAATGTGGTAAGATACGAATAAGAGTTCATCATATGTATGTGATGATGTATAAAATGAAATAACCATAATTTGAGAATTTTGGGTACAATGTTATTGTCCTGGATGAATGCCGTACTTCGATGAATTATGGTGATTTTATGCAATAGATAAAATGTTATAAATGTTGAGAAGTTATGAAAAAGGAATTAAATGTGTAAACCGAGTAGAACGCTGGAAATGGGTTGAACACCCCAAACCCGGCCCATGCGTTACGAGCGGATTTGGTATGTCACACGAAGAAAATGTTTTGAGGAGTTATGAATGTACTAAAGAATGACATTAATATAATATAGTTATGAAAGCAAGTTTGATTTATAACTATTCGATTAAATACAAATTTCGAGAAGTTGATTGATGTAACGGAAATCGAACTTTTGAACTTTAAAACCATGAAGAAAACGTAAAACATCATGTGATTCTTACTAAAATAGGCGTTACTTGGTTGTGTTTAAGTAAACAAGTTTTGTATGTAAATATTTGATAAAATACAGCTATTTTTGAAAGATTGATTGATGAGTCGAAAATCGAGGTAGTGAACTTTAAAACCATGACTTTTGAAAATAACATTGAAAATTTGAAAGAGAATCCGAGTTAAATTATTTATGCATATTTATTTTGAAAATCGTATTTAATCAAATTTTGGAAAAATTGTTATTTATGATTTTAAAAAAAAGCCCCATTTAAAATAATGCAAGAGAAATAATAAGTATGGTAAAACATAAAACCAAATAAAAATATCCCAGAGGCCTTATTACAACTTAAAAACCCAAAATAGTAAAAGCAGCTAAATAAAACGGAAAAGAAGTTTACTGAAGTCTGAATATAACATTCCAAAAGTATGGCCTCCACCGAGTCATCCATGGCCCCCAAGTCCTCGTCACTGAGCATTACCTACAAGGGTTAAGAAATACGGGGGTGAGTTACAAGAACTCAGTGTATAATCCCCTTACCGTTGACCACTGGGTCTGAACCCATTTAGCAATATTTTGGGCCTAAGCCCATTTAGCAAAATCTTGGGCCGAAGCCCATTTACAAAACAGAATATACATATGCAATGTATGCAACCCAACCCATCCAGCCAATCTCTACCCCGTACCAACCAGCCTGTGGGGATCAAGTCAACTCACCCCGCCAATCTCTCCAATTTGCAGTCAAGCTGCCATTTATAATATTCCCTCGTACCAACCAGTCTCTCCTGTGGGGATCAAGTCAACCCACCCCGCCAGTCTCTCCAATTTGCAGTCAAGCTGCCATTTATAATATTTATGGCTAAGCCACTAGAATCATATACGGTAATATAATCGGCACACAGCCTTAGTCACGAAGGCACAAAGCCATATTTAAATTGGCACATAGCCATTATCAGAATTTGTGGCAGAGCCACCAGAATATGATAAACGGTAATATAACTGGCACACAGCCTTTATCACTATGGCACAAAGTCATATTTAAATTGGCACATAGTCATTATCAGAATTTGTGGCAGAGCCACCAGAATATCATAAACGGTAATATAATCGGCACACAGCCTTAATCACTATGGCACAAAGCCATATTTAAATTGGCACATAGCCATTATCAGAATTTGTGGCAATGCCACCGGTCTATTCTTCTCTTCATTCAAGTTTTCCATCCCATGCAATATGTAAATATGCAACATACATGGTAAATCATGATATTTACAAATATATACAACAATCATTAAATTCAGAGATTCATTACAAACATGCGGCCCATTATAACACTTTGCACAATCGGCCCATTAGGGCAATCTATCAAATCGGCCCATTAGGGGCATTTTTGTATATCGGTAATTTTACCCACTAAGGGTAATTCAGTAATCTCGCAACCCAGGGGTATTTTGGTAATTTACCCTCTAACGGTATTTTGGCAATTTCGCAACCCCGGACTTAACTACTAATTTGAGCATAAACAATTGAAACTGTCCATCTACGTCATATTGACTAAACTGACTATAACTCGAGTTAGGAAACTCGAAATTTAGATCCGTAAATTTTTCTTGAAACTAGACTCATATATCTCATTACTATAATTTTTCCAGAATTTTTGACTTAACCATTTAGTACAGTGTATTCCTTAACCTTTCCCTTGTTTCACTGTCCAACGGTTCTGACCTCTCTTACCCAAAATTCAAATATCTCACTGTACAGTTTTCATATGCTTCTCCCACTTGTTTCTATTGAAAATAGGCTCATTAAGAAATCTATATATATAAATTATAACTCATAATTCACTTTGTACAATTTTACAAGAGTTTTCCAAGACAGACCAGGGAACCACGAAGTCATTCAGAACCAGTCTCACTAAAATTAAAATATCTTAGAATATAAAATTTCTTTTCCTTCTCCATTTCTTCCATATAAAAATAGACACAGTAAGATTTAATTCAATATCTTATTCACTTTCTAATTCCCTTTCTCCTATTTTTCATGATTTTTCAAAATCATGTTACTGCTGTTGACCAAACTGTTTCATTGCGAAAATATGGTTACTACTACGAACATATGCACGCCCGAGTGGTCATGGATGCCGGTTTCTGGTTTTCTTTGGTATTTCTACCGAATCACAGAATATTTCATGCAAATTTTCAGAGAAGTGTGAGATTACACACCATTTCAAACATGTATTCAGAAGGGTACGGGATTACACACCATTTCAAACATATATTCGGAAGGGTACGGGATTACACACCTGATTTGGATTTCCTAAAGAACCACTCTTCATTGACCCTAGAACAATTCCAACCAAAAGTTACCCTCGGATTTCCAAAAGATTTCATACCCAATGTATTACCTACACTTGAATCACTTACCACTATATCCGAAGGATTAGCAAATAGAATATATCGAGTGATTTCGTCCCTAAAACATAATCGATTAGTTGAAACTTCAATCCAATTTGCAACATAGCCAAATAGAGATATAACGAAAAACCCAAAAATGAATCATTTACCTTAATGATGATAGATTCGACTTTAATCGATTGACTTAAGACTTGAGAGGAATCGGCAAGAATGTGCTTTTACGACCACACACTAGAACACGATTCGATCAAAGAAGATGTGTTCAATACGCAAGATGGAGAAGAGAAGATGATTGAAATTTGGCTAATGATGAGAAAAGAATTAAGAAGATTTTGGCCAAAACAAAAGAGAAAAATGGACAAATGGACTAGGAGATTTCGGCCAAAGCAAAAGAAGAGATTTGGAAAAAACACAAAATAGTGCAAGAATAGATTTTGGCCTCATCAAGCACAAAAATTCTATCAAAAGGCAAAGTAGAAATTCGGCTATCCCTTTCCCAAACCAAAACCGTCCACATTCATGACCATAATGGTCAAAAATTGGCCAACCACACTTTCCATAACACTTCCCTTGAAAAAGGCCACATATTCCCCTTACTTTCCCCACCTTCATCCTTTCCTATTATCCTTAGCCATCTTGCCAAAAATAAAAAGTCCAACTTGCCTTATTTAAGCCTTGGCCGACACTTACCATATAGCACAAAAATTTAATCCAAAATATTTGCACTAGGTGGGATTCGAACCTCAGACCATTAGTACACTCCACACGCCACTTGCCACTTTACCAATAGACTCCTTGTGCTAACAAAATGCACACTTATTTCCTTAAGTCTTGATGCCATTTGCCTTCTCCCCTTAAGTGCTCAAATACAAAAATTTACCTATAGTCTAACTTGAACCCGGAACTTTCTAGTAACCTCGTAACTTTCCAAATTCACTTAACTAATAAGTCCAACTTGAAATAATGTCATTCTCTTATTTCCAAAAATTTTAAACACTCCTATGCACAAGGCCCAATGGGCCCAATCCTACTAGGCCCAATTTCGGGTCGTTACATGGGTACTTACATTTAGAGACATGTGATGAATTGACAATAAAGACCATTGGTTGACCATGGCAGAATATGAAAAATGTGACTATGTGATTTCCGTATAAGACCATAGATGGGCTATGGCTTCGGTGTGTAATATGTGTATATGTGAAAGACCAAAGTTGAACTATGATATTGTGCAAAACAAAGTACCCAATTTCGTAAGACGTTCTCTAATATGTTACTCAAATGAATGATGTCCCATGCTCATACACCGTTTGACATCAATTTGATAATGATTATGTAATGATATAAAATTCCTATGATGGTTTTGTACTCTTCAGTTAAAGCTAATTTGTTTCACTCAATTTAATATTTTTGTTTGTTTAAATAATTGTTCGACTCACCCTGAGCTTTTCATAAGCTCACCCCCAATAGTGTTTAACTTTTTAAGTAAACCTCGAAATTAAGACCTGACTCAGCATTTGGAGAATCACCTTAGACCTGGGATTTTTTTTAATAAGTATTAGCCAGTCTTTATTGGTTTTGGTTTATAATTTTTATGTATTTTTGGTCTGTGGCTTGGTTGCTTTTCATTTGGGGAGTTTTGCATGCTTGGATTACTCAACATAATAACTGGATAATGCATGATATCGGGCTTAAGTAAAATTTGATATTGTTCCCTAATTTACGCTGCATTGTAAAGGAATCATTTTTTAAAAACATATCGATAAGGTAACTAAGTTTCCAAAATGACTTGAAATATCGTTTTTCCACTGCATTAGTTTAACATCTAGTTTTTTTTTAAAGAAGAGCGACAAGCAAAAGGTTTTTTCAAAAACAACACTATCAATAATAAAATGAATCCTAAGTATACACGACCTAATGAATGAATGCTTTTAAGCTAACTCAAAGTACAACTACGGTTTTCTCTAAAATGAGTTTATTTCAGGTTTTCAAAAAGTAACATAAGTTAGCTTAGCCATTTTAGTGGCTAATGTAGCCTTCTCAATCTAGCCATAACATCTAGGCCGGGTTAGGGAGGTTACACTTATCTTGAGTAGTTATAAGCCCGTTAGGGACCCATACACTTTTAATAATTTTTCCTTTGTAAAAACTTGGGGGACCTCTATGTTTATAACAATTAAAGCTAATTTTAACAAAGTTTTCTTTTGAGCTTTCTCCATTTAGAAATCTTTTTGGTTAAACTTTGCTAGAGTGAGCTTTTTCATCTTAAGCAACTCAAGTTGCTTTTGATGATCATCATGAACTTTCGAAAGTAAATTATGCAAGTCTTAGTTCTTTTTCTCAAAATAATTGATAATGGCTTGCATATCATGAATTTTACTTTCAAGTTCATGTTTGGTTTTGGAGAGCAAGCTATTTTCATCTTTTAATTTAGAAATGTTTTTCTTATATTTTGAAACCATAGTTTCAAACTCCAAACCTAACTCATCATAGACATCTTGTAATTCATCAAAAGAATAAGAAATTGAATTGGGTGAGTTAAAAGTTACCTTAGGATTTTCAATGGCCATAAGTCAAAGGTTGGCTACTTTTTAACCTTAATTTTCGAATGAATCCTCATCACTCCAAGTAGCAACATCTAACAAGATTTTTGTGCAAGTGTACACATTCATTCAAGTAATAAGTAAGTAAAATGAGTTATCATCTCCACAAGGACTGTATGTGTTAATTTATTATTTGCAATAGTATAAAAACACAATAATTTTAGTTATGATGATTTAACTAGATTAATTTAACTAGATGCAAAATTGATCCCTAATGCAATTTTTGTAACACCCCAATTTTGGGCCTAGTAGGAACAGTGGTTTTGGGGCCACAAATCTGATGAGAAAAATCTTATTTTTATTATATCTTTATGGTCTACGATGTCACAAAAATATTTCGTAAAAATTTCGTTCGAAAATTTCGACATTTGGGCACTCAATTTAGTCAAAAGGACTAAATTATAAATAGTGCAAAAGTTGAATTCCACATGTTAGTAGTGTCCAATTTCTATGAAATTTTAAATTGAAGGTCCTTATATGGTAATTAGACCATTGGTTAAATTGTTGGACAAAAATAGACATGAGATAAGTGAAATAGGATATTTTTAAGTTAGGGGCATTTTGGTAATTTGGTAATTAAATGGACTAAAAGACAAAATAAAAGCCAAAAACCCTTGTCCATCTTCTTTCTTGGCCAAATTTAGCATGGGGGAAGCCATGGATAGGGTTTCCAAGCTTTCAAGCTCAATAGTAAGTGCATCCAAACCCTGTTTTTAATGTTCTTTACATTTTTGAGATCCACGTAACTCGGTTTAGCTATTTCTACCATTATTTTGAGCTACGGTTTGTGTTTAAAAATGTACCCATGGATGACATGCCTATTTTTTGATGTCTAATGGTAGAATAAGAATGCTCGGTGTGTAATAAACGACTTTTACTAAGTGATTTTCGATGAAATTGCATAAAAGGACTAGTTTGTAAAAAGTTAAAAAATGTATGAAAATGTGTAAATGAATGCAAATTATGGACTGTTATAGTTATGAAAATGGTTTGGCTAGGCCTAAGATACAAGGAAATTGAATAAATATCATTTTACGAGCATAGGGGCAAAAGTGTAAATATGACAAAGTTTAGGGGCAAAAATATAATTTTTCCATAATATGATTTTTGGACTGAATTGAATAGTATAATAACTTAATAAGTCAAATGTGATATTTTAGATAAAGAAAAACGAGTTTTGGACTTAGAACGGGGGAAAGACGCATATTGGACGACTCGGTCCCTTTCGCCATTTTAATTCAAGGTAAGTTTGTGTGTAATAAATCAACATTATGTTATTATGTATTTAAATGCTTGATATTACATGAAATGTATATTTTTATTTATGAAGTTGGTTAATGAGGTCTCGATGAAAAAAAATGATGAAGTTTTACTATACCGAAGTATCAGTTGAACCTTAGGAATAGAAAGGATACCCTTATCACGACATTAGATTAATAATGTCCCGTATAAGACCATATCTGGGATATGGCCTCGACACCGAATTAAGGTCCTGTGTAAGACCATATCTAGGATATGGCATCGGCATTGAATAATGATTCCGTGTAAGACCACGTTTGGGACCTGGCTTCGGTATGAAATCGTGTAAGACCATGTCTGGGACATGGCATCGACATACGATCTCCTATAAGACCATATATGGGATATGGCGTCGGCATCGATATGAGATCCCATATAAGACCATATCTGGGATATGGCATCAACAATGACATACGATCTCGTGTAAGACCATATTTGGGATATGGCGTCGACATCGATATGAGATCCCGTATAAGACCATATTTGGGATACGGCATCGACTTGTGATCCCATGTAAAACCATATCTGGGATATGGCTTTGGCATCTTACTACATGTATGACAATTTTGGAGTATCCTTCGATATTCCAAGTGGTTCAACGGGGTAAATAATTAAAGTTTATGTTAAAGATGGAAAAAAGACTATAATGTAAATAAATGTGATTATGTGACAATTAAGTGCAGATATATGTATGTATACACTCATGAGCAATATGCTCAGTGTGTGATTGAATTTTGGTAAGAACATAAATGAGTAAGTTATACCTATGAGAATAACCCTGTGATTATAAGTCCATGCTTATGATGTATGAATATGAGTTAAATGTGATTGATGATTACGTGTGAGGCTTTTACGCCAAATTAAGTTGAGAAATGATATGTTCAAGTCTTTGTTGTTGATGTATAGATTAAATTGGCCAATGAATGGCTTGTAAATATTTGATAATGACTAGTTATTGGAATTGCTAACCATGGATATACATTGGTGTTATATGTGTGTAAATGAAAAATTATAATTAAGAAAACATGATAGAGTAAAATTAGCAATGAAACAGTTTGGACAACAGCAGTTGTATCACTTTGAGAAATCACCAAAAATGGTGGAAATCTAATTAGAGGTTGAATAAGATACGTAATTAAATCTTATTGAGTCTATTTTCACATAAAAGAAACTATGTAAGCAAAAGAATTTCACATTCTGATATATTTGAATTTTTGTGAGATAGAGTTAGAATGATTTTGGAATCCCCTGTTCTAATTTGGGAAATTCATTAAAAATTGTATAAAATATTAATGGGATAAAATTTATATTCTTGTATTTCTTAATGAGTCTATTTTCAATAGAAACAAACAGGAATGTTATTCGAGTTCTGTACAATGAGATAATTATTTTCTAGTGAAGAGGGGTCGGAACTATCAGACAGCGAAACAAGGGAGACTTTAAAGAATAAACTGAACTAATTGGCTGAACCAAAAATTCTGGAAATTTTATGGTAAGAAGATATGTGAGTCTAGTTTCAATGAAAATTTTAAGATCTTAAGTTGGAGTTTTGTAACTCGGGATAAAAATAATTTAGTGACTGTAACTCGAGTAAACAACTCAAGATGAACATAAATGAATTGTGAAATTTTATGCAATAATGATGGTATTATCTTTGGAGCTTATAATGAGGATTGTTAAAAGCATGGTAATCAATTTTTTTATTAGTTACATACATACTTACTAAGCTTTATAGCTTACTCTGTTGTTTTCCATGTTTATAATGTACTCAGGTTAGCTCAGGTTGAAAGTCGCCGGAGAACCTATCACACTTTCAAGCTTACAATTTAGGTATCGATGATTTTATACTTATGGTTATGGCATGTATAGGGAACTTGGTCATGTGTATATGTTACTATGAGTTGTCCTAGAATAATGATCTATGATATTCAGAGTTCATTGTTGTATAAGGCCTTTTAATGTGGCCAATAAATTGATTATGCTATAATCTCATGATGATGCATTCCATGGTTGAGTAAATTGTATGATATGACTTGTTACGCGTTTGTGGTGGATGTTTTGGTAGCTTTAATATGTCATGAAATGTGTCATTCAAGTTATACTCAAGTATGGGCATGATAGGGTAGAAATTGGCTTGGAAAATAGCCAACTTCATGACCACACAGGCAGAGACACGACCGTGTGTCTCAGCCGTGTGGAGGACACGGTCTAGCACATTGGTGTGTGACTTGGTCGTGTGACCCAAAACGAATGATGACATCATAAATAGAAAGTTACACGGGCGTGTCCTGGGCTACACGGACGGGTGTAACCACACGGCCTACCCACAAGGATGTGTGACTCTCCAAAACAAGGAAATTTTCTAAATGTTCCAATAGTTTTAAAAGTTCTCGGTTTAGTCCCGAATCACTTCTAAAGCATGTTTTGGGCTTCATAGGCCCATTTTAGGGACTTGATGATAAAAGATAAAAGTTTTAAATTCTAAACAAAAATTTATGCCTTGACTTTGTTCAGTTGCAAGTGTTATTGTCCGGTAACGCCTCGTACCCTGTTCCGGCGTTGAACACGGGTAAGAGGTGTTACAATTTTAAACTAGGTATGCAAAATTATCTAAATGTTTGAATGAATTTTAGCAAAAACAACACAACATCAACAATCTATAACATGTAAAGGCTAGGATAATTACATTAATCAATTTAATCCATTTTCATCATGGTTAACAATGTTCGGAAAACATTCCATGGCAACTCAATCTTGCATATAACACCCTGAAATTTTGGGTTAGAAGTGTTGAGGGTTGTAGTTAGGGTCTGTAAGTAGGTCGAGTAGTTGAGTTGATTGTTACGTTTTAATGTCAGAATGAGCCTGCTGGTTCGGTGGTGGTGAGTGTGTTAGTTTGCCTTTGGGTTTTCGGTTCGAGCCTTCTCGCATGTTATTTTAATTTTGGTTTGGGTTTAGTTAAGTTATTAAAGGTTAATTATTTATTTTAATTTTAATTTTAAAAAATCCTTATTTTTTTGTTTTACAACCGTTAGTACCCACTTCTTCCATTGCTTCTCACGTTTTTTCCTTCCAACCCGTTTTGGTGCCTTTGCTCTTCTTCCTTTGAGTTATTTTTTTTCTTTGCGTTGGAAGACTATTTTGTTTCGATTGTTGCTTCTGGTTACGTGGGTATTTTAGGGAAAGTTGTTGTTTGTTCGTAAGGAAATTATTGGTGTGAGGGAGTAGTGAACTAAGACTCTCCAGTGGGGTAATCGCAATACCCATACACTGTTAGTGACGAGGTTCATAGATTCCCAGTCGAGCGGTTGATCATTTACGCAATCAGGTTGTGGTGATCAGGGCTTAATTTATAAGGTTTGTGTTCAGAAACTAACTGATTTTGATTTTGAATTGCATGAATTTGACAAACCTTGTGAGTCTCTCAATTGTTTGAATCCATTGCGTATTGCTGATGGATTTCGGAAAGAGTTATAGAATATCGTTGGGGCTTGAATTGCTAACAGTTGGGGTTCATTTTACTGCTGTGAAACCTCGATTTTAGACTATTTTATGGTGGTTTCGTGACCACAGGGGTGGCCACACGGGCAATTCACACGGCCGTGTGAAATTGGGAATTAGGGTTTTTGGGTAATTTTTTGTGCCACACGGCCGTGTTGTAACAGCCCAATTAAGGGGCTAGTCAGAATAGTGATCTCGGGATCACTAATCCGAGATTAGAGAAATTTATTTTCATGTTATATTATGAGTCAGAGCATGATAGCATATGTGCATGAGAATTTTGGTGCTTTAATTTTAGAGATTTCATGTTTAATCGCGAAAAATGACTAAATCGCATAAAGTACGAAGGTTACAGTCTATAAGCTAAAGGTACCAAATAGCCATAGATTGGCAATTGGAGGTCTTTAAAAGGCAATTACACCCCCCAAGAGTTGCTTGGCCAGCCATAGACTAGCAAGGGAGACAATTTTGTCAATGTTGGTCAAGGTGGGTGGTAGTAGGTGGACTAATTTGACTAGTATTAATAAAATAAGGAGAGAAAATATATCATCTTTTTCTCTTTCACTCTTCCACTAAAAATTAGCAGCAAATAGAGGGAAGAAAGCTTCAAAAATTTCAGCACACTCATCTCTTCACAAGTAAGTGTCCTGGTGATCTTTTCTTGAAAATAGTTGTACTTTTGGGACCCCTAAAGCTTAAGCTTTCAAATGAGGGGACTATTGTACAATATGGTGGAAAGTTTAGAGTTTTTTCATGAGAGCTATCTTAGTTATTTTTTGCACTTTTATGGGAGAAATTGAGTCTTAGTTGTTAGGTGAACAACTTTTGTGAAAGGCATTGTCTTGAAAACACCTAATTGGACCTTTATGAAAAGGTTACAAATTTGTAGTAATTATGTGAAATGTTGAGTTTTGATGATAGCTATAAAAGTATTAAATGTTCACCTAGGCTTGTTGAAGGTAGAAATTTGATTAGAATTAATTTTCGAGCCTAGGGGCAAAATGGTCATTTTGCCAAAGTCTAGGGTCAAACAGTAATTATGCCTAAGTATGATTATTGAAATGCTTTCATTAATGAAGTGATTAAAATGAGCTAAATTGCTATTATAGAGCAAGAAGAACCAAGAATCCACCTCGATCGGGGAAAGAACAAAGTCTTAGACTAAACCAACGAGTTAACTCATTTTGAAATCGAGGTAAGTTTGTATGTGATTAATGCAATAATTATGTTAGCATAATTGAGAATGCTTGGTATCCTAATGATGCATGATGCTCTATTAAATTGATGATGAATGAGATGTTGAAGTCCTAGTCGACCATATTGAATATGAAAAGGCTATCATCGAGATATGAAGTAGATAAAGTCCCGTATAAGACAATGTCCGGGACATGGCCTCAGCACCAAGTTGAGATCCCGTATAAGACCATATTTGGGACATGGCTTCGAAAATGAATATGAAAATCTCATAAAACCAAATCTGGGATATGGCATCGATATTAAATTTGAAAATCCATATAAGACCATATTCGGGATATGGAATTGGCATTTGGAGGTGACCCCATGTAAGGCCACCTCGGGGATGTGGCATTGGCTTTGTACCCATCTCAATAACGATGGAAATGCGTCTTAGACTATCCCTAGTGATTAATGGGATAAGTAGATAAGTTTAGAAGTAGAAATGAGAATTGTACTAAGTCATGTGAATGAGTAAATACAGGTATTTATTGAATGAGTCACGAAGAAATGATTACTATTTGTGGCACGGTATGTGCTAAATAAGGGCAATCATAAGTAAGTATGCCAAAAAGCCTTTCACTCATTAATGGATTGTTAATGCCAGGATGGATTATGTTATGAGCATATTATTGCTATGTATTTCCATGCAAACTTACTAAGCTTCATGCTTACCCCTTTCATTGCCCTTCTTCCTTGTAGTATTGCCAAGATAACTTGAGGATCGTCTACGTAGGAGTTCGAAAATCACACTATCGACATCACTTTGGTATAACAATTTAGACTTATTTTGACTATGGCATGTATAGGACTTGAGTATTTTGTTAGGTCGTAATTTTTGGCCAAAGTGTTGGCTTTGTAAGATATTGAAACCCTTTTTGTAATGGTCTATTAAGTTAGGCCGATACTTGGCAAATTCTTATGCTTAATGAAACTGATTTTCCTGAAAGTGTGTGCACTTTTGTATGGATGTTAAATTGAGTTTTTAAATGTGCCTTAAGGCTATAAATTATGTTATATTGAGTTGGTGTAAGCATGGGTGTCTCTGTCGAGTGGCTCAAGGGTCATTTCGAAGTGTGCCTGGGCAGGTTACATGGTCGTGGCACATGGGCGTGGTTGGTGGTCGTGTGGCCAAGTCAGTAGCTAGCCCACTTTTACACGGTCGTGGCACACGGGCGTGTCGGGTGGTCTTGTGGTTAAGTCAGAATGACAAGGTTTGGCACATGGGCCAGGGCCATGGGCGTGTTAATGCCATGTGAATTTAGCAAGTGTCAACCACAGGTGAAAGCCATGGGCATGTCTTAGGGGAACACGGGCGTGTTATAACAGCCCGATTTTGGGGCTAGTCAGAACAATGGTTTTGAGACCACTAATTCGAGATTGAGGAAAATTATTTTGATATTATTTTATGTGTCGTAACATGTATATAGGGATGCATGAGAATTTTGGTACCTTAATTTTAACGATTGATTGCATAATTGCGAAAAAGGACTAAATCGCATAAAGTGTGAAAGTTCTATTTTACAAGGTAAAGGTGTCTAATGGCCATAGAATATTAAATTGAAGGTCCTTAAAGTGCAATTAGGCCATATTGAGAGTGTTGACCGGCCATAGGAAGCTAGGGGGACAAGAGCATTAATTTTAATCAAATTTGGTGACATTAGGTGATAAAAGATGAATAAAAAAATGCTAAAAGGGAAAAATATTATCTTTCACTATCTTCACCTCCATCGAAAATTTCAAGCTTAGAGGGGTTTTGAATGCTTTAAAATTTCATCCAAGTTATCTCCCTACAAGTAAGTGATTTTAGAGGTCTTTCTTGATGATTTCTGTGTTTTTGGAACCCCCAAAGCTTAAGTTAGCTAATGAGGGGACTAAATTGCAATATGGTGGGAAGTCTAAGGAATTTCCATGAGAGTATTTATGTTGTTAACTGAGTTTTTATTAAAGAAAATGAATGTTAGAGAAATGAGAAACAACTTTTGTGAAAGGTGTTTGCATGAAAACACCTAAATAGGACTTAAATGCAAAGAATGAATTTGTTTCATAAATGCATGAAATGCTGAGAATGGTGAGTAGTTGTAAGAGAAATAAATGTTTAGCTAGACTTTTTTATTGAGAAAATGTGTTGAAAAATAAATTATGAGCCTAGGGGCAAAATTGTAATTTTACCATAGTACAAGGGCAAAATGGTCATTTTTCCCCAAGTATAGATTTTGATGTATTATGATCATAGGATGATATAAACGAATTGAATTTCATTGTTATAAATCAAGAAGAGCGTGGAATCAACCTTAACCGTGGAAAAGGCAAGATGACGGATTAAATCGTTAGTTAACACTTTTTGCACCGAGGTAAGTTTATGTGTAAACAATGCATATTTGTGTAAACATTATGTTGCTAATTAGTGTATGGCATGATTGAGAACATGTGTGGTTCAAATGGATTGAATGTGGTAGTCATTGAATAATTACTGTGTGAACGATGAGATAGTCATATAAATGTGTAATGACGACACTTGTTGGTGGGCTAAGTGCGATACCACCTTGTTGCTTAATTATGATGGGCTATGTGTGATACCATCATCTATTCATTATTTGGTGGGCTATGTGCGATACCACCGTAACTAATCTTTTTGGTGGGCTATGTGCGATACCACCCTAATAAAGGTTGTTTGTGGGCTAAGTGCGAAACCACCGAGTAATTTGACTATGAGTAATGGAATTAGAGATATTGATGTGTTGTATTATGTGACTTTGTGATGCTAAGTGTAGGGGAACCTTTTAATGAATGTATGCATTAAGCTTGTGATATGGTTGGAATGTGGGAATGGAGAAAATGAGTAAGCATGATCATGAATGCAGATTGTTTCTTGCTTAGTATGTAATGTTATGTAATTGTTTAATACATGTTATAATGTTATATTATTTACATGTAAACTTACTAAGCTTAAAGCTTATTCCCCCTTCTCTTTTTCCCTTGTTTTATAGAGTTTAAGAGCCAAGCCGAGATACGAAGATATTCAAAAGATCGCCCACACTATCAGCTCACCTCGGTATACCTAGACTTAATGATTTTGTACATGGCATGTATAGGGGCTAGACTAGTTAAGATATTTTGTCATTTCGGCCAAAATGTATTGGCCCTTGTTAAGATAACTATTTTGTATATTGCCATGGTTGATGGCTCACCTTATCATTTATGAAATTACAAAATTATCTATGGAAGTTCATATTGAAATTATGAGATGTTTATTAGTATGTTGAATGGGTTCATGTAATGTAAGCTATAGAGGTGCAAAGAGCTTGGCAAACAGCCTTGTTCTTGTCCATATGGGTAGGCACAAGGGCGTGTGTCTAGGCCGCGTGTGACACGATCAAGCCATGGGCGTGTGCCTAGACTGTGCGAAGTCTGCATCTTGAAATTGGAATTTGAATTGTCACACGGTTGAAGCACACGGGCGTGCCCAGGCCGTGTGGATTAATCAGAGGCGACCACGGTTCAGCCATATGAGCGTGTGTCCAGGTCGTGCGACTCAAGTCAGTGTCACCACGGGCGTTGAACATGGGCATGTGAGATGATACACGGATGTGTCATCTAGTCCACGGACGTGTGACCCCTGTTTAGGTGACATTTTTCTAAATGTGTCAAAGTTTCCGATAAATGTCTGATATTTTTCGGTGATTAGTACAGGGCCCTATAGGCCCATTATAAAGAAATTAGATGTAAGATTGAAAATCTTTGAATTTGGAAATGAAATTGCTAACTTAAAGTTATATGACCAAGTGAGTCGAGTCAGGTAATGCCTCGTGCCCGATTCTGGTACAAGATACGGATAAGGGGTGTTACATTTAGGGTTATCAAAGCTATGATTTAGTCGGTTCTAGGACTACCGTAACATGTGTAGGAGTCTAGCTATGCATGCCATAAGCGTATGATGATAGTGTGGTTGCTTCTGATGATTTTGAACTTGTTTTATGTAGTATATGGATCCCGAACAATCGACTGCTGATGATGCAACTAGTAATGCACCGACTCCTGCGCAAGGGACCGCGCCTGTGCAGAGTAGCTCCGAGACTAGGGGTCAAGGAGAAGAGACTCGGGAAGCCTTTCTCCAAATGATGAGTAACTGGTACACTGAGTACGTACGAGCAAACCCCAATGCTCAACCTCCTCCACCCCCACCTATACCTCAGCCAATTCCTATGGCACCCCAAGGTATAGAAATGGTGAGGACAACTAAGCCCCCGGTAGACAAAATTCGGAAGCAATGGGCTGAAGATTTTCGAGCTAATATAGATGATGACCCTGAGCGAGCGGAGTTTTGGCTTGAGAACTCAATGAGGGTTTTTTATGAACTCTCCTGTACACTTGAAGAGAACTTGAAATGCGCTGTGTCTTTGCTGTGGGACTCGGCATACCATTGGTGGAAAACGTTGACATCAGTAGTTCCTAAAGAGTGGGTAACGTGGGACTTCTTCTTGGAAGAGTTCCGAAAGAAGTATATAAGTCAACGAATTGTAGACCAGAAACAGAAAGAATTCCTTGAGTTAAAGCAAGAAAAATGACTGTGGCGGAATATGAGCGCGAATTTGTTAGGCTCAGTAAGTATGCGTAAGAATGTGTATCCATGGAAGCTATCTTATGCAAGAGATTTGAAGATGGGTTGAATGAAGATGTCAGACTCTTAGTCAAGATTTTAGAGCTAAAAGAATTTGCAGTATTGGTGGATAGGGCTAGTAAGGCCGAAGAATTGAATAAGGAAAAGAGGAAAGCCCTGAGTGAGGCTCGGGATGCAAAGAAGAGGCCGATGAGAAAATCATACGAAGCTCAATCGAAGAGGTCCTAGGAAGTGAACCCTTGGATGACTACATCAGTCAGGTATTCGCAAAGAGAGCGAGGCAACACGTATTCAGGTTCAAGAGTTCAGGCCACCTCAATGGCAAGTGTGGGCAATCTAAAGTCCAAACCAGAGTGTCCAAGTTGTGGCAGACATCACACTGGGGAATGTTAGGGAAGCAATCAAAATTGTTATAAGTGTGGATCCCCCAACCATCTTATCCGAAACTGTCCTGAAAGGGATGATAAGGAGAGGAAGCAAGAGATAAGATCAAGTAGTGCATCCTTTAGAAGTAGGCCACAAAAGAACCCGAGAGGTGGGACTAGTGGTAGAGGTGTATCACGAGGCACTACTGTGAGGCCAGTGGGCCAGGCGTTAGTAAGAACTTATGTTATTCGCGTTCGAGAAGAGGCGTCATCACCGGATGTAATAACGGGTACATTCTCTCTCTATGACACCTCTGTTATTGCTTTGATTGACCCAGGGACAACCCATTATTATATTTGTATGAGATTGGCATCTAGTTTGAGTATGACTATTGAGTCTACTAAATTTGTGGTAAAGGTGTCAAACCCACTAGGTAAACAGGTGTTAGTTGACAAGGTGTGTAGGAACTGTCATTTGACAATTAGGGGTCATTGTTTCCCAGCAAACCTTATGTTGTTGCCGTTTGATGAATTTGATTTGATTCTTGGTATGGACTGGTTGACTACCCATAGTGTTTTAGTGAATTGTGGTAGTAAATTTATTGAATTGAAATGTGAAAATAGAGATGTTATTCGGGTTGAATTAAGTGAGTCAGATAGTTTACAGGTGATGATTTCTTCCATGATAGCTGAGAAATGTCTGAGAAAAGGGTACGAATCTTATCTCGCTTTTGAGTTAAGCACTCAAGAGTCTGAAGTAAAGATTGAAACAGTACCGGTTGTATGTGAGTATCTGGATGTATTTCCGGAAGAGTTACCCGGATTACCCCCAGTTAGAGAGGTCGAGTTTGGAATTGAGTTAATTCCGGGAACAGCACCCATTTTGGTTGCTCCGTATAGGATGGCCCCACTAGAGTTGAAAGAACTGAAAGTTCAGTTGCAAGAGTTGACGGATAAGGGTTTTGCAAGACCGAGGTATTCACCGTGGGGTGCTCCAGTACTCTTTGTAAAGAAGAAAGATGGGTCGATGAGATAGTGCATAGACTACAGACAGCTCAACAAAGTAACTGTAAGAACAAGTATCCTTTACCGAGGATAGATGATCTATTTGATCAATTGCAAGGAGCTACGGTGTTCTCCAAGATCGGCCTGAGGTCTGGTTATTACAAGTTGAAGGTTAAGGAGCAAGATGTACCGAAAATAGCATTTTGGACGAGGTATGGCCATTATGAGTTTCTGGTCATACCATTCGGTTCAACGAATGCTCCTGCGATTTTTATGGATTTAATGAATTGTGTCTTCCGACCGTATTTGGACAAGTTTGTGGTTGTCTTTATTGACAACATATTGGTTTATTCTCGAGATGAGAGTGATCATACAGAACATCTGAGAATTGTCTTACAGACCTTAAGATACAAGAAGTTATATGCTAAATTTAGTAAGAGCGAGTTTTGGCTTCGAGAGGTAGGATTCCTAGGACATATTATGTCGGGTGAAGGTATTAGAGTTGATCCGGGAAAGGTCTCGGCTATTGTGGAGTGGAAACCGCCGAGGAACGTGTCAGAAGTCAGAAGCTTTTTGGGTTCAACGGGGTACTATAGGCGGTTTGTGAAGGGATTCTCTATGATTGCTACTTCGATGACGAAACTATTGCACAAGGATCTTAAGTTTGAATGGACTAAAAAATGCCAACAAAGTTTTGAGAGATTCAAAATGTTGTTGACAGAGGCACCGGTTTTGGTACAACCTCAGTCGGGAAAAGAGTTTGTGGTCTACAGTGACGCGTCGTTAAATGGTCTCTGTTGTGTGTTGATGCAAGAGGGTAAGGTAGTCGCTTACGCCTCAAGACAGCTAAAACCATATGAGAAGAATTATCTGATTCATGACTTGAAGTTGGCCGCAATTTTTTTCGCGTTAAAGATTTGGCGACATTACTTATATGGTGAGAAGTGTCGAATCTTCACGGATCATAAGAGTTTGAAGTATTTGATGGATCAAAAGGAATTAAATTTATGGCAATGACGGTGGCTCGAATTATTGAAGGACTATGAGCTAGTGATCGATTACCATCCGGGGAAAGCGAATGTAGTTGCGGATGCTTTAAGTAGAAAATCCTTATATGCTTTGAGAGCTATGAGCACGAGTTTGTCATTGTCTGATGATGGTGCTATACTGGCCGAGTTGAGAGCTAGACCACTATTTGTTCAACAAATATGTGAGGCTCAAAGGAATGATAGTGAAATACTAGCTACAAGAGCTAAGTGTGAATCAGGAACTAATTCTGAATTCCAGGTGAGTTCGGATGGCTGCTTAATGTTCCATGATAGAATTTGTGTACCCAGAGATGACGAGTTGATCCGAGAAATTTTACAAGAGGCACATAGTATTTATTTGTCAGTACACCCAGGTAGTACAAAAATGTACAATGATCTGAAGAAATTTTATTGGTGGCCGGGAATGAAAAGAGATATCTCGGAGTATGTAACAAGATGTTTGATTTGTCAATAAGTGAAAGCTGATCATCAAGTGCCTTCGAGATTACTTCAGGTAGTGATGGTTCTCGAGTGAAAGTGGGATCGGATTACCATGGATTTTGTTACGGGCTTGCCTATGACTCTGAAGAAGAGAGATGCTGTGTGGGTTATTGTTGATAGATTAACGAAGTCGACTCACTTTATACCTGTGCGTATTGATTATTCACTAGAAAATTTAGTCGAGTTGTATATTGCAGAGGTAGTAAGATTACATGGAGTGCCTGTATCTATTATCTCGGACAGAGACCCGAGATTTACTTTAAGGTTTTGGAAGAAGTACAGGAGGCCATGGGTACAAGGTTGAATTTTAGTACTGCATTTCATCCTCAATCTTAAGGATATGCTTCGATGCTGTGTGTTAGAGTTTGAAGCTATTTGGGAAAGATATCTACCCTTGGTCGAATTTGCTTACAATAACAGTTATCAGTCGAGCATACGGATGGCAACGTATGAAGCCTTCTATGGTCGTAAGTGTCGGACTCCCTTGTATTGGACCGAGCTGAGTGAGAAGCAAATTCATGGGATTGATTTAGTTAAAGAGACTGAGCAGAAAGTGAAAGTGATCTGTGATAGTCTGAAGGCTACTTCGGACCGACAAAAGTCGTATGCGGATTTGAAAAGAAAAGAAATTGAGTTTCAAGTGGGCGACAAGGTATTTCTAAAAGTGTCGCCGTGGAAGAAAATATTGAGATTTGGTCGAAAAGGTAAATTGAGTCCGAGATTCATAAGGCCGTATGAGATTACTGAAAGGATTGGGCCAATGGCATATCGGTTGGCTTTACCGGTAGAGTTAGAGAAAATTCACAATGTGTTCCATGTATCAATGTTAAGGCGTTATCGCTCCGATCCTTCGCATGTGATTCCTCCAACAGAAATTGAGATACGACCGGAAATGACATATGAGGAAGAGCCGATTAAAATCTTGGCTCGAGAGGTGAAACAGTTGAGGAATAAGGACATAGCCTTAGTAAAAGTGTTGTGGTAGAAACATAGTGTAGAAGAGGCTACGTGGGGACCGGAGGAAGCCATGAGAGAGCAATATCCAAGCCTCTTTACCGGTAAGATTTTCAAGGACGAAAATCTCTAAAGAGGGGGAGAGTTGTAACATCCCAGTTTTGGGGCTAATCAGAACAGTGGTTTTGAGACCACTAATCCGAGTTTGAGGAAAATTATTTTGATATTATTTTATGTGTCGTAACATGTTTACAAGGATGCATGAGAATTTTGGTACCTTAATTTTAACTATTGATTGCATAATTGCGAAAAAGGACTAAATCGCATAAAGTGCGAAAGTTCTATTTTACAAGGTAGAGGTGTCTAATAGCCATAGAATATTAATTTGAAGGTCCTTAAAGTGCAATTAGGTCATGTTGAGAGTGTTGGCCGGCCATAGGAAGCTAGGGGGACAAGAGCATTAATTTTAGTCAAATTTGGTGACATTAAGTGATAAAAGATGACTAAAAAATGCTAAAAAGGAAAGATATCATCTTTCACTATTCACTCTTCACCTCCACCGAAAATTTCAAGCTCAGAGGGGTTTTGAATGCTTTAAAATTTCAGCCAAGTTATCTCCCTACAAGTAAGTGATTTTAGAGGTCTTTCTTAGTGATTTTTGTGTTTTTGGAACCCCCAAAGCTTAAGTTAGCTAATGAGGGGACTAAATTGCAATATGGTGGGAAGCCTAAGGACTTGCCATGAGAGTATTTATGTTGTTAACTGAGTTTTTATTAAAGAAAATGAATGTTAGAGAAATGAGAAACAACTTTTGTGAAAAGTGTTTGCATGAAAACACCTAAATAGGACTTAAATGCAAAGAATGAATTTGTGTCATAAATGCATGAAATGGTGAGAATGGTGAGTAGCTGTAAGAGAAATAAATGTTCAGCTAGACTTGTTTATTGAGAAAATGTGTTGAAAAATAAATTACGAGCCTAGGGGCAAAATCGTAATTTTGCCATAGTACAAGGGCAAAATGGTCATTTTTTCCCAAGTATAGATTTTGATGTATTATGATCATAGGATGATCTAAACGAATTGAATTTCATTGTTATAAATCAAGAAGAGCGTGGAATCAACCTTGACCGTGGAAAAGGCAAGGTGACGGATTAAATCGTTAGTTAACACTTTTTGCACCGAGGTAAGTTTATGTGTAAACAATGCATATTTGTGTAAACATTATGTTGCTAACTAGTTTATGGCATGATTGAGAACATGTGTGGTTCAAATGGATTGAATGTGGTAGTCATTGAATAATTACTGTGTGAACGATGAGATAGTCATGTAAATGTGTAATGACGACACTTGTTGGTGGGCTAAGTGCGATACCACCTTGTAGCTTAATTATGATGGGCTATGTGCAATACCATCATCTATTCATCATTTGGTGGGCTATGTGCGATACCACTGTAACTAATCTTTTTGGTGGGCTATGTACGATACCACCGTAACTAATCTTTTTGGTGGGCTATGTGCGATACAACCCTAATAAAGGTTGTTGGTGGGCTAAGTGCGAAACCACCGAGGAATTTGACTATGAGTAATGGAATTAGAGATAGTGATGTGTTGTATTTTGTGACTTTGTGATGCTAAGTGCAGGGGAACCTGTTAATGAATGTATGCATTAAGCTTGTGATATGGTTGGAATGTGGGAATGGAGAAAATGAGTAAGCATGATCATGAATGCAGATTGTTTCTTGCTTAGTATGTAATGCTATGTAATTGTTTAATACATGTTATAATGTTATATTATTTACATGTAAACTTACTAAGCTTAAAGCTTATTCCCCCTTCTCTTTTTCCCTTGTTTTATAGAGTTTAAGAGCCAAGCCGAGATACGAAGATATTCAAAAGATCGCCCACACTATCAGCTCACCTCGGTATACCTAGACTTAATGATTTTGTACATGGCATGTATAGGGGCTAGACTAGTTAAGATATTTTGTCATTTTGGCCAAAATGTATTGGCCCTTGTTAAGATAACTATTTTGTATATTGCCATGGTTGATGGCTCACCTTATCATTTATGAAATTACAAAATTATCTATGGAAGTTCATATTGAAATTATGAGATGTTTATTAGTATGTTGAATGGGTTCATGTAGTGTAAGCTATAGAGGTTGTAACAGCCCAATTACGACCCTAATCGGGACGGTGGTTTCGGGACCACGAATCCGGATTAAAAAAATATTTTAATTATTTACGTGATATCTATGTTGTGTGTTTGAGCATGTGCCAAAATATTGTAGATTAATTTGTTAGATGGGTGTTTAATTTAAGAGAGAGGACTAAATAGCATAAATGACAAAAATAGTTTCTATGAAATTAAGTGGCTAAACTATTGTGTCTTGTTAATGAGAAGAATTAATGTTGCAAATATCCCTTTTTGCTATTATAGTGGACGGCAACATGCTTCTTATTATATTTATATGTTATTTTTTTATGTTAAAATTGATAGTGGAGATAAAATAAAATATTAAAAGCTTATTATAATAAAGAAAGAGAGTGAGCGGCTTTGTTTTTATCATCATCATCTTCCTCTTGCCGAAACTTCCAAAGGAGAAAAGAAAATTTTAGCTCTCAAATTTCGGTCACATTTGAGCTTGATTAAGGTAACCATTTAGCTTGATTTTTAATAATTCTTGCATTTTTGAGCTTGTTTTGAGCTTTATTTAGCCCATGTGGTAATTTGAAATTTGATTGTGTTTTTCATGAGATGTCATTGAAGGAAACTTGATGTTCTTGTTGATTAATTGTAAAATATTGATGATAGGTGATAGGTTAGTAAGTTTTGTTCTTGAACCTTTAATGAAATTGATTAAATTAGAATTTAATTTTAAAATAAATAGTTGAGGGACTAAAATGCTAAATAATTAGTTTGTATGGACTTATATGAGCAAGAAGTATATTCGGCCCTTAAGAAATGAACTCAAATTACATGTATTTTGTGTTTTGTACTTTAGGGACTAAATTGCAAAAGTTGTAAATGTTAGGGTAAAATGGTAAATTGCATAATTATGAGTTTTTGGATTAAATTGAATAAAAATGTATTTGAATGAGTTCAATTTGAAATTATTTAGATCAAGAACAAAAGGAAACGGGTCTAGATCGGGGAAAGGCAAAGTTGAACGAATAGTCGAACAACATTAATCCGACAATTTCTGAGGTAAGTTTTAAGCGATAGAGTTAAATTGAATTTATACTATAATATATGTCTAAGTTGAATGGTGGTGAGTTTAATTATAATACATTGCCGAATGTATAAATGAAATTTGTAAATGATAGCCGAATGTGATGTTACTTGGATGTTGTAATTATGTGCATGAAATATGTATTTATGATAGTGATACCTTAGATATGAAAAATGCTATAATGGAATTTGAACATACTCAAAGGAATTATTGATGGCTTGATATGGTCTAGGCCGAATGTAATATAGGACTTGGGATATTGAAACATTATGTTATACATAGATGTATGTGCTTATGTGTGAAGTGTGGATTTGATTCTATATATGAAAGTGTTTGGACGGATGAATGACAGGTTATGAAAGGCACTATGTGTGTGGAATATTAAAGTAACGGCACTATGTGTGCGATACGTTACAGAGATTTGTCACATGTGTACGGAATATTGAAGTAATGACACTATGTGTACGATACGTTACGGAGATTTGGCACTGTGTGTGCGGATTATTAAAGTAACGGCACTGTGTGTGCGATATGTTACTAAATTCTCTGAGACAGATATACAAATTTGATTTTTTTTTAAGTACTTGATCTATTAATGTTATACGAATAATATAATGTTTGAGTATGAAATTTTATATTATGCTCGAGAAATTAAGGTTGAAAAGAGTAATAACCTAGAGGTATGCTTTTCTATTTGTAAACTGCTCGTGATTTATGGTGGCTTGAAATGTAAGTAGGAAATTGTTAAGTAGAAGAGGCACATGCAGGTTTTTCTATTATAGGTGGTGGTGTTTGGATAAATATATGTATATATATATATATACACCTATTTATACATGTTTAATATGTTGATTCGAAATCTATTTTAGTATATTGATTATTCGGCAAAGATGATGAAAATGGAACAATTTATTTTTTTAAATCTTGTCAAAATGTATATGTGAGTTAAATGCTTAAAACTTACTAAGCTATGTAAGCTTACTTCGTATTGGGTTGTTTCTGTATTGTAGATCTCTTTTAGGGTTTCAACTCGTGCTCGGGAACATCTTTGAAGTTCATCATACTATCAACGAAATTTTGGTATCTATTTTTGTATATAAACTTTAAGTCTATGGCATGTATAGTCTAAACTATTTTTGAGTTAGATTGGACAAGGACTATATGAATGTAATTTGGCCATGCGAAAATGGCTTTATATTTAAGTTAGTGTTAATTGTCATGCTCGGGATGTTGTATATGTGAGTGCATATTCAATTATGTTATAAACTCATTTTGGTAGGTGTGTTTCCATGAGTCCACGTATGGCATATTATTCATATAGTACTACCGAAATTTGATGAATGACTTATAGGTTAGCTTAGAAAGTATTTCATGTTATGCTATAAGTGAAATCGATTTATTTATGATTTAGTGAAAACAAACTTGTTATACATATTCGGGCATTACATTATTTAATTGGAAACTTTACAATTTCTTTGAATGTAATGTTTAGCTGAGGTGTGCTTATGATTATATGTTTACATATATGAATGATCATTTCTAAATGTGATAAGTGATTTTGGGTTAAGTGAGTTGTATTGTTATTTGTGTTTAAGTTATGCTCTAATGTGAGATAAGTTGATAGGTAAAGAATATAAACATATGTGATATTAAAATAGGGAGTATACATGATTAAAAGTGTAAAAAATGTGAAATAATGGTATATGCTTGAATGTTTTGTTGATACTAGAAAGGTAATGACTATTAAATACCATTTATCTATCCGGCCATTGCTTTAAAATGACCATTTGAATAGTGAATTGCTAGTTGATTATATTAGTTATTATCTGACATGTTAAAGATATTATTCGTGATATGCAAGTTGATGTTCTGAGATTAGTAGAGTTATACATGTTTATTCGAAATATTATGAAATGGTACGCATTGATCAAAGTAATAGTGGTGATTGAATGCATTGACTTATATTGGTTTAGTAATGCCCGAAACTCTAATCTGGCGACGGATACGGGTTAGGGGTGTTACAGAGGTGCAAAGAGCTTGGCAAACAGCCTTGTTCTTGTCCACATGGGTAGGCATACGGGCGTGTGTCTAGGCCGTGTGTGACACACGATCAAGCCATGGGCGTGTGCCCAGACCACGTGAAGTCTGCATCTTGAAATTGGAATTTGAATTGTCACACGGTTGAAGCACACGGGCGTGCCCAGGCCGTGTGGATTAATCAGAGGCGACAACGGTCCAGCCATATGGGCGTGTGTCTAGGTCGTGCGACTCAAGTCAGTGTCGACCACGGGCGTTGAACACAGGCGTGTGAGATGATACACGAGTGTGTCTTCTAGTCCACGGACGTGTGACCCCTGTTTAGGTGACATTTTTCTAAATGTGTCAAAGTTTCCGATATATGTCCGACATTTTTCGGTGATTAGTACAAGGCCCTATAGGCCCATTATAAAGAAATTAGATGTAAGATTGAAAATCTTTGAATTTGGAAATGAAATTGCTAACTCAAAGTTATATGACCAAGTGAGTCGACTCAGGTAATGCCTCGTGCCTAATTCTGGTACATGATATGGGTAAGGGGTGTTACACGTGTCCTTAGACCAGCACGGGCGTGTGGCCCCTGTTTTGTTGAAAAGTTTCTTGTGTTCATAAAAGTTCCCGAAATTGTTCCAAAACCTCTCGAAAGTATGTTTAGGGCCTCCTAGGCCGGGTATGTGCAAGCGATGGGTTTAAATGAACTTTTTTAACCCTATTCGAGTTGTTTAAGCAAGATTAGCTAGGTAATGCCTCAAACCCTATTCTGACTTGCATACGGGTAATGGGTGTTACATTTATTGGTATTAGAGCTATAGTTTAGTCAGTTCTAGGACTAACGTAGTGTAAGTACGAGTCTAGCTATACATGCCATATATAAGAGTGTCTGAGTAATGATAGTGTGATGGCTCCTGACATATAAAATCGTGTTTTATGTAGTATATGGATTCTGATCCAGACCGAACTGCAGCCGATGATGCTGCGAGTAACGCGTCGGCTCCCACTCAAGGGACCGCACCAGGTAACATTAGACTCGAGACCTTGGGTCAGAGGGAAGAGGCTCGAGAAGCCTTTCTCCACATGATGAGCAATTGGTATACTGAGTATACCCGAGCAAATCCTAATGCTCAACCCCCTCCACCCCCACCAATTCCTCAACCCGCTCCAGTAGCTCCTCAAGTGGTTAAGGTGGTGAGAAGAGAAAGGCCGCCAGTGGATAAGATCCAAAAGTAAAGAGCCGAGGAATATCGGGCAAATAAGGACGATGACCTGGAGAGAGCGGAATTTTGGCTCGAGAATACCATCAGAGTATTCGATGAGTTATCGTGCACGCTTGAGGAGTGGTTAAAATGTGTGGTATCTCTCCTAAGAGATTTAGCCTACCAATGGTGGAACACCCTAGTGTCAGTGGTGCCAAGAGACCGATGGTGGAACACCCTAGTGTCGGTGGTGCCAAGGGAGAGAGTTGGCTGGGAATTCTTATAAGAGGAATACCATACCGAAAGAAGTACATCAGCCAGAGGTTCATCGACCACAAGAGGAAGGAGTTCTTGGAACTGAAGCAAGGCCGTATGTCAGTGACTAATTACGAACGAGAGTTCGTAAGGTATAGCAAATATGCTCGGGAGTGCGTGTCTACCGAGGTATTCATGTGCAAGAGGTTTAAGGACGGACTGAATGAGGACATCCGTTTATATGTTGGAGTCCTAGAACTAAAAGAATTTGTAGTGTTGGTAGTTAGAGCCTGTAAAGTCGAAGAGTTGGCTAAAGAGAAGAGAAGAGCTGAGAATGAGTCTCATGACTCGAGGGAGGCAACTAAATAAGTCTCACCAATCCTCATCTAAGAAATCGAGGGATTTCGCTACTCGATCAGTCACTTCAGCAGAGTTTTCAACCCGAAGTAAAGGCAAGCAATTTTCGGGGTCGAAAGGGCAGACCACATTAGTTGCTAGTGTGGGCAACATCCAACCAAGTAAACCAAAATATCATTAGTGTGGCAGGCGCCATTCTGGTGAGTGTCGAGCTAATGAGAAAGCTTGTTTCAGATGTGGGTCCTTAGACAACTTTATCATAGACTACCCCGAGGTGGGCGAGAAAGAAAAGCCTCAGAATTCAAGATCGGGAAGTACTGCTAGGGGAAGACCACTGAGAAACCCGAAACATGAGATGGGTAGCAAGGACCCATCTAGAGAGCAAGCTGCTAGAGTCGAGGGTAGATCACCGACGAGAACATATGCCATTCGTGCTCAAGAAGAGGCATCTTCCCCCGACGTAATCACGGGTACCTTTTCTCTCCATAATAATCATATTATAGCTCTAATTGATCCGGGATCTACCCACTTGTACATATGCATGAAATTAGTCTCTAGCATGAGCATGCCTATAGAGTCTACCGAATTCATCATAAGAGTGTCTAATCCCCTAGGCAAGTGCGTGTTGGTTGATAGAGTTTGCAAAGGTTGCCCTTTGATGATCAAGGGTCATTGTTTCCCGGTTGACCTTATGTTGTTGCCATTTGATGAGTTTGATGCCATCCTTGGGATGGATTGGTTAGTTACTCATGGAGTAATTGTGAATTGTGGGGAGAAGTATATTGAGTTGAGAGATGAAAATGGTAATCTTATTTGTGTTGAATTAGATAAGCTAGATAGGTCACCAGTAGTGATATCAACTTTGTTGACTAAGAAGTATTTAAGGAAGGGATATGAGGCCTACCTTGCCTTTGTGTTGAACACTAAAGAGACTGATATGAGAATTGAGTCGGTACCCACAATGTGCGATTACCCGGATGTCTTCCCGGAAGAGTTGCCAGGGCTACCTCCGGTTAGAGAGATTGAATTTGGAATTGAGTTAGCTCTGGGTACTACCCATATTTCTATTACTCCATATAGAATGGCTCCAACTGAGCTAGAAGAGCTAAAAGCACAGTTACAAGAACTAACGGATAAAGGTTTCGCAAGGTCGAGTTACTCCCCGTGGGGTGCTCTCGTTTTATTCGTGAAAAAGAAAGATGGTTCCATGAGACTATGTATAGATTATCGGCAGCTCAACAACGTAATTATGAAGAACAAGTATCCATTGCCGAGGATCGACGATCTATTCGATCAATTGAAGGGAGCCACGGTATTTTCCAAGATAGATTTGAGGTCAAGGTACTATCATCTGAGAGTCAAGGACTCGGATGTACCGAAAACCGCATTTAGGACTAGGTATGGCCACTATGAATTTTTGGTCATGCCTTTTGGTCTAACGAATGCCCCTGCGATCTTCATGGATTGGATGAATCACATTTTTCGGCCATACTTGAATAAATTTGTCGTGGTCTTCATCGACGACATACTGATCTATTCTCGAGATGAGAACAAACATTCCAAGCATTTGAATGTGGTTCTGCAAGTTTTAAGAGAAAAACAATTGTATCCCAAATTCAGTAACAGTGAATTTTGGCTCAAGGAAGTGGGATTTTTGGGGCACATTGTCTCGGGAGACGGGATTAGAGTCGACCCAAGTAAGATTTTAGCAATTGTTGAAAGGAAACCGCCGAGGAGCGTAACTGAAGTAAGGAGTTTTCTAGGCCTAGCCAGCTACTATAAGCATTTTGTCAAGGGGTTTTCCATGATAGCTACCCTGATGACGAGGATTTTGCAAAAAGATGTGAAGTTCGATTGGACAGAAAAGTGTCAACAGAGTTTTGAGAAACTGAAGACACAGTTGACTGAGGCTCCAGTTTTGGTGCAACCTGAGCCGGGAAGAGAACTTTTGGTTTTTAGTGACGCGTCCTTCAATGGATTTGGTTGTGTACTTATGCAAGAGGGTAAAGTAATTGCATACGCCTCTAGGCAACTAAAGCTGCACGAGAAGAATTACCCGACTCATGATTTAGAGTTGGCCTCAATCGTATTTGCGTTAAAAATTTAGAGGCATCATTTGTATGGTGAAAGGTGTCGGATTTTCACCGACCATAAAAGCCTAAAATATTTGATGACTCAAAAGGAATTGAATTTGAGGCAACAAAGGTGGTTAAAGCTGATTAAGGATTACGAGTTAGTAATTGACTACCATCCGGGAAAGGCGAACGTAGTCGCCGATGCTTTGAGCAGAAAATCATTGTTTGCACTAAGAGCCATGAGTACTCAGATGACTTTGTTGGATGATGGTTCTGTTTCAGCTGAATTGAGGGCTAAACCATTGTTTCTCCAAGAGATTTGTGAAGCTTAGAAAGATGATAATAGTTTGCAAGCCAAGAAAGTTATATGTGAGTCGAACGTTGAGTTAGACTTTCGAGTAAATCCTGATGGATGTCTAACATTTTGAGATCGAGTCTGTGTACCCAGGAATGACGAGCTTATTCATAAAATTTTGCATGAAGCGCATAGCAGGTGTTTGAATGTACACCAGGTAGCACAAAAATGTTCAATGATTTGAGGAAATGGCATTGGTGGCTTGGGACGAAGAGAGACATTTCCGAGTTTGTATCGAGATGCCTGACTTGTCAGCAAGTGAAGGCTAAACACCAAGTATCCTCGGGTTTACTCCAGCCCATTATGGTTCCTAAGTGGAAATGGGAACGTATTACCATGGACTTTGTGACGAGCTTACCGTTGACTCCAAAGAAGAAAGATACAGTATGGGTAGTGGTTGATAGACTCACAAAGTCAACCCATTATACCAGTGCGAGTCGACTATTTGCTTGATAGATTGGCAGACTTGTACATGTCAGAGATAGTAAGACTCCATGGTGTACCATTGTCGATCATTTCGAATAGAGATCCAAGATTCACGTCACGATTTTGGAAAAAGTTGCAAGAGGCCATGGGCACGAAATTGAGTTTTAGTATAGCCTTTCATCCACAAATCGACGGGCAGTCGGAGAGGGTAATTCAGATACTCGAGGACATGCTTCGATGTTGTGTTTTAGAATTCCAAGGTAATTGGGAGAAACACTTACCGTTAGTGGAATTTGCCTACAACAACAGTTTTCTGTCAAGTTTGAAGATGGCGCCTTATGAGGTATTGTATGGGCATAAGTGTCGAACGCCCTTGTATTGGTCAGAACTCAAAGAGAAATAGATTCACGGGGTGACTTGGTTAAGGAAATTGAAGAGAAGGTGAAAGTGATACGTGACTAGCTGAAAGTCGCCTCAGATTGAAAAAAGTCCTATTTGGATTTGAAAAAGGAAAGAGTTGGAATTCAGAGTCAGTGATAAAGTGTTCTTCAAAGTGTCACCTTGGAGGAAAGTCCTTAGATTTGGCCGAAAGGGCAAATTGAGTCCACACTTATCGAACCTTATAAAGTTACCAAGAAGATAAGACCGGTAGCTTATCGGTTGGCCTTACCACCAGAGCTGGAAAAGATTCATGACGTCTTTCACGTATCCATGTTGCGCCGATACCGTTCAGACCCTTCACATGTCATAGTGCTGACAGAGGTAGAGATACAACCAGAATTGACTTATGGTGAAGAGCCGGTTAGAATCTTAATACGAGAGGTCAAGCAGTTAAGAAACAAAAACATAGCCCTAATGAAAGTTCTATGGCAAAGGCACGGAATAGAAGAGGCTACATGGTAGCCCGAGGAAACGATGAGAAACCAATACCCCAACCTTTTCACCGGTAAGATTTTCGAGGATGAAAATCCTTAAGGGGGGAATTGTACAGCCCGATTTAGGGGCTAGTCGAAATAGTGATCTCAAGATCACTAATCCGAGATTAGGGAAATTTATTTTCATGTTATATTATGAGTCAGAGCATGATAGCATATGTGCATGAGAATTTTGGTGCTTTAATTTTAGCGATTTCATGTTTAATCATGAAAAATGACTAAATCACATAAAGTGTGAAAGTTACATTCTATAACCTAGAGGTACCAAATAGCCATAGATTGGAAATTAGAGGTATTTAAAAGCAATTAGACCCCCCAAGAGTTGCTTGGCCGACCATAGACTAGCAAGGGAGACAATTTTGTCAATGTTGGTCAAGGTGGGTGGTAGTAGGTGGACTAATTTGATTAGTATTAATAAAATAAGGAGAGAAAATATATCATCTTTTTCTCTTTCACTCTTCCACCAAAAATTAGCAGCAAATAGAGGGAAGAAAGCTTCAAAAATTTTAGCACACTCATCTCTTCACAAGTAAGTGTCCTAGTGATCTTTTCTTGAAAATAGTTGTACTTTTGGGACCCCTTAAGCTTAAGCTTTCAAATGAGGGGACTATTGTGCAATATGGTGGACGTCTAGAGTTTTTCTATGAGAGCTATCTTAGTTATTTGCTGCACTTTTATGGGAGAAATTGAGTCTTAGTTGTTAGATGAACAACTTTTGTGAAAGGTGTTGTTTTGAAAACACCTAATTGGACCTTTATGAAAAGGTTACAAATTTGTAGTAATTATGTGAAATGTTGAGTTTTGATGATAGCTATAAAAGTATTAAATGTTCACCTAGGCTTGTTGAAGGAAGAAATGTGATTAGAATTAATTTCCGAGCCTAGGGGCAAAATGGTCATTTTGCCAAAGTCTAGGGGCAAAATAGTAATTTTGCCTAAGTATGATTATTGAATTGCTTTCATTAATGAGGTGATTAAAATGATTTAAATTTCTATTATAGTGCAAGAAGAACTGAGAATCCACCTCGATCGGGGAAAGAACAAAGTCTTGGACTAAACCGACGAGTTAACTCATTTTGAAATCGAGGTAAGTTTGTATGTGATTAATGCTATAATTATGTTAGCATAATTGAGAATGCTTTGTATCCTAATGATGCATGATGCTCTATTAAATTTATGATGAATGAGATGTTGAAGTCTTAGTAGACCATATTGAATATGAAAAGGCTATCATCGAGATATGAAGTAGATAAAGTCCCGTATAAGGCCATGTCCGGGACATGGCCTCGGCACCGAGTTGAGATCTCGTATAAGACCATATTCGGGATATGGCTTCGAAAATGAATATGAAAATCGTATAAGACCATATCTGGGATATGGCATCGATATTAAATTTGAAAATCCATATAAGACCATATCCGGGATATGGCATGGGCATTTAGAGGTGACCCCATGTAAGGCCACCTCGGGGATGTGGCATTGGCTTTGTACCCATCTCAATAACGATGGAAATGCGTCTTAGACTATCCCTAGTGATTAATGGGATAAGTAGATGAGTTTAGAAGTAGAAATGAGAATTGTACTAAGTCATGTGAATGAGTAAATACAGGTATTCGTGAATGAGTCACGAAGAAATGATTACTATGTGCGGCACGGTATGTGCTAAATAAGGGCAATCATAAGTAAGTATGTTAAAAAGCCTTTGACTCATGAATAGATTGTTAATGCCATGGATGGATTATATTATGAGCTTATTATTGCTATTTATTTCCATGCAAACTTACTAAGCTTCATGCTTACCCCTTTCATTGCCCTTCTTTCTTATAGTATTGCCAAGATAACTCGAGGATCGTGGACGTAGGAGTTCAAAAATCACACTATCGACATCACTTTGGTATAACAATTTAGACTTATTTTGAGTATGGCATGTATAGGGCTCGAGTATTTTGTTAGGTCGTAATTGTTGGCCAAAGTGTTGGCTTTGTAAGATATTGAAACCCTTTTTGTAATGGTCTATTAAGTTAGGCCGAGACTTGACAAATTCTTATGCTTAATGAAACTGATTTTCCTAAAAGTGTGTACACTTGTGTATGGATGTTAAATTGAGTTTTTAAGTGTGCCTTAAGGCTATAAATTATGTTGTATTGAGTTGGTGTAAGCATGTGTGTCTCTGTCGAGTGGCTCAAAGGCCACTTTGAAGTGTGCCTGGGCAGGTTACACGGCCGTGGCACACGGGCGTGTCGGGTGGTCATGTGGTTAAGTCAGAATGACAAGGTTTGGCACATGGGCTAGGGTCACGAGCATGTTAAGGCCGTGTAAATTTAGCCAGTGTCAACCACGGGTGAAAGCCACGGGCATGTCTTAGGGGAACACGGGCGTGTCCTTAGACCAGCACGGGCGTATGGCCCCTGTTTTGTTGAAAAGTTTCTCGTGTTCATAAAAGTTCCCGGAATAGTTCTGAAACCTCTCAGAAGTATGTTTAAGGCCTCCTAGGCCGGGTATGTGCAAGCGATGGGTTTAAATGGACTTTTATAACCCTATTCGAGATGTTTAAGCAAGATCAGCTAGGTAATGCCTCAAACCCTGTTCCAGCTTGCATATGGGTAAGGGGTGTTACACGTGTGGCTGAATTTGTAGATTTTAGTCGGTAATCACACAAGCGCGTGTTCCGGACACACGACCATGTCCTGTAGGCACACGAGCGTATGAGACTTTCACACGATTGTGTCTGCCCTGCACTTTGTTTTATCAAATTTGGACAGAGAGTTACACATGCTGCTCACACGGCTATGTAACTGGGTTACACGGGCGTGCGCAGCTTGCACACAATCGTGTTGACCACCACACAGACGTGTCGACCACCACACGGCCTAGGCACTTCCACACAGTCGGGGCGCACGGCCCTGTGGCCCTGTTCACCAATTTTTGTTCTGTGTCGCATTTTGACCCGTCTCAATTCTTAGGTAGTCCAAAACTCGTTGAAGCCTTTGTAATGTGTAGGGACTCTACTTTCCACATAGATGCGGGTGTGTGTCCTAACTCATGTGTGACTTGTGTGTGTATGGTATTGATTGAATGGATGTGTGCTCTTAAAGGCGTTAGTCGAATGCCTATGTGCTCTTGTCAATGTTAGGTGGATGTGAAAGTGTACTTATTGTTATGTTGTCGAATATTCCTATGAGCATTGCTTCTGTTAGTTTGTATGTGCTATAAGCATGTCTTTGTTCACTGTGTCTGTATACAAATAAGTATGATTGATTTTAGCATGCATAAAAATTGGGGTTTTGGTTGTGAAAAGAATGCAGTTTGTTCTGGGCAGTTCTAACTGCAATTCTTTTGTACAGCGGCTTACCGTACTGTACTATACACATGCTAGCTCAGCTGCATAACATTACTTTAATGGCATAGTTCCACATTACGTGGTGTGTAGGGTGGATGAGCCTTTTATGGTTCTATATGGTGTGCAAGGTGGACGGGCCTTCTGTAGCCCTTATGTGGTGTACAGGGTGGACGAAGTGGTGTTTGGTTGGTGGGGTGGGTTTTGTTTTTCACTCGTTACATTCGATGTCCATCTGAACATATGTTTGATTGTATGAGCATTGGAATATGGCAATATGGACAATGTTATAATAAATATGTAAATGAATGTGTGATTTGGTATGCGTTGAGTACACTTTCTGTACATTGTATTACTGATTTGAGTTTGCCTTGGTATGTGATTCGTATGCGCGCATCTGGAACAATCAGTGTGTTATTCCATTTCGTAGTTGGTTTCTAGTTTTCGAACTCACACTGAGCTCGCGTAGCTCACACCCTTAGTTTTTTTCCTTTCAGGTACTCTCGTGTTCTGAAGTTGGACTCGGCATGCCGAATGTGTAATAGCCCGGTTTTAGCTAAATCAAAACAATAGCTTTGAAACCACAAATCCGATGTCAAAAAATTATTTTGATATTATTTTATGTGTTTACAGCATGATAGAATTATTATGTGAAATTTTCTTAAAGAAATTTTACTGTTTAAATGCTTAATTCGGAAAAAAAGACTAAATCGCGTAAAATGCAAAAGTTGCATTCTACTTGCTAAAGGTGTCAAATAGCTTTGGTTTTAAAAATGGTGGCCTTAAATGGTAATTAAACCATTTGAATGGTGAGTGGACAAGTTTGGACAACCATTAAGTGATTTTTATGTTATATAATTAAGGTTAATTTTGGTACTTTTGAATTATACATATATAGTATATGGCATGTATAGGCTAGATGTGGTATTTTGGTTGTGATCATAGCCATGAGATTTGGCTTGTAAATGATGTTAATATTGATGTGTGTTTGGTTATTAGAAATGGTTGTTAATGACTTTTGTAAGATGTTTATTATGCCTTGTGAGATGGAATGTTTTGGCATGGTTGTAACCAAGATCATGTTGTTTTGGTATATATTTGAGTAAGTGAAATGGTTGTATTTGTCTAGCATGAATTGTGCATGAATTGGGATTGGTTTGGCTGCCCTTTATGTATAAAAATGGTACTATTTTGCCTTGTGTAGGTGCATTGAAGTTGGGATGGCAAATTGGCCTTGCAAATGGCCTATTGTTGTCCACACGAGCGGAGACACGGGCGTGTGTATCAGCTGTGTGTGACACACGGTCATGTTACACAGCCGTGTGTCCGCTGGTGTTGAAATTGAATTGAAGTCAGTATGCTCCACACAGTCTCACACTCGGGCGTATAACTGGTCGTATGGTACAAGTCAGTATACCCCCTAATTGGCACACGACCTAGCACACGGGTGTATGACCTGGTCGTGTTGGATAAGCCAATATACCCTATAGGTTTGGCACGGCCTAGCACATGGTCTGGCACACGGGCGTGTGTGGCCATTTCGAAGGGCACATGAACTAGAAACACGAACGTGTGGTTGGTCGTGTGACCCAAATCAGTATGTATACCCTATTTCCACACTGCCTGAGACACGAGCGTGTTTGGAGCCGTGTGAGGCACACGGTTTGTTCACACGGGCGTGTGACCCCTGTATGGTTGAAATTTTTCTAAGTTACCAAAAATTTTCTTATGTTATCGGTTTAGTCTCGAACCACTTCTAAAGCATGTTTAAGGCCTCTTAGGCCCTTATATGGGACAATGTGTTTATGACTAAATAGTATTTGAGTATGAATGCATAAATATATAAGTTATGTATGTTAAATGATGTGTATTAATCGATAATACCTCGTAACCCTACTCCGACGACGGATACATTTTAGGGGCGTTACATTTTATTGGTATCAGAGCTACAATTTAGTCGATTCTAGGACTAACGTACTGTGTGTGAGACCATGTAGAGCATACTGACTTCAATTCAATTTCAACACTAGGGGACACACAGTCGTGTAACATGACCATGTGTCACACACGGCTGATACACACGCCCGTGTCTCCGCCCGTGTAGACAAAAATAGGCAATGCAAGACCAATTTGCCACCCCAACTTCAATGTACCTACACAAGGCAAAATAGTACCATTTCCATACACAAAGGGCAGCCAAATCAATCCCAATTCATGCATAATTAATGCTATACAAATACAACCATTTCACTTACTCGAATATATACCAAAACAACATGATCTTGGTTACAACCATGCCAAAACATTCCATCTCACAAGGTATTATAAACATCTTACTAAAGTCATTAACAACCATTTCTAATAACCAAACACACATCAATATTAACATCATTTACAAGCCAAATCTCATGGCTATGATCACAACCAAAATACCACATCTAGCCTATACATGCCATATACTGTATATGTATAATTCAAAAGTACCAATATTAACCTTAATTATATAACATAAAAATCACTTAATGGTTGTACAAAATTTTCCACTCACCATTCAAATGGTTTAATTACCATTTAAGGCCACCATATTTAAAAACCAAAGCTATTTGACACCTTTAGCAAGTACAATGCAACTTTTACATTTTACGCGATTTAGTCTTTTTTATCGAATTAAGCATTCAAATAGTAAAATGTCTTTACGAAACTTTCACACAATAATTATATCATGCTGTAAACACAAAATAATATTAAAATGATTTTTTCAATATCGGATTTGTGGTTCCAAAATCACTGTTCCGATTTAGCTAAAATCGGGCTGTTATAGACGGTCTAGGAGAGAGACGTTTTAAAACAAGCTGTTAAGTTTTTCTTTTCAATTCTTATTTTGTTAAATTGTTTTAGGCTGTAAATAATTATAAGAATTGTGGTATAGGTTTTATTTTGGATTTTTGCAAAGTTCTATTTTGGATTCAATTTTGGAAACTACGGAATTATTTTTCTGAATGTTTTTAACGCAAATTAGTTTTACCGTTTGAAATGAGATTTCGGTAATTCATTTTGTAAACTGCTTTTAGATCACTTCGGTGATCAATGTAACCTCCGGTATTCGGTCTACACTTCTAGGTTGGGTTCTAGGGTCCTATATTTCATGAGTTTAGAAACCAAATTAAGTCCTTTTGGATCTTTTACTTAGTGAAACATGCATTTTACTGATCATATTAAACTAAGGTTTCTTAGTTATTATCTGACGTAACAGGGACAATTAAGTTTGAAACTGTTTAATCACATAAACCTAAAAACTATGCAAGATAATAGAGCTAACTAAAGATATTATGAACCTCTAGCTTAGTCGGGCTTAATGATCTAAATTGAGCATTGAATTTTTCAATTATGTGTCTATTAATCATCATCTAGTTAGCATCACTCAGCTAACCGAATGCATCCAATCACGTATGAATGAAGTACATCTTGATTTTAATTGAAAATATGATCGATTGATGCACAAACATGGTAAACATGAATCAAACAAATATTATTGAATTAACATAATCATCTTAGCTAAACATAATTAAGTTATCATTGTTGATTGCAAGATCAATAAACACTTAGCAAGCATGCTTAAATTAAACAACAAGGAGGAAATAGTAAACTATAATTCAATTCAGCAGCCTTTCGAATCTTTCTAACTAAGGTGTTTCTCCGATCTGTCCGTTGCTCCTTTGCTAAGGGTTTCTCAAGGTGGTCAGCCAAGAGATGGTCTTGTCAAGGCTTTTGTTGGCTAAAGAATGGAAGGGAAAATGGAGTGGCTAGGGGTTGGGAAAAAGGAAAGGTAAATGGAATGAAAGAAAAGAATGTAGAATGAGAGATGTGTTATGAATGAAGGGATGAGTAGTGTGGTATTTATAGGTGAAGTTGAGGGTGAAGTTTACTAAAAATAGAGTATAAATCCCCCCATCTTCTCCATTGCATGGTCGGCCACAAATTGTAGAAAGGAAGGAGGTTTGGTTGATTATTTCAAACGTAAAATCATGTTATAATTAGCATAGAGTGGACGGTTTCAAAGGCATAGTTTGTGTGTCAATTTCTGATTAAATTGCAACTGCAGGGACCTCCAATAAAATATCCCAAAGATTATTTTTGGGCAGCCATATGCTTGTGCCAAAATTGGGTTTGACTCCCCTTTCTTGGATGGTTTCATGATCTAAAAATTAATCAGACATGCCCACTTTGTAACACACTTTAACTGGGTCAAATTAGCATCCTTATGACCCAATTTGCATGGTATTACCGACCAAGTAAGGTGTATGTGTCCATGTCCATGCATTTTTATGGTAATCTCATCTTCCATGGACCCACTGCATAATAGAAATCACATATTAATAATTAATATGAAAATAATATAATTTATGCACAAAAATCATGTAATAAAGCATAATTTTGCATACTTTATAAATTCATGTCTCCTATTAACATTTAAGCAAAATCCACTTAATTTATTAAAAATTACTCAAGATTAATATAATTATTAAGTCAAAAAGTGGTAAAAATATATAGAAAAATCCTATATAATTTCAAGTTTACACAACATGAGCCTTGAGTTTTTTGACTTGACCCTTTTTTCTTTCATTGGGGACAATCAAACTTGATGTGTCCCAGCTTCTTGCATTTATAGCATATGATAGAGTCATTCTCCTTGATAGATTCAACCTTGATTCCTTCATTCTTTTGGAATTTTCTGTTTCTATTGGACCTTATAAACTTCTTGAATCTCCTAGCAAACATGGTCATCTCTTTGTCCTTTTCCACCTTTTCACTTGATTCACTATCTTCAGTGGTGGTAGATTTGAGAGCGACACCAACCTTTTTCTTCTCATTCTTAGCTTCTTCTACCCTTTCATTGAGCCTCATCTCATGTGTAAGTAAAGAATTGATGAGCTCATCTGTAACAGCCCGGTTTAGACCCTAGTCGAAATAGTGGTTTTGAGACAACAAATTTGATGTCAAAAACATATTTTAATATTATTTTTCGTGTTTACAGTATGTGATTGAGCATGTGTGAAAATTTTATCGGTCGTGTGCTTAATTTGCAAAAAGGACTTAATCACATAAAATGCAAAAGTTGTGTGCTGATTGTTAAAGTACTTATTTGGCAAGGCTTATTAAATGATAAGTCCTTATGTTGTAATTAGACCTTTGATAGTGGAGATGGACAAAAATGAGCTTATATTAGTTGAAATTAGATGTTATACATTAAGGGTAAAATGGTAAAATGTCAATTAAGTTAATATTTATAAAACAAACATGAAATTAGTGGCATTAGTGTTCATCTTCCACTGAAATTGAGAAAGAAAATAAGGTTTTGAAGCTTCTTTGATTTCGGCACATTCATAGCTCAATCGGGTATGTGTTTTTGATCGGTTTTTAATGATTTTTACGTTTTTATGATCGTTGCTTTATGTTCTATCAAACCCATGCTTTAATTTTAGAATTTGATGAAGAATTTGAGATGTGCCATTGATTAATATGTGAGCTTTGTGATGATAGTTGGTGGAATATGAAAGTTTAATGTTGGGCTAACATAGTTTGTATTTGAATTTTTGATAAAATTGGCTATTTTGGGCTAAATTATGAAAATGAGAAATTGGAGGACTAAAATGTGAAATAAATGAAATATGTGGGCTTGTATGAGCTAGGGGAAAATTTGGCTAAGCATGTATAAATGGAAATTTTGTGTATTTTGTGATTTTATGAAATATGGACTAAAGTGTTGAAAGGTGAAAATGTGAGGGCTATTTTGTAAAATGCCCTAAATATGTGTGTTTGGACTAAATTGAATGATTTGGTGATTGAATGAGTTAAATTTGAATATGTATAGATCCAGAAAAGAGAGATTTGGATTGATATCGAGGCAAAGATGAAGTGCTCAATTAATCAACCTGTTTTGTTAATTCAATGTCTGAGGTAAGTTCGTGTATAATACGAATCGTTTAAATTCATATCTATGTGTTATGAAATGAATGAATATGTGGTTATTGAATTAGAAATGCTATATGTGGAATTGAGAAATGTAGCACTAAGTGTGCGTGATTAGAATAAAGACAGAGGTGTATAGCACTGTGTGTGCGAAGTAAAGGAAGCCTCGGGTATAGCAATTGGCACTGTGTGTACGATACCGAGTTAAATTCAGTTTAATATAAAGGCACTAAGTGTGCGATGATATTAAAGCTTCGGCTAAGAATTTGGCACTAAGTGTGCGAATAAATTGAACGAATAACGAAGATTTACTGAAATGTAGTATCGAGCATTAAGTAGCAAGAATGATTGTTAACTAGGTGTTGGCAAAGGTATGTTCGGAACCTATATGGTTGATGATATTGTTTATGGACAAATAGTTAGTTGTGTAAACATATGGCTAGGGATGATATTGTGTATTATTGTGAATATATCTAAGTGATGGTTTATTTTGTATATTGATATTGTATTATTGAGTTATATGTATTATATAATGAACTTACTAAGCTTTTAAGCTTACTGTGTGAAATGTTTCTTTATTTTACAGTGTTTTTAAAGCTAGCTCAGATCCAGGAATCATCAGCGACTCAATCACACCATCGGCTATCTATTTTGGTACTTTTGGAAGTTGTAAATACTTTATATATGACATGTATAGGCTAGTAGATATGGCATGTTTTGAAGTGTATAAGCTTTGCCATTTGATATGGCTTGGAAGTTGAATGATGTTGGTTCATATGTGTGGGTTATGTGAATGATAGTTATGGTATGAGTTAGTGAAAATGGATATGTATGTTTCATGCTTAAATTGGTTGATGAGCAATGTAGTTTAAATGTGAACTTGTGGTATGGATTACATGATGCTTGACTTATATGATTTGGGATGTAAAATTGGTATTTTAGATGGATATATTTGAGTTGAAATTGAGTATGGAAATAGATGGTGTTGTTGATGAATAATTGGTGCATATATTGGTATGTTTTGGATGCCATTTAAGGTACAAATGCATATGGTTTGATGCTTGTAGGTGATCCTACGTGTGGGTGGCAAGTTTGGCCTTGCAAATGGCCTATACTTGCCCCCACGTTTGAGCACACAGGCTTGTGGCTCGACCGTGTCTTTCGAGTTTGTAATTCAAAACAAGTCAGACTCGCACACGGGCTAGACACACAGGCGTGTGATTGGCCGTGTGATGCAAGTCAGCGTCGACCACGGGTGAGGCACACGGGCGTGTCTCAGGCCATGTAGACAAGTCAGTATGTATGCCCTGTTTTGCCACGGCTTGGACACATGGTCGTGTCCAAGGCCGTGTGAGGCACATAGCCTACCCACACGGACGTGTGACCTCTATAACTTTAAAAAAATGTTTGATTTTATGAAAAATTTGTATGTGTTCGGTTTAGTCCTGACCCTTTTCTAACATGTGTTTAAGGTCTCGTATACCACATTAAGGGACTATATGCTTATGTTTTGATATGTTTGAATGATGATTGACTTTGTGTTGTAAAATGATTATAAATGTTCCAGATTGATCGGTAATGCTTCTTAACTCTAAACCGACTACGGTTACGGGTTAGGGGTGTTACTGTAAGAGTATGCCCAAAGATCAATCATGAGATGGTTGTAATAACATACTTAATTTACCATGTTTATTAATATAAAGCGTTGTCATTATTATTTCAGTTTTTCTTTCTGTGTGTATAGATAAACTGTTTTATAATAATGTCCTGAGAATAATATGATTATTCTTAAAAGATCCTTAGTCGAGTATTATTGTTGACTAGGACAACAATAATGCATTAAGACTAACATGTAGTTGATTGATGATAAAGAGTTGTCATTGATATGGAGTGTCAAAATCAATGCATGAATATGTATGTTAGAGAACAACATATTGGATTGACCCGCTATGAGTATGTTTCTTGGATTATTATGTAATTGTCACAACATTACTCATAGTGATTAATATGTATATGATCCTCAGACTTGAGATCATCATTATCCCAGCATCGTGAGTTGTATATTTTAGTACAGTCAAACGTACACCGTAACAGGTTGTTCTATAAAGGCTGATGTTGGATATACCACAATCTATGTAGAGGGATATGATTGATCAATAAAGGATAAGTCCCTCCTACATAATAGGAGTAATATCTTAGGCCACTTGATTGAGTGAGACTAGAAATGCATGGCCATGCTCAAATAAGTTGATATGAGATGTCATACTAATTTGTATATCATAGTCTACTCAAGATATCAAGAAACATGAGATGGACTATACAAGTGTGACTATCCCATAACTTGTATCCGTTCCAGAGATAAAGGACTTAAGGATTAATGCATGAAAGGTTAATCACAAAAGATTATGTCGAATCATGATTTCTTGTAACTTAGGTAGCAATGATGCATTGCTAGATGCCACTCATTGTCAGTGACAATAGAATCGTTCTAGTATTACAGCTAACGTTGCAAGAACCTACAGGGTCACACCCTATGGTTGAAATGAACGGAATAAAATATAGTTGGTATTGTGCTTGGTTGTCACATAAATTAAATTAATTAAATAATTAATTTAATTGGGCAATCAAATATTGAACATATTATATGTACAAGGATGTTGTACACATAATGATAACATAATTTTATTAATATATGAATTTGATTCATATATAAATTCAAATAAATATAGTTTACCGAAATCCTTATTATAATTAATGTAATTATAAGTTTCGGATATAATTAATGTAATTATAATTTTCAGTTAAAAACTTTATTGTATTTATTTAATCTTATAATACATTCAAGAGATACCAATTATAAAAGGCCCAATTAAAAGGATACCAATTATAAAAGGCCCAATGAAAAAGACACCCATTATAAAAGGTATTAAAAGGAGACAAAGCAAAAGATGGAAAACCCTAAGTGATTGCTTGTTAGGTCTAGCAGCCGTCAAGCAAATAAACCTCCAAAACAGTTTTGGAGATTTCTTCCGTTCATAGTCAAACCGGGTGGATTACGTAGAGGCCGACATCGGACAAGGTTGTGGCTTGATTCGATAGTAGATCAAAACTCTTATTGCCAAGGCGTCGCTGTCTACTCAGATTGAAGTTTTGGTAATTTCGAAACCTTTATTTCACCCCGATTCGTTCCTCACACATGGATTCATGATTTGGATCGCCGGATCTATTTTTATTCTGCTGCGCCATGGGGTACCGACGTTCCAACAGTTACATCATCCAAAGTCAACTTTTCTAAATTCTTTGCTTTTTCAATTGCGGCCACATTGGCTTCCCATGATTTAGGCAAGCTTCAAAGCGTCTTCCTCACAACTTCTTCATTGGGATAGGTCTTTCCATAGGATTTTAGCTCGTTGATGATAATGGTGAATCTATCGGACATAACTTTGATGTCCTCATCAGGCTTCATCTTAAAGGTCTCGTAATTGAGAGTGAGGATTCCTACCTTTTACTTCTTCACTTGGCTAGTTCCATCATGAGTTAACCTTAAGTTTATCCCATATCTCCTTGGCATTCGAACATGATGATACTCTACTATACTTATCCGGACCAAGTGCACAAAAGAGAATGTGCTTAGTCTTGGTTTGAGCTGAATACTCCTTCTATATTCTTCGTTCCATTCTTTCTTACTCTTTGGAGCTAACAGTTCTCCTTCTTGCTTGAGTGGTATTGAAGGGTCATCCATGACAATGTCCCAAACCGTAAGATCATTTGCTTGGATGAATATCATCATCCTTATCTTCCAATATGAATAATTAACATGAGTAAAATAAGGAGACTTGGACATAGATTAAGACTCACCAAGAAAATTTGAGCTTGAAGTAGACATTACTGTAGGAATTGAGTTGATGATTGTTAAGCTTCCTCAAGGATCTCCTCTTTAGTTGTTAACCCGTCTAAAAAAGACTACCTCTGATATCAATTGTTAGCTCAAATAATCAACCGAAATTTCCAAGAGGGGGTGAATTGACTTTTAAAAACTTTGTGAAAGCTAGAGAGAAAGGATAGAAAAATTTGACACAAGAATTTAGAGTGGTTCGGCCCTAATTGCCTACTCCACTACCTTAGCTTTCCACTAATAAGGAGTTTCCCAAACTCACTAATTTAATAACCTTTAAGGACAAGGTTTAATCATACAAACTGCCTTAAGGTTTCTACCCAAACCTTAAGATACAAACTCTCTCAAAGATAAACAAAGAAGCAAACAAAAAAATAATCCTTACAAGATCAATGTGTTTGCAAATTAAATTCAATTACAATGAAGAACACTCGAGCAAATGGAATGGAAATAAAGATCACAAGTGTATGAAAGAAAATTATGGAAATATTTGGCACAAAGGTTGTTTGATTGATCTTTTTGCTTGAATATGCTTTCTTGTTGTTGTAGGATCTTTGGAAGCTGGTATTTATATCCCTTAATTGATTTCCAACTGTTGTGGTTGTTGGAGATATGAATAGAGCCATTGGGGATGTGAAAACCAGTGCATTTAATTCAGCTGCAATAGTGAGTATTGATACCAGCTAAAATGGTATCGATAAATTTTGCATTAAATGCAAAATTTAGTGACCATTGGAGCTAAAATATCGGTACTAGACAAATTTTATCTATATCATATGAAAGGTATCGATAGCGAATCGATAGTTAGCTGAATTTGTGAAAAACATAATGCCAATATGGTACCATTTTTAAAAAGGGTGTTGATAGTTTGAAGATTCAAACTATTGATACTTGGCCAAAAAGTATCGATACTTTTTAACTTGATTTTAAGGTTGATTAAAAAATTTCCTAAAAGTTTTAAGGTAAAGATTCAAAATTTTATCTCTTAGACTTCATTTGAGAAATCATTTGTCAATTTTATTCAACTTTAACTTTTATTCGAAAATACTTTAATTTGTTATATTAAAACATATCATCAAATGAAGCTTAATTTAACATAACTTATCAAATTAAGGTACCATTGTATATATTAACCATTTTATAATTCTCATAATTCTTACTAAATTTAAAATAATTTTCCTTATTTTTTTTATAATTACTTGAAAATTCATGTTTAGGATAAATATGGACAAATGACTATCCTTGTCCAAGTTCAAATGTCGAGATACCTAAATATTAAAAAAAAATACTTAACTATGCAACTTTTCTTATTTAGGTACTAAAAGTTTTTTTTTATCAAAGTAGGTACTTTATTCTATTATCACTTTAGGTATAAACTATTAACTCTCATTAAAAAAAATTCAAACTAATCAAATTATGATACATGACAGTTTTAATTTGTTACCACTTTAGGTACTTAAACTATGTAACTTTTCCTATTAAGTACCTAACTTTTTTATTAAAGTAGGTACTTGAAATTTTATTCTATTATCACTTTAGGTACCAATTGTTAACTCTATTTAAAAATAAAATTCAAACCAATCAAATTGTGACACATGACATTTTTGATCTATTACCACCTTAGGTATTTAAACTATGCAACTTTTTCAATTTAGGTACCTAAAGTTTTCTTTTTTTAGATTAAGTGCCTAAAGTTTTATTTAATTACCATTTTAGGTACCAACTGTCAACTCTTAATAAATAAAGAATTCAAACCAATTAAGTTATGACACATGATATTTTTAGTTAAAAATTGTAAATATTTTTATCCCATACTTAATTTCAACTTTAAACTTGTCATAATTTGATTGGGTTGAATTTTTTTAATGAGAATTAACCATTAATATCTAGAATTTTAAATACCTACTTTTAAAAAAAATAAACTTTCATGTACGAAAAAAATACATAATTTGAGTAACTATTTTTCATATAAATTTTTTAAATAATCATAAAAAAATTATTTATTTTAAAGATTTTTTAAAAAATTCCATGTGTCTTTCTCTTGTTGTACCATCATATCAGCCCTTGTAAAAATAGTGGAGTTTTTGAGTAAGAAAGTAAAATGTAATATCACTCTTAGTACAGGGTCTCCACGGTAGTTTTACCCATTTAATTATTTTCACTTTCCAATGAATCATTTCACTTACCAGAACCTCTCCCCTTTCACGCGCAAGAAATCGCATCCAAACCCTTAAAGAAATCCGCCGCCGCTGTTTAACACCGTAATCGGCACTATTCAAGCCTTTCTCAAACTCAAACTAAGCCATTCATTCTCTATTTTCTAAATATACAAAGAAAATCACCAAAAACAGTTATCACCACAGACAAAGCAAACTAGAATAACTGTATAATACCTTGGCTCCGTCACCGAACACCGCCTTCGCCTGCCGTCCAATCAGCCACCGGTTTTGACTCGCGGCTTGTCCTCGAATTTGATGGCTTCCCCACTATCCGGATTTTGACTAGTGCTTTGGTTTTCAAAGATCGGTAAGGGATGGTTCCTCCTTTTAATTGCTTCTCCGGTTTCTTTCTTTCTTTGTTTGCTGACTTTTGGTTTGGTTATGGGTGTTGATTTAGGGGATCGGTTAGGAGGTAGTGTGGTAGGGATTAGAAATGGTGATAGTGTGCGTGTGCGGTGATATGGTTGTGACAGGCTTGAGTGGGGGTTTGCTGGGTTATTCAGGGTTTAGGGATGATGCTAATAGTAGTTTAGGTGATGCTTGTTGAACAGTGAGTGAAGGTTGTTGGGTTAAAGGCTGGAGTTTGGGGTCAATAGAGCACATGTTGCGTGTGAGACTATGGTTGTGAAGGATGGTGTTTACTGGTGGACTCGATAAGGCTTGGTTAGTAGGGGTTTAAGAGAGGGCCATTTGGTGGCCGCAATGGGGCTAAGGATGATAGTCAGAGAGAGTAGGGATGGTGCGAGCCGAGAGGAGAGAGTTGTTGGGTTGGCGCAGCTTTGTTTCCTTGTTCTCTCTTTCGCTTACTAACCTCCTTTATGCCTTTTTCAGGTGCTGTTTTAATTATTGACTGAGATAAACAAACCCTAGACTGGTTGAATCAGCTAAGCCAACCGGAAGCCGATATGTCGTCGACTCTACTCGAGGTGACTCGGGCTGCTCATGAAGATGTGGAACAGCTTGAGCGGCTCATAGTGAAGGACCTGCAAAATGATCCGCCTACCGCCAAAGATAGATTGTATCAGAGTCACCGCGTCCGCAATAATATTGACACCATCATCTCCACCACTGAGAAGCTAGTAATACTTACCTATCCTATGTGAAATTGAGTTACTGCTATATCTTTATTTTGTGTTTATTTTTGTATTTATTTTTGAACGGCTTCAGATTGAGATATACGAAGATAAAGACAATGCTAGGAAAGATGAAATTGCTGCTCTTGGAGGTCAAACGGCTACTGGAATTAATGTCTTTAGTGCATTTTATGATAGATTGAAGGAGGTAACTGTTTACTTTGTTTTTAACCTGGAGACAAAAATGCTAAGCTGGAATTTTACACAAATCCTGCTTTTTTCTTAGAAGCATGAATAAATCTGAGTGATTTTGATAATCCAAAATTGATGTTTAGTGAAGTAATTGTTACTCAAATGCAGATTCGTGAGTACCATAGAAAGCACCCGGCTGCTCGACTTGTTAATGCTAATGAAGAGGATGAGGCTTTACTTAAGGAAGAACCAGTTATTGAGTTCAGTGGCGAGGTCTCTTCTCACCCCCTCCCCAACACTTGCATACAATTAAGCACCTTTTGTTGCTGTAATTTCCTATTTTATGTAGTGTTTTCTTTCTTCCTTCTGGTCTTACCTGTTAGCTATTCATTTCAGGAAGCCTTTGGTCGGTACCTGGACCTGCACGAATTGTTCAATCAGTACATTAATTCTAAATTTGGATCCAAAATTGAATACTCAGCTTACCTCGACGTCTTTTCACAGCCGCACAATATCCCTTGGAAATTGAAGTCAACACGGTAAAATATCCTCAATTCTATTTTTATTCTTGCTTTTCTTAAGGTGCTTTACCACAGCTTAATTTCTTTCTGCGGTTCTAGTTATTTGGCATGCTTCTTATACTGTATTTACAAATATTGTTATCTGTAGGCAATACAGGGAGTACATGGAGAATTTCCTGGAGTATCTTATTTACTTCTTTCAGAGGACTGAACCACTGCAAGATCTTGACAGAATCTTTTCCAAGGTTTCATATTATTTACATCAAAAGTTAATTGAATGTCTTTATCCAAAAATAGATTCTTAAACATTAGGATGCTATGATGCTAAACTCGAACCTATTTTTTAACACGGGGTTATTGATTTTTTAGAAAAAGAATTGACATGAGTGATGAGTCTTGTGTGAGCTATAAATAAAATGGTTCTGACAAATTGAAATACATTTATGGTGGTTTGTGATAGGTTGAGGCTGAGTTTGAGGAGCAGTGGGCTAATGGCCAGGTACAAGGATGGGAAAAGCAAGGTCAAGAAAATGAAGATGATTCTGCGCAACATACCATGATTGATCTTGATTATTACAGTACAGTTGAAGAGCTTATGGAAGTAGGTCCAGAAAAGTTAAAGGAGGTAATTTTGGTCCTCTTTGATTATGTTCATCATTGCTAGACACTTTTTGTTGTAGTGACTCCAATCTCTTCAGTTCAGTGCTTACAAATATGTGTTTTCCATTTCTTTTAGGCAAATGCATGACCAAGTTGTATTAAAGAGTGAAAAATGAAGAAACATGTTGCTATTGTATTATCTGATGTTGTCACTGTAAACATCTTATCTTGCTCGTTACTTTCAAATTAATTAGTTATTTTGAGGATGAAAAATATTATGTGGTTCTGGCTATAAATTCTTATGCTGTGATTGTGTTCATTTATGCTATGTGGAAACATAAATTTGAAAATTTATATTTGGAATTCATTTGTAACCTCAGAGTAGTTCTCTTCTGTTTTAATTGCTGTAATGTGGGTTTTAAGATCCATTGCAATTACATGTCAAGGTTTTCACTTTGCCACAACCCCAAAGGCGTTATTGTTTGAGATTTTTGAGGGAATTATTTGATATGTACTTGAAATACTTTGCTAACAGCCTAAAAGTTAAAATGAATTAGATCTTATTGGGCTTCCTTCTTAGTTGATGATGGGTGAATTGTCTATTTATCCCTGCAGGCTTTGGCATCATTAGGACTAAAAACTGGTGGTACTGTCCAGCAGCGTGCAGAGAGGCTTTTCCTAACCAAGGTAATATGTGCTCTGACCTTTCATTTTCTCGAAATACCCATATCTGTTGCTTATCTAGGTTTGTATTTCTTCCAAAGATCTTCCAAGTACATGGTTCATATATATTGAACATATTTGTATTAGACAACATTCCTGAATTCAACATTCACACCTGGGTTTGAGTAACCTAGGCTAATAAATCTTTCTCTCTTTTGGCATTGTACTTCTGGTAATTGTGATTATATTTAGGATGGCAACTGGGATTGTACTATTATTTTGAAATTTGAAATAGTTTTGGGAAATCTTCATATTAGACTCTCTTGTTAGGATTTGCTCAAATGAAATAGGAATTTATTATTTTGAGTGATGTAGAAAGGAAATAGGCTAGAGGGCTTGAAGCCTGGTATTAGAGGATGATGAAGGACAACCAGTGATGAAACCTGATACAGCTATGAAATAATATGAGACTAGGTTATGTTGCAAAATGTTGGTTATGTTGCAAAATGTTGATTCTATGGGCTGGTTTAATAGTAATTGTGTTTTTCTGGTAATGCGATATCAAATAAATTGGAAAAAAAACGTACATTCAATGTCTTATATGTTCCTTCACAGCACACACCTCTGGAAAAGCTGGACAAAAAACATTTTGCTAAAGGCTCACACGGACCTCGACAAAATGGGTCTACTGCAGTTTCACAAGACATTAACAGTCTGAAACATATTGCATTGATGGAGGCCAAGATGAAGAAACTCTCTGATTTACTGAGTAAGGTTAGTTGGTTGCTTACTTTGCCCTTAACTGTCTTTGATAAAAATGTGAAACACGAGAGAAAGCCTTTGCAAAAGTATGTCGCTGCTGTTTGGTAACTATAGTGGATGGTTTTAACTACTATTTCCGTGATCTTTTACAGACAATTGAACAAACAAAAGAAAATGTGGTAAAGAAGCAAGCATTGACGTATGAGGAAATGGAACAAGAACGTGAGGAGGTAAGTTAATCTCTTGGCATAGTAATTCAAGTGTATCTAATACTAGAACAAAATCCATTGCTTATATTGTGATGGTATCATTATAGTTCACTAACCCTGGTCCTCAGCACCTTGTATGGATGGCTGTAGGTAGAGTTTTGAATGTTGGGGCCTGTATGGACCAATCAACCAGGTGTCAACCTTGTTTCAGGTCTGCAGGCCTCACCTTCGGGCTTAATTGGGCAGTTTATTTCTGTATTTTTAATTAAATCTAAAGGACACAATTTAAATGGAAGAAATTAGGAATTTTAGTTTTTTACATAATTCCTATGACCACATAACAGGTGAAACAAATAGAGGGGATGAAATATCTTTGATCAAATTAACTGATCAAATGATGGTGAAACAACCATCGGCTTTGATTGTTCACTCAATGAATGTTTTATCTTTGATTGGACTTCTTTTTTCATAAGAAGTCGCTGACATTTGGGCAACTGTCATGGTTAACCAGTGCCTTTTGACTTGTCGGTCCCTCTTCTAGTTTCTGTTTTTTTTAGTAGTAAACAAAAGCAGAAACTTTTTCTTGAAAATTTTGGCTATCTTTAAATTCTGTCTGTTGTGGTTTTCTTACTATAAATTGTTGCTTTCTAACAGGAAGAGACACACGTTGACACGGAAAGTGATGATGAAGATCAACAGATCTATAATCCTCTTAAATTGCCAATGGGTTGGGATGGCAAGCCTATACCTTACTGGCTTTACAAACTTCATGGTCTTGGTCAGGTAATTTCTCCTACTAATTCTTTATGTGATGTGAATTTTGGCGCATGCAGCTACTTTGCCAACTTGACTAAACAAAAAACATTGAAAGCTCAAACGAATATAACATTAAATCTTTTTTATTGTTTTGCGTTTTCTTAAACCTATAGGTACATTTTCCTTGATGTTTTACAGCTAATTCTAATAAAAAGGTTGATGTTTCTCTCCACATTTTCTTCTAATTCAAGAGGGAAGAGGAAGTAGGAGTGTTAGTGAGACATCTGTACTTCTGAGTTCAACTTGATCATGTTCAGTGGAGGTTGAGGTCGAGCTATCAAGCAAGCTAAATTCAAATATCCTAACTCTTGACAGACTAACTTGTGAGACTAATCGAGCTTTTCTATTTTTAATAATATTGGAAACTCTCAATTTGAACTCAAACTTGAAGCTAAGCTCAATCATAAATAATCAAGTTTTAAATTAAGCATTAGAATCATTCTTATATTTTACTAGATAAAATGAGCTTAATTGAATTTAGCTGAGTGAACTTGAGCAGTTTGATTTTTATCTTGATCTTGGCCCCAGGAGGAAGGATGGAGTGGTTGTGCTAGGGCTTTTGAATTTTTCTTCACTCTTTGATTGCCTAGTTATTTTTGAGTTCTGGATCTGATACAGCCTTGCCCCCCATTTCTTTTTTATTCTTCAGGAGTTTAAGTGTGAGATTTGTGGGAACTACAGCTACTGGGGCCGTCGGGCTTTTGAGAGGCATTTCAAAGAATGGCGGCATCAGCATGGCATGCGATGCCTTGGTATTCCTAACACCAAGAACTTTAATGAAATCACCAATATTCAGGTATGAGATGTTTGTTATTCAGATATTGTGCAATGATTTATGTTCTTTCTGCTTAATCTGCCTATATGTGGTTTTTTCATGATTGTGTTTATGTGCCATCACCTTTGGTTTTCCGTTTCACAACCAATGCATTGTTTGTCCATGTAAAGCAAAAAGATAGCTAGAGTTTACTTCTTGTACACAAACGTTTTTCAAATCTAATTTATGAGTTTATTTAGGTATAAATGTATAGTGATTAACCTGGAAGCTTGAAATTGGAAAATTGGTTGCGCAGGAAGCACAAGAATTGTGGGAGAAGATACGAGAACGGCAAGGAGTGAACAAGTGGCGTCCAGATCTTGAAGAAGAATATGAAGATAAAGAGGGCAACATTTATAACAAGAAGACGTATACCGATCTGCAGCGGCAGGGACTGATTTAAAGACGCTTGTGTTGAGAGTTAGATGTTTCCCATGCCTCGAGACATGGTTCTTAATTTTGTTACCTGTTAACCTTGATCATCATGTATGTATGATTAATGCTTTTGTGGCAACCCTGAGGGATAGAGGTTAGAAGAGTTTGTAAGACAGCTGTCTGAATTTGTAGCTCAACAAAACTAATTACTTAGTTCAAAGTAACAGTTAAACACTGGAAAATTCGCTTGCCCAAGACCTTGTGAATATGAATGCTGAGCCATTTACACCTCGAGGACGAGCAATATAATATAAAAATGGACAATGAGGAAAAATTTGAACATTTGGTTTCGTACGCTCTTCCACGTTTATGCCGTCTCCCTCGTTTCCTCTTTAGCAAACTCACAAGGAAGGAAAAGAAAATAGATTACAACATGTTGAGACAATACTGAGATGGTGAAAAGGATGAGGATCGGATTAAGGCAGGGAAAGGTCGAGAATTAATGGGCCAAGTACCGAAGTAGATGGACAAGAACTAATGGGCTTAAAGAGTGGATCGGAGATGAATGCGGAAAAATTTTAAAAGGAGAATGGAAGATGGGTCAACAAATCTTTATGCTCTGAAAGGAAAAGGCTCAATATCCATAGCTGAAGGATACTGATGATTTCAAGCCAGGAGCCCCTGAAATGTTGATGGCAACAGTCTAAAAATAATGATAGTACAATTTGATTACAAATTTGTTACAACAATTTCATGTATAAGAGTTGCTGTAACAATTGTTTATCTATCCTGAATGAAATATCAAAACTCTTCTCTTCATCTTCTTCTATTCTCCTTAAACCTCTAATTTCTTCAGTAATTTCAGTACACAAACAAGTGGGTTATAACAATTTGGTATTAAAGCTACCGAAAGATCTATTGGTTCGAGCTGGGAAAGCTGAGGAAGGCAACAGCTGGAAAAAAACAATTGGAAATATTGCAGGATGAAAACATAATTCCAAAGTGATGGGACAAGCAGAAAGAAAGCATTGATGTGAAGTTTACTGAGCAACAACAGAGTATAGAGGCCAATTTATCGAGATTCTGGGATACATTAGTAGGATCTTGGACCTGTTGTCTCAGAAAAGCCAAGCACCACAACCTCTTACCATTGCAAACATTAACCAGAAAACTAATCAGGTACCCTATTCAAACACTATCTAAAGTTGATGGAAAAAAGCCAGTCCAGATAACAGTTATTGATGACAATGAAAGGTATACTTATCAACCAAATGAATCAGGTGTTTTAGCTCCAAAACCAGTCTCCAAACATTAACATGGAAAAAGCAGTGACACACTTAGTTGGGTCTAGCAGTTCACCTACCTTTAAAGAGATGCAACTAATATAAAAGAACACAAACACTAACGCGTCTAGAAACCTTGGCCTATTTTCCCTTAGACCAAAATCGAATTACAAAACTTAAATGGAGCAAATCCTTGAGCGTGGATACGAAGTGTTTAAAAGTATTTCAACTTATTTTCAATGGAAGAACATTAGAAGGTAGAGACTACAGAAAGACAATTTGACATGATGGAGTTTGCCAATGATTTGTATCTCAGGTTTTGTGATAGAACCTGCCTTGATGTGGCGGAAGAATTTAGGCTTTTTTATAAAAATAACCCAAAAAAATTAATTAATTATTAAAATGACCCACCTTTTTAATTAAATACTAAAATAACTCAAAATTTACAGTAAAAGTTGGTGAAGCCAAATTATATGGCTCTACCAACTTGCACGTCAGCAAGGGGCATAAAAAAATAATTTTTTTTGGAGTCATGTTGAATGGCTCCACCTGTATACAATACAAGAGAAATACTGCAAAATCTGAAAATTGGGAGGCTTCTAAAACAATTTTCCATTTTTTCCTTTTAGTTTTTTTAACTTTTTTTTTAATTTTGTCTTTTTCTTTTTTTTTTTACTTTTTTCAAGTTTTATATTTTTTTTCTTATTTTATTTTGTTTATTTATTTATTTTATTTTTTATTATTAATTTTAAAAATTTTGAAATGTTTATAATATATTTTTTAAAAATTTTAAATATCATTTTTAGAATTTTTTTAAATTTTAGATATATATTGTTGAAATTATTTTTATAAATTTTAAAAATATATTTTTAAAATTAATTTTTTTAAATTTTAAATATTTTTTTTAAATATTAACTATATTTTTAATAAATAAAACATTTATGTTTTATATTAAAAATATGGTTAATATTTAACAAATAATACTTAAAATTTTAAAAATTAATTTGAAAATATATTTTTAAATTTAAAAAAATAATTTCAAATATATATATAAAATTAAAAATAATTTTAAAATAATATTTAAAATTTAAAAAATATATATTATAAACATTTCAAATATACATTTCAAATTTTTAAAATTAATAATAAAAATAAAATAAAATAAAATAAAAAAATAAAAACTTGAAAAAAAGTAAAAAGAAAAAGACAAAATTTTAAAAAAAAATTAAAAAATTGAAAAGGGTGGTCGCACCATTTAAAATGGCTCCACTAAAAAATAGAAAATTATTTTAAAAGCCCCCAAATTTTTAGATTTTATAGTATTTCCTTTATATTTTGTACAGTTGGAGCCATTCAACATGGCTCCACCAAAAAATTATTTTTTATACCCCTTGCTGACATGGCAAGTTGGTGGAGCTATATAATTTGGCTCCACTAACTTTTACTGTAGATTTTGAATTATTTTGGTATTTAATTAAAAAAGTGGATCATTTTGATAATTAATTAATTTTTTTAAGTTATTTTAATAAAAAAGCCAAGAATTTAACAAGTTGACACAAAGAGGATCAGTGGACTACCAAGAAAAATTTGAAGACTTGAGGTCTTTCATGCTCCAGTATAATTTGCACTTAAATGAAGAGTATTTAGTGTCCAGTTTTGTGAGTGGACCCACGGAAGAAACCAAAGTTAGACTTAAGGTGAATGAACCTTCATCTTTGTCTATTGCCTTTCAACGCGCTAAACTTCATGAACTTTCCATGGAACTTGAAGCAAAAAAATAAAAACCTAAATTTTCCAAACCAAACTCTTCCTTTACATATACAAAAGCCTATCCTACCACAAACTCTACCACACCTAGACCTAACATGACCCCACCACCTATTGTTCCTAACAGACATAATATCATGGAGTACAAAAAAACCGATAACCTATGTTTTAAATGTGGAGATAAGTTTTTTCCTGGCCACCAATGCAAGGTTAAAGAGTTAAATTCCATGGAAGAAGAAGGAGCTGAGCATCCTACTGAAGGGTTGATTGAGGAGGAATCCACTGAAGAATCCTTACCTGTTAATGGAGAAGGGAATGAAGGAGTATTAGAAATCTCTTTTAATTCTTTAATTGGCAGTGCTGGGTTTAGCACTTTGAGAATACAAGGTTCTATTAAGGGAAGAAATATCTACATCCTAGTGGACACTGAGAGAGTATCACAGCTTTATAACCCCTAATTGGGCAACAAATGCTCTTGAACTGGTTTAAACACATCCACTTACTATCACAATAGCAAATGGAGGGAAGCTATTTAATACAGCTAAGTCCAAGCAACAACAGTGGTCCCTGCAAGGTGATGAATTTTAGCATGATTTTAGAGTTTTAGCTTTGGGACAGGGGCGAAGGCAGGGGGGCTGGCATGGGGCCCGGCCCCCCTAAAATGTAAAATTGTTATTTAGGCTCTTAGAATTTTTTTAAAATTTTAAATTAGTAAAGATAAAATTGCACTTTGCCTCCCGTAAAATTATAAAAATTTAATTTAATCCTTTACACATTATAAAGATATAAACTATAAAAAATTAAAATTTTATCCGGCCCCACTTAAAAAATTGTTCTGGCTTCGCCCCTGCTTTAGGAGGAAGTGATATGGTTCTAGGAGTTGATTGTATGAGGAAATTCAGTCCACTGCTACTAATGGACTTCAAGAATATGGCTATGAGCTTTCAACAAGGTGACCAAAGTATTACTTTGAGAGTTGGTCTTAAAGTGGCTAAGTTGAAGGTGATTGCAGGGGGGAATTTTCAAAAGTTGGATGCCAAGTATAGTGACCTGACTTGCGAAATGTATATGTTGACCATGGAAGGACAAGAGGTTGAAAAAGCTAAGGAGTTAAATCAATTGTTAGTTGCCGATATAGATGTCTTTGAAGAACCTAGAGGGATGCCTCCTGCTAGGTAACAGGATCATGCCATAATATTGAAACAGGATGTTCAACCAATTAACCTCGGGCCTTATAAATTTCCCCACCATCAAAAGGCTGAAGTGGAGAGGCAAATAACAGAGATGCTATCTTCCTCTATAATTCAAATCAGTCAAAGTCCCTTTGCCTCATCCTGTTTGTTAGCAAAGAAGGATGGAACTTAGAGGCTACGTTTTTTTACTACAGGTAGGTCAATGCCATGACAATTAAGAATAAATTTCCAATTCTTGTTGTAGAGGACCTCTTGGATGAGTTAGCAGGTGCCAAATTCTACTCTAAGATAGACTTAAGGCCGGAGGAGGACATACCAAAGACAGCTTTCAGAACACATCATGGAAACTTTTAAGTTTAAAGTCATTCCCTTTAGCCAGACAAATGCCTCTGCTACCTTTCGGTCCATGATGAATGACATCTTTGGACCCTATTTAAGGAAATCTGTCCTTGTTTTTATGACATCCTATACCCATAGTAATACACTGATCACTTAAGTTGAACATGTGCATACAATTTTATAGGAATTAAGGAAACACCGATTATTTGCTAAGAAGAGCAAATGTTTCTTTGGGCAGAGGCAAGTGGAGTATTTGGTCACATTATATCCTATGAAGGTGTAGCTATGAACCCAGCCTAGATAGAAGCTATGGTTAAGTGGCCTTTACCAAATTCATTGAAGCCGTTGAGGGGATTCCTAGAGCTCACAGGGTATTACAGGAAATTCATAAGAGGATATGGAGAAATAAGCAAACCTTTGACTAGCATGCTAAAGAAGGAATGATTTTCTTGGAGTCTAGAAGTTGTTCAAGCATTTCAACAGTTAAAGGGTGGTAGGTGTAAACTGTTGAAAAAATCTGGTTTAGAAAATAGTTTATTTTCAGAGCGAAAAATTAATTTTTTTGAAAATCGAGTTAGTTTGTGATATTTATAATAATAATCTTTTTCTTTAAAAATACTTGTGATTTGTACAATACGGATCCTAGATGTCGAAACCGTTTTTTTGGAAAAATGGAAATCGAACTTGGGTTTTGAAAAATAAAGAAAACGGGAGTCGCCACCGACCTTTTATTAGGTGTGATCGGATCACCTTTGTTTTAATAAAACATTTAGGTTTACTAAAACGGTGTTTTTGGTCTACGAATATTCGAGAAAATAGGTTCGGGAGTCGATTACGTGCGAGGAAGGATTAGCACCCTCACAACGCCCAAAATTGGTACCAGATTGATTAATCAATGTCCTAATGTCAAAAATTTTGAAAAGATTTTGAAGTTTTATTTTATTTTTGTTCTTTAACAGCTTGATTGAATATCGAGTTTCCTTTGTTTCGAAGGAATAGAGTCTCACATCCAGCACGATTGGACACGATAATCTAAGTCCTTGAATTCAAGATCGTCTCCAAAATTCTCCAAGCACATGCATTGAAATTTTGAAAGGATATTCGCTCATTCAGTCATACAAAAAGAAGACACACCCAGCACGATTGGGCATGATCTTTTCGAACTTCCAAACGCGCAAATATCACCTTATTTATTTATTTGAAAGGTTATCCACTTGCTCGGTCAAACGAAAAGTCACACCCAGCACGATTGGACGTGAAGTTTTGAATTCCCAAACTCATGAATATTACCTTTATGAAAACTCGTTTTTAGGAATTAAAAAATATAAAAAATAATAAAAGATGGAATACTGGATTACGATGAGACGACGAAAGCGAGAAAATTAGCAAAAACATGATAATAGGAAGATGCGATAATGAAATAAGAGTAAAAAGATAGAAATAATAATGGTAATAGTATAGTAATAACAAAATAGTAATAATAATACGAAATATGTACAATACGATAATATATGGTACTAATAATAATGATAATAATGTTAATAAAAATATAATAATAGTAATAGTAATAATGATAGTAAATATATATATACAACTAATAATATTACTAATAGTAACTAATAATAATAATGGTAGCTAATAATAATAATAATAATAATAATAATAATAATAATAATAAAGTTAGCTAAACGAAATAATAATAAAATATATACATAAAAATATAATAATGGTAATAGTCGATATACTAATAATAATAATAAAAATAATATAATAAATAATAATACTAGGAGTAATAATAAATATGATAATAATATAGTATTAAATACAATATAAATGTAAAGTATAATAATATATATATATAAAGAAATTAATAATAAATAAACGAAAATAGTCAAAAGGATGAAAATTGAATTAAGAACAGAATATAGGGGCAAATTTGAAGTAAATAAAAGAGGGAAGGGCCTTATGGAAACGCGCGTGCAAGGAGGGGGACCGGAATGGCAATTATGCCTGCGCCCTATGCACTGCGTTTTGCGCCGGGCTAAGTTGGAATGGAATAAAACGTGTTGGGCCAAATTCGAAAAAGTAAAAGAACGGATTGGAAAGGTGAAGAAAAGCGGAAGGGTCAAATGCGCAATTAGACCCTTCCGCAAAAACACGCGGATCCCCTGTCCGGGTCGGGTCATGCGCGCGGGTCACCCCAAAACGGCACCGTTTTGGTGCCTGGTGGGGAACCCATGAAACGGCGCCGTTTCTATGGCTATTTATACCCTTTTTTTTTGTTAAAAAAACTTTTAACCCTAAAAATCTAAAAAAAAGCCCCCCCAGTCCTCTTTTCGTTTCAGAGAAAACAGAGGCAGAGAGATTCCTCTCTTCCTCGTTCATGCCTGACGATCGGGCCCTTCGGACCGTTCGTCGCCCCTCCGCGCCGCCACCGCGTCAATGGCCGACGATACTCGCGGCCAGATCTTTTAGATCCCTTTTTCGAGTCCCCTAGGAGACGTCGACGTCCGACGCTTGAAAACAAAGGGGAGAGGGCCTTCGTCGTCCCTTTTTCAGCCTAGCTCCGACGACGGAGAGAGCACTTCGACGACGAGACCGTAAGGGTTCGGTAAGCCCTCTTCCTTTTTTATTATTTTGGTTTTTAAAGATTCGAAAATAGAAAATAAAAGGTAAAATAGATAAAAAGAAATCAACCTTTTTTATTTTTTGCTCTCTTTATTTCTGATGGTTCTTCTTTTGTTCTTTTGAATTCGTAAACAAGAAAAATCCCCCTTTACATTGTTTTTCCATGGCTTTTATAGCCGAATAATAGCAAATAAAATACAATATGTTCTGCCTGTGGGTTTGTTGTTCTTTGTCCTTTTTGCGCAGGTCATGGTGGTGACAAAGAGAAGTGGAGGCATCGGCAATAGTGGAGAGGGTGATGGCTGACAAGGCGTAGTGGGGGGCTCGCGGCGCAGATGTGGTTGCGGCGCTAGGGTTTCTGAAACCCTAGCTTTTCTGGAAAAGGGGTTTAATTTTTTTTTTTGGGCCTTTTGGGCCTTGTAAATTGGACTGTTATTTTGTTTTATTGTTTCTTACTCGGGCCCGGATGAATTGGGCCATTTACAGCTGCCCCTCTTTGCTCATTTTCGTGTAACGGGAATAGAGCAAAGACATAAAGAAGGCCCAAATTTGTCGGGACCCACTGGGTCTTGCTCTTTTTCCTCTGGTAGTCTCGTTTTGACCCACCGCAACTACTTAGATACAACTTCAGTGAGATGAGTTTTGTTCTGATCCACTCTACTGCAACTCCAAACTTAATGTCTTCAATCTGCTTCCTGCAAAGCTCAGGAATGCCAAATCCTCTGTCTTCAATCTGCTTCCTGCAAAGCTCAGGAATGCCAGATCCTCTGTCTTCAATCTGCTTCCTGCAAAGCTCAGGAATGCCAGATCCTCTGTCTTCAATCTGCTTCCTTCAAAGCTCAGGAATGCCAGATTTTCTGTCTTCAATCTGCTTCCTGCAAAGCTCAGGAATGCCAGATTTTCTGTCTTCAATCTGCTTCCTGCAAAGCTCAGGAATGCCAGATTTTCTATCTTCAATCTGCCTCCTGCAAAGCTCAAGAATGCCAGATCCTCTGTCTTCAACCTGCTTCCTGCAAAGCTCAGGAATGCCAGATTTTCTATCTTCAATCTGCCTCCTGCAAAGCTCAGGAATGCCAGATTTGCTAACTTTTTGGAAATCAAGATTTTCTCATTTCGGAGGAAAAAAATATCACATCCAATACTTTAGGACACGATGATTTAAATCCTCGAATCCAAGATCATCTCCTAGTTTTCTCTAATTGAAAATCAAGACTTCTCTCGTTCCAAAGGAATAAAATATCACATCCAATACTTTAGGACACAATAATTTAAATCCCCGAGAGTAAGCCTTTTGTATTTGTATAAAGGTAATATTCCTTATTTAGAAAGTCTTCAATCTGCTTCCTGCAAAGCTCAGGAATGCCAGATTTGCTGTCTTCAATCTGCTTCCTGCAAAGCTCAGGAATGCCAGATCTTCTATCTTCAATCTGCTTCCTGCAAAGCTCAGGAATGCCAGATCTTCTGTCTTCAGCCTGCTCCTGCAAAGCTCAGGAATGCCAAATTCGCTGTCTTTAATCGGCTCCTGAAACGTCAGGATGCCAGACTTACTTTCTTCAATCTTTCAATTTGCTTCCTTACTATCTTCAAGCTGCTTGCCTGCTACACCGTTCTTTGAGTAATCCCGTCCTGTAGAATGTGCTTATGCTTATGCGAATGATGAGGATGTTAAGATCGGAATGGCTCGAAGCCTCTTAACTACATGTATTATGGATGACATTTAAATGCTTCTAACTAAATGTGTTTTGCATGAATGACCCCTTCTAACAACTTAAGGTGGTCATCACTCATTGTTTATCAGGGCTATATCACTGACATCTTATACTGCGATCTTGTTTTGCCCATATTCATACCGGAAAACTTAGGGAAACAAATATCTTGCTCAACAACTTTGCCCCACTGTAACTTTAGGGTTCATCTCATTGTGACTTGGGGGTATAGGATCTGGATCTTTTCCAACCATCCCGCCATGATTTCAGAATGTGAGATTTGTTTCTTCTTCAATCCATCCCATTGCCATTCAAAAGTATAGGATCTGTACCAGCTTCCATCTATTGATCACTTTTTAGGTGACCCAGCCAGATGTGTATGATGCTCGCATGAATGCAGAAAATGATTTCAATTTTGCACTTGGGTTAACAATACCCATTTTTCGTCCCCTTTGTATCACTGAGGCAATACCTTGTCATTTTTTTTAATCACCATTTTTGCCAAAAATCTGAAGAGATAACCTTAATTCGGACTCAGATGTTTCCAACCCTTAAGCTTGGTGAATCTTAAACAATAATCCTGTTTCAGACTCCTGTATTGTTTAGAGGTTTTCAGAGTAATATGCGAAACTCCCTTCATGAAAGTATTATTAGTCCAATAATTGTTATTTCAATGCAATATGCTTCAAACAGAAATTTATGAGAGCGCAGCTCAAAACAAACAAGTTAATTAAAGCTAGGAAATAAAAAGAAAGTTTATGTAGAGTTTTTTTGGTTTTTTTTTTTTTTTGAAAAAGCAAAGATAGCAGACTCAAAATGGAAACTAGGTGCCCCAGATATCGCAGCCTGAGCTTCTTCGTTCCGACTTCTTGAGGATCATTTTAAGCTCAATATGTGTTTAGGGGATCCAGAGTACTTTGGTGATGCCCCAAGACATAACATACTCCTTCATTGTTAATTCAAGCGTAACAAGACTACTGTATGCTACTCTTTCGATCAAAATTTGAGCTGCCCTTTTCGGGTTTTCAACTCAAACCCACCTTTGGTCTCAAAGCGCCCTTCGCGGATTTTCGCCTTTGGCCCCCCCTTTTTTTTTGAATCAACCCTTTTTTAGGCCGAATCTGAATTCACCGAATTGGACAAGTCTTTGCTATCCATCTCCATCCATATCCATGCTTCCATAGAACAGGTCTTCTTTACTGCATAAAGTCCTTCCTAGTTTGGTATTCACTTCCTTCTGAAGTCTCTTTTGAAGTCTCTTTTGCATAAACTCGCATCATCTGATCGTGACGGATAACCCTCAACATTCTCTTCAAATTCACTTGATCCCATCGGGATTAGATCTTTTCTGCTTCATTCAATTTTGGCTCGGCCCGTGCCCCGGGAAGAGGGGATTTTAACTTCAATAGGCAAAACCTAAGACGTTGCCCCGACAGAGGTCTTGGCCGGCATTTAATGAGCATAAAAGGTAAATGTAACTTCTATATACCAATCTTTACAAGTCTAGGTCATCTTCCTAGCCATTCTTATTTTGTTGCCCCCTTTTTTCGGCAGTATGACGTGGCATTTGATCTTTGAACAAACCTCAAACTTTTGACATTGTGCGATTAAATGTGATTTTTCTGCCATTTTAGTTGTAGGCACTCTTTTCGTTTTTTTTTTGTTTTTGTTTTTGTTTTTGTTTTTTTTGTTTTTTTATTTTTTTTTGGCTCTGACGACCACTGATCTTGTAATATTGGCCTAAGAAGCTACTTCCACCCTCTTAGTGAATTAATGTTCGCTAAAAGCTTCCGACGAGGTCGTCCCAATAAACTCTATGCCCCACACAGATAAGGTCTATGAAGAAATGGATGAGACGTATGAATCTTGTTTTCATAAATTTGGCATTTACGATATAACTGATGCAATCCCTTTCTATGATGGACCAACAGAATTTGAATCTCGTAATTAGCTTGGCTATCGTATAATCATTAGCATGTGATCTTTAAATACCCTGATGAACCTCTTCTAGGACTTCCTTGGTCTTAACAGCATATCCACATTTCAGTAGCCCAGGTGTGTCACGTGAAAACATCCTTGAATTGGGAGTAAGTTGATGATGTCTCGCTTTTGTCTTTGCAGTGAGCTAGGCTTCAATATTCACCTTTCTCTCCTATCCTAGGCTCATGACGACGCTTTATAAGGTAGTATCTGTTTTCAATCTTGCTTTACCATCCTTAACAAATCAGGATATAGGTTACAATCTCTATCGTCTCCAAAGCCTTGAGATCCCTCTAGACGCATATCTTACTCAGAAGTAGACTCTGAGTCAGTAACGACGTCGCTCATGTCATTGGTATCTGGGGACCTATTGTGGGTGTGAGGTAGAAAATCTGAAGAACAACTGATTCCAAGGATGATTATATGTATGATACGGACATGAATGAAAAAATAAAAAGTGTAAAGCATGAAAATCTTTATTTAGAAAGATGCATTTTATTGAAATAACAATTCCGGACACAAGCCTATTTCACAAAAAGATTTTTATTGCTCCTAGGTTTTAGAGTAACAAGTGCGTTTTGGACATTACTCCAAGTTAGCTCTAAAAATACAGAGATCTTTTTCACATTCTCATTATTCAAAACACTCCTAAACATGCAAGGTCTTGGAAACTTTGATTCTTCGGTTCACTTTACAGATACATCGTTAGTGTCCTTGTTTCCCGATTCCGAGGACTTTCTTCAAGGAAATGCATTCTTCTGCCTCGTCTCGGTTTCTGTTACGGCGTCATCAGAATGATTAGGTCCTGAAAAATCATCAAACTCCACAATTCCTATCTTAATGAACTTTTCAACCAACTTCTTAAATGCAGTGCAGTTATCAATTGAGTGACCCGTTATTCCGGCATGGTAGGATATGGGGGCTGTAATGGCTTCAAATAGTAAGGAGACACCACATGTGCATCAAATAAATTTTGATAGAGCTCCTTGTATGTCATCGAGATGGGTGTGAAGTGGAACCTTCCAGTGTTAGGCTTTGGGTTGGAATCCTGTTTAAGAGGGCCTTGAGGGTTGGTAGTCACCATCCTTAACTGGCTTACTGAAATCAGCTTCGGACGGCCCTTGTCGCGCTTACTTGTACTACCCATTTCCTTTTCCTTCTTCTTCGGGGCCCTTAATGTCCGCTCTCTCCTTTCCTTTGTCTCCACTTGGACAATCAGTTTGGCATGATCATCATTAGGGTTAAAACATGAGTCCCTCGGGAGATTCAACAGTGTCGAGATATTAATCTGACATTGGGGTTTGACAATAACGGGTGCCCCATGGGACCGTGTATCTTGTTGAGTCGGGATATTCATCGGGGAATAAACGATTTCTTCATCATCATCTGTATTGCTGACCACTGGTCCACCCTTTTTTCCAAGCCTTTCGACTAGTAATTGGGTTAACTGGTGCATCATATTCATTTGATCTTGCATATCCTGCTGAATTTTGGCCAACTGTTCTTGCATCAAGATTTGCCTTTGCTCTAATCTCTCCAACCTTCGGTCCATGTCTTCTGAGATAATTTCACCTTAATTAGAGCTTTCCTTCAAGTTTTAATGCATGTGATATGATGTGATGCAAATGCATGAAATGCAATGCGAATGCATGGAATGAATGCAAAAAGAAAGAGAGGCGTTGATTATGAATTCAATTCCTATTAAAAGAACTTGTCTAGAAAATGCGTTTCTTTACATAAAATGACCCACATATACGGCCTCCTCCTCATGATCCAGATGAAAACACCAATCCTCTTCTTCGTGTCCGGATATTATGGTCGTGTCCCGCCTCTTCTAGCTCTTTGTAGCTTGATCCAGGTTGTTCCTCACCACTCACTTATCCTCTTTGATGCTCATAATCCTCTGATGGCTCTCGAACAATCCTTGTCGGCTTGAATCTTCAGACAAATCCTCTTCTTCGTATCCGGAGGTCATGTCCCGTGAACTTAATAGACGCTTCTTCTAGCTCTTTGTTGCTTGATCTAGGTTGTTCATCATCACTCACTTATCCTCTTCGTGGTGCTCATAATCTTCTGATGGCTTCCAAGCAATTCTTCTCAGCTTGAATCTTTAGGTAATGTCTTGTCTCGTTGCTTACCTAGGCCCTGTTCAGACGACCGTATCGTGTTCCACTTTATCAAGTAACACATTTTCTTATGATAAATTCTTCTATTTAGCAATCAAATGCGAATCAACACCTCCCTTCTAAGATGATACAATGCAAATGTATGGGATGAATGCAAGAAGAAAGAGAGGCGCTGATTATGAATTCAATCCCATTAGAAGAACTTTTCTAGAAAATAAAACTCTTTACATAAAATGGATTGAATATACGGTTTTGTCCTCATAGTCCAAGCAAAACACCAATCCCTTCCTTAGTGACTGGATATCATGGCCATATCTCGTGCGCTTTCTTCGTAGATGCCTCTTCTAGCTCCTTGTAGCTTGGTTCAGGCCGAACTCCTTCACACTTGTCCTTCGTGATACTCATAAGCTTCTTGAAGAAAATCGAGACGTGACGACTCTTGAATAATCTGTGTTGGCTTGAATCATCAAGCAAGGTCTTGCACTCTTCTGTGGACTATCGGCCTTCTCTCGTTGTTTACTTGGGCTATGTTTGGGCAACCATATTACAATCCACTTTATCGAGAAATTTATTTCCTTATGAAAAACTCCTCTATTTAGCAATCGAATATTAATCAGCACCTTCTTTCTTGAATGATGCAATGCAATGCAATCAAAACAGAATAAAACATGTTAGCGCAGTAGTAACAAATAAACACATAACAATTATCTAGGTGACCATTTTGGCATGGCTCTATCTAGGGTAGGCTCCTAGGTCTCTCTACATGTGGTTTGGTTCTAAAGTAAGGGAACCTGAACCAGCAGATTCCTCAATCCTCACCCATTATAGGCTCATACGGATCGAGTTCAGTTCAGGGGAACACATTTCCCTATGGCCATGCGGAGGTGAAAACCTCACGAAACCATAGGTACGGATGTATTCCGGAAGCAGTCCCCTAGCCCATGCGGAGGTGAAAACCTCACGAAGGCATAGCTTCTCGCTCCCACTTAAGGGTGTGACCACAACGGTCATGCAAATATGAATGCAGAGACATCCTATGAGACTCGACGTTATTGCAATCACAGTATCAACAAATGCATCAAAAGAAACATGGTTTTTTTTTTTCAAAATGATTTTCCAAATTTTTGACAAAAGGACAAAGAATAATCACTTTTACGGCCTGACTCTCTTTTTGTCCCCAGTGGAGTCGCCAAGCTGTCGAAACCGTTTTTTTGAAAAAACGGAAATCGAACTTGGGTTTTGAAAAATAAAGAAAACGGGAGTCGCCACCGACCTTTTATTAGGTGTGATCGGATCACCTTTGTTTTAATAAAACATTTAGGTTTACTAAAACGGTGTTTTTGGTCTACGAATATTCGAGAAAATAGGTTCGGGAGTCGATTACGTGCGAGGAAGGATTAGCACCCTCACAACGCCCAAAATTGGTACCAGATTGATTAATCAATGTCCTAATGTCAAAAATTTTGAAAAGATTTTGAAGTTTTATTTTATTTTTGTTCTTTAACAGCTTGATTGAATATCGAGTTTCCTTTGTTTCGAAGGAATAGAGTCTCACATCCAGCACGATTGGACACGATAATCTAAGTCCTTGAATTCAAGATCGTCTCCAAAATTCTCCAAGCACATGCATTGAAATTTTGAAAGGATATTCGCTCATTCAGTCATACAAAAAGAAGACACACCCAGCACGATTGGGCATGATCTTTTCGAACTTCCAAACGCGCAAATATCACCTTATTTATTTATTTGAAAGGTTATCCACTTGCTCGGTCAAACGAAAGTCACACCCAGCACGATTGGACGTGAAGTTTTGAATTCCCAAACTCATGAATATTACCTTTATGAAAACTCGTTTTTAGGAATTAAAAAATATAAAAAATAATAAAAGATGGAATACTGGATTACGATGAGACGACGAAAGCGAGAAAATTAGCAAAAACATGATAATAGGAAGATGCGATAATGAAATAAGAGTAAAAAGATAGAAATAATAATGGTAATAGTATAGTAATAACAAAATAGTAATAATAATACAAAATATGTACAATACGATAATATATGGTACTAATAATAATGACAATAATGTTAATAAAAATATAATAATAGTAATAGTAATAATGATAGTAAATATATATACAACTAATAATAACTAATAGTAACTAATAATAATAATGGTAGCTAATAATAATAATAATAATAAAGTTAGCTAAACGAAATAATAATAAAATATATACATAAAAATATAATAATGGTAATAGTCGATATACTAATAATAATAATAATAATATAATAATAATAAATAATAATAATAATACTAGGAGTAATAATAAATATGATAATAATATAGTATTAAATACAATATAAATGTAAAGTATAATAATATATATATATATATATATATAAGAAATTAATAATAAATAAACGAAAATAGTCAAAAGGATGAAAATTGAATTAAGAACAGAATATAGGGGCAAATTTGAAGTAAATAAAAGAGGGAAGGGCCTTATGGAAACGCGCGTGCAAGGAGGGGGACCGGAATGGCAATTATGCCTGCGCCCTATGCACTGCGTTTTGCGCCGGGCTAAATTGGAATGGAATAAAACGTGTTGGGCCAAATTCGAAAAAGTAAAAGAACGGATTGGAAAGGTGAAGAAAAGCGGAAGGGTCAAATGCGCAATTAGACCCTTCCGCAAAAACACGCGGATCCCCTGTCCAGGTCGGGTCATGCGCGCGGGTCACCCCAAAACGGCACCGTTTTGGTGCCTGGTGGGGAACCCATGAAACGGCGCCGTTTCTATGGCTATTTATACCCTTTTTTTTTTGTTAAAAAAACTTTTAACCCTAAAAATCTAAAAAAAAGCCCCCCCAGCCCTCTTTTCGTTTCAGAGAAAACAGAGGCAGAGAGATTCCTCTCTTCCTCGTTCATGCCCGACGATCGGGCCCTTCGGACCGTTCGTCGCCCCTCCGCGCCGCCACCGCGTCAATGGCCGACGATACTCGTGGCCGGATCTTTTAGATCCCTTTTTCGAGTCCCCTAGGAGACGTCGACGTCCGACGCTTGAAAATAAGGGGGAGAGGGCCTTCGTCGCCCCTTTTTCAGCCCAGCTCTGACGACGGAGAGAGCACTTCAACGACGAGACCGTAAGGGTTCGGTAAGCCCTCTTCCTTTTTTTTTATTTTGGTTTTTAAAGATTCGAAAATAGAAAATAAAAGGTAAAATAGATAAAAAGAAATCAACCTTTTTTATTTTTTGCTCTATTTATTTCTGATGGTTCTTCTTTTGTTCTTTTGAATTCGTAAACAAGAAAAATCCCCCTTTACATTGTTTTTCCATGGCTTTTATAGCCGAATAATAGCAAATAAAATACAATATGTTCTGCCTGTGGGTTTGTTGTTCTTTGTCCTTTTTGCGCAGGTCATGGTGGTGACAAAGAGAAGTGGAGGCATCGGCAATAGTGGAGAGGGTGATGGCCGACAAGGCGTAGTGGGGGGCTCGCGGCGCAGATGTGGTTGCGGCGCTAGGGTTTCTGAACCCTAGCTTTTCTGGAAAAGGGGTTTAATTTTTTTTTGGGCCTTTTGGGCCTTGTAAATTGGACTGTTATTTTGTTTTATTGTTTCTTACTCGGGCCCGGACGAATTGGTCCATTTACACTAGACATTCTTGAATTTCAATCGAATGACATTCTATGTTATTCTCGTACCACGAATTGCTTCGAGTGTAAGTTCGAACAATCATGAACCAAAAACGATTTATTACTTTCAGTAAGAAAGTAGTTCTCTCTCAATAGAAATAAGTAGATTTGTAAATACTAGAAAATAAAATTTATTATAAGAAAACAAATTCTCACTACTTTATGGTAGAGTAACAATATTTGAAATTTGTCTGCAAAAACTTGTGTGAATAGTTTTACCAGTGCAATTTATTTATAGTGAGAAATAAAAAAATCCTAATTGAATTAGTAAAATACAAATAATATTTATTTAATAAAAAATAATATTCTACTGTAAGTAGAATTGAGTGGGTGACAGACCCTAGTAAATAATACTAAGGATGTCGCACCTCTCTCTTATGATGAGGGGATTTAGGTCACTCCTGTATTAGGTCCAATTATGTACTTAATGGACTTTTAACCCAACACTTTATATTTTAATCCAACCCAATACATGTTTTCTATTTCCCAAAATAAATAAATATTTATTTATTTAGATAAATTAATTTTCTAATTAAATAATTTCTCAACCCAATTCTAGTTTCGTTAAAATCATGGTAACTTTATCATAAAACAATCTATGAGTAAATATATTCAATGGATTTATAATGACTAATTAATTTATTTTTATTTTCAAACTTCAATTAAGTAATTAATTAATAATTCAAAAAACTTAAATTGATTCTCAAGTCATTTTTATACTCAGTGAGAAAACACATCCACTTATGAATATGACCCATTTCTTTAACTTCATCTTTCCCATCTGTTTCTTTTCATTTGGTTCTACTAGCAATTCATTTATGATTTCAACGAGCTAGCAAAAGGATCAGTTGGACATATGTAAGTAGGGCTCAAATAATTTATAATTAAGTTCCAGTTTTCGCTTATTAATTATAAACTTATTTTGTCACGAAGTCATTTCACTATAGTGACTGAGCTCTCCCTAGTTACATACCATTATGAAAGCTACTTAATCAGTACTCGTCCAATGACCTTATCATTGGTGTGTTACCCTCATAGATATCATTAATCTCTTTTGGATAAATTTGATTTCCTAATATGATCCTATTTTATCTCATGGTAACTATTAAATCTTCCTTTGTGAAAAGTCAATTACTATCAAATAATAATTAAGTCATTTATCACAAAGAAAAATGACATGTGACCTTGTGTACTTTTCATCTACCATATAATGCCAATGAGAGGATATCATTTACCCATTAATTGGGTTATTAATTCCACTATTGTGAATGATGCTACATGCTGCAAAAGCTGTATACCCAACGAACCAACTTTCGGTTCCTTATCTATTTGAGCTCGTGCTTTTACTTACATCAAAGTATATGAGTCACACATGCATGCATAGTCCACCATCCACTTAGGATTAAGGTATGTCACACTATGAACGTCACAAGTGAATAAATCAATAAATGGATCTAGGATCTATTCTACTTGGGTTATGTCAGATGTACTATCAAGTCAGTCACTTCTATGTATCTATCTTTTGGGAGTCATCTATTTCGATGCCCAAGACAAATATATCCTCAATTGGACTTTATAGATGACATATTAGTTTTTAAATCAATTAGCTTATTTTTTATTAAACTAAGGACATGTTTAGGTTTATCTACTAATACAAGTTGTCTTTTCGTATTATGGTTCGATCATGTAATATCGCTTAGTATTAGTTAAACATCAGATAACAAATGAACCAATATTTGCTTCCATTTTGCTTCGCGTGCAAAACATTGAGGATAATATACAAAGAGTATTAATATAATTAATGGATATTATTAAATCAATTTGTTCGAAAAATAAAAGTATACGAAATGAATATACTACACTTAGGGTATCAAATCCAACATAAAGCTCATGTATTGGCCATGCCTGAATTTGAGAAGAAATTTTACTTGGAGATAGATGCAAGTTCTAAAGGTATTGGGGTCATCCGATCTTAGGAAGGGAGACCAATAGCTTATCTAAGTAAGGCAATGTGTCCTAGACACTTGGACATCTCCATTCATGAAAAAGAGTATTTAGCAATTTTGATGGCCATTACTAAATGGAGACACTAGTTAGAGGGAGGCCTTTTTGTAATCAAGATTGATTATGAGCCCTTGAAACATCTCTTAGAGAAAAAGCTAATAACTCCTATTCAAAAGAAAGGAATTTCTAAGCTTTTAGGTTTGGACTACACTATTCAATACAAGAAGGGAAAAACAAATTTAGCTAATAATGCTTTGTTAAAATAGTATGAAGATACTCATGTATTATACCAGTTATCTGCCATCTTGATTTTTGGTTGGGTTCAAGAAGTGGGGGAAAGCTATAAGGAAGATCAATGGGTAAATGAGAAGATTACTACTTTATCTGTTTTTCCTACTTATCACACAAATTATTCTTACTCTAGTGGAATTTTGAGATACCACAAAAGGGTTTGTATAGGGAACACAAGATCATTGAGGCAACAAATACTTAAGCAGCTCCATGAACCCCTCAAGGAGAACATTTTAGGGTATAAGCAACCTAAAATAGAACCAAAACCTATTTATACTGGTCAGGTCTTAAGAGGTAGGTGAAAGACTATGTCAAACAATGTGAAATTTTTCAAAAGACAATAATAGAGCATGTAACTCAACCTGCCCCCTTTAACCAATTCATATTCCAAGGCAAGCTTGGGAAGTGGTGACTATGAATTTCATAGAAGGACTTCCTGTTGGGATCTAATGCCCTTAGTGTAGTGATTTTGTCTTTGTACTTGTAAATTTTTTAACAAATTGGTTTAATAAAAATTCATTATTATCATTAATATCTTTTGTATATTATCCTCAAGAGTTTTTCACACAAAGAAAAATGAAAGAAAATATTGGCTCAATGATTACCTAACATTTAAACTAATAATAAGTGGCATTACGTGATCGAATCATAATGCGAAAAGATGATTTATATTAGTAGATAATCTAAACATGTCCTTAGTCTAATCAGAATTGAGCAGATCGATTAAAAGACTAATATGACATCTATCAAGTCCAATTGGGGAGATACCTTATCTTAGGTACTGGAGCAAACGACTTCCAAAAGATAGAGACATAGATATGACTAACTGGACAGGACACAACTAGACTAGAAATAGATCACATGTTGATCTTCTATAATTTGATATGTCAAATCCGGCTCCCTAGTACGCTTAAAGAGTTTGTTTCCGAGCAATTTATATGTTTTTGTTGTGTTCTTACTTAGTTTCCGTTCTTTGCTTTAATAAGTGAAATAGTACATTTTATGCCCTTTTGAGACCCACAATGGCTAAATGCATCATAGGACCCTAACAGTTGATTGAGCGTTGTAGAGAGTCAATGATGACACAGATATGAACAAAAACATCACCTAGAAGGGGGTATCATGATATCGAAGCATGGAAGTCATGATACCCATTGAAACATGAAGAATTGAAGCCATCTACAGTGGTATCACAATACCAGCCTTGGGTATTGCTCTACCCAACCTCCCAAGGACCCCCCAATTCAAGACTGTCGTGAGTATCTCGATACCACTATCGTGAAAAAACAAAAATTGACTGCTGGGGTGGTCCTTGTCCAACTTCAACACCAATCAAATCTAGACACTTAAGGGCATTTTGGGCACAAAACTTTGGGTTGTAATCAAATTAAAAAGCCACTTTTGGCTAAGAACAAAAAATGTAGACTAGAGAGAACTTTTAGTTTAGGGTTTCTTCCATCTTGTAGTTTAGGTTTAGGGTAGTTTTCTTCTCTATAACTTAGGGTTTACTTTTCCTACACATTTTCTTGTTTTTCTTAGTGCTAATGGTAGTTAGTTAATTTATTTATCACCATAGCTAGGTTTATTTGTTCGTTTAGTACCTCAAACTTTTATTTTCAATTTAATCATTAGTATTAATATAAATCAATTTCCTTTTAGTTTCATCATTAAAAGTCTGACCTTTAAGTCTTCTTGTTCATTTCCTTTCCTACCATCTTCTTTACTTTCAAGCTTTGTTTTTAAAAAAAAAACCCAAATTTTCTCATTTTTCTTGCATTTACCATTTATGCACATTTTATGTTATTATTGTGTTCTTGTTTGCTTAAGTAGGAGTATGAGTAGCTAAATCTAAAGTAATTGGTTGATGAAAATGTTATATAGTTAATTTTTTATATAGAGACTAAATCACAAAAAGTTGACTAAATCGAATAGACTTAAAAACTTAGGATTGACGACCCTAAGGGAAAATTTAGGTAAGTGAGATCGAGAGGAAATCTTATCGGGCACCAATTCTACAATCCCAAATTTGTTGGTGAGGTCGAAAAATAAACTAGACTAATTTGTCTAAGTTGGTAAAATTGAAGTCTAGAGGTAAAGTATAGCCAATTTAGGAGTAATAGTGATTTAGATCCCTAATTCAAAAGTTAACCAACAATATGGAAATCAACCAACCGCTGTCTGTTATAGTATTTGTTAGTTTTGCACTTTTCATTCTTTACAATTTATTCCTTTTTTATTTTAGGTAATTAGTTTTAATTAACTTCATTTATAGTCTATCGTAATATAATGCTTAGTGAATAGCTAGCTTGACTCCTTCATTGCATGCCTATTGAGTAGAAATCATTAAATCGTTAACTCAGTAGGGTTTCACCCTTAGAATACTCTATTGTTCCATATAATTGACCGGTCACACTTGCAAACATCGCACGGTGTTATTTTGATTTGATTGTTCTTTTAGTGTTGATTTCTTTCATGGTCTGCGAGGACAGTGAGAGGCCGTCAAGTTGTTGGCGCCGTTGTTGGGGAATCAATGCAAGACTTAGTGATTTTTATGTGATTGTTGCATGCTTGTTAGTGACCGCTGTCGCACCTACACGTAAAAACAAACAATTTAAAAAAACTATTTTAAAGAGCAGTTTTAACTGCAAGCATATAGTATCAGTTGTAATATTTATATTTTCGATTGAATACAAAGTATTCCAAGGGGCCGAACCCAAGGGAGAAGGCGATTGAGAAATTCCTAGCTACGAGCATGCAAAAGGAGTCTAAATAACTAATAGCTAAAAGCTATATAGCGGAAAATCATGAAGTGAAGAGTGATTAATCTAATTATCTATTAACTACCTGAAGGACTAAATTGTAAAGAAGGAAAAAGTTATGAAATTCATAAATAACTAAAAAATGGTGGTTGGTTGACTTTGATGTGGTTCACTAATCATTCAATTAAAGTTTCAAATTGCTTAAACTCTTAAAGTAGTTCCATTTTACCTCTCGATGTCAACTTTACCAAGTTAGACAAATTAGTCTGATTTATCTCTCGATCTTACCGGCTAACCTAGGACTGAAGCATTTGTAACACCCCATCCGGTGTAGTCCCAGTTAGTGGTTTTTGTGGGTGGATTATTGGCTAAAGTATAAGCCAAGAAAGACTGATTTACGCCCTATCTTCTAGGTTAAGTTAATGTTGCTTGTCATGCCATGATTGGTAGATTGTTTAACCAATCAGGTAAGTCTGTAAAAACTCGGTTGGAGGTTCATCTTTTGGCAAAGTATATAGGTTACTGATCTATACATCTTGCCGTGGTCGTTGTGAAGAACCCTCCAATCAGCAGATTCTCTTGGCAAGCCTTGTGTCAAACAACATTAATGTATCCTGTGGGGCTTTCATTTTGATTAAAGGTAAAAATATTAACAATCTTTATGTTCTAGAAGGATCACCGGTGACCAGTGATGTAACAACCCATTTTCAGTGAAATCAAAATAGTGGTTTCGAGACCACAAATCTGAGTTCAGAAAAAAAATTATTTTAAAATTATTTTATGGTCTACCATAGGAAAATCTAATAAAGAAAAGGACTAAATTGGAAAGTGGAAATAATAAAAGATGATAAACGATTAAATACAAAATATCGTCTTTTTCATCATCTTTCCCAAATTATTTTACATGGAAACCCTATTTTGAAGCTTGAAGAATAGACAAGCTTATATTGCTCAATTAGGTGAGTATTCAAGTCTCATTTTTAATGATTTTTATGTTTTCGAGATCGTAAAAGCTTAATTTAGCTATCTCGGGGATTAATTTGTAAAGTTATCAAAGTACTAAGGTTTTTCCATGGATGAGTATGCATGAATTATGAAGTTTTATGGTAGAAAATGAAAAGTTGTTGATAGATAAACAATTTTTGTAAATGGAATTTTGATGAAATTGTGGTTTAGGGGCTAAATTGTAAAGATATAAACTTCATGAAAATTTTTTAAATTTTATGAAATACATAGGCTATTAATGTTACATGTAAAAATCAGCTAGGCTTGGAGTAAGGATTAAATTGCATGAATTTCATTTTCCAAACCTAGGGACGAAAACATAATTAAATAAAAGTATAGGGGCAAAATGGTAATTTTTCCTAAGATGTAAATTGAATTGAATATGAATTGTATTAAATTGAGTTAAATTTACATGTAATCAGCAGGCTTAGTAGGAAAAGAGAATCATTTAAACCTAACGAAACATAATTAAATAATTGGGGCAAAATGGTAATTTTTCCTAAGATGTAAATTGAATTGAATATGAATTGTATTAAATTGAGTTAAATTTACTCATATAGATCCGGATAGACAAAATACGGAATTAGATCGAGGAAAAGAGAAAATGTCGGATTAGTAAACAACAAATTAACTAACACTTGTCAAGGTAAGTTCATGTAACTAAATTGTGTATATTTATATGTTTGAATTGGGTGTTGTATATGTGAATTGTGAAATTTGAAACTTGTGTCAAACAACATTAATGTATCCTGTGGGGCTCTTATTTTTGATTAAATGTAAAAAGATTAGCAATCTGTATGTTCTAGAAGGATCATCGGTGACTGTGATGTAACAACCCGTTTTCAGTGAAATCAGAATAGTGGTTTCGGGACCACAAATCCGAGTTCGAAAGAAAATTTATTTTAAAATTATTTTATGGTCTACCGTATGATAGGAATATCGTATAAAAATTTCGTTAAGAAAAATTTAACCGATTACATGTTTAATTGATAAAAGGACCAAATTGCATAAAATGCAAAAGTTGAATTCTAGTAGCTATAGGTATCAAATAGCTATGGAATTCAAAACTTGAGGTCTTTATATCGCAAATAGACCATTAAGTAGAGTTAGTAGATAAACATGATTAGTCATCATGGGAAAATGTAATAAAGAAAGGGGACTAAATTGGAAAATGGAAATAATAAAAGATAATAAATGATTAAATAACAAAATATCATCTTTTCATCATCTTTCCCAAATTATTTTACATGGAAACCCTAGTTTGAAGCTTGAAGAATAGACAATCTTATATTGCTCAATTAGGTAATGATTTTTATGTTTCCAAGATTGTAAAAGCTTAATTTAGCTATCTTGGGGATTAATTTGTGAAGTTATCAAAATACTAGGATTTTGCCATGGATGAGTATGGATGAATTATGAAGTTTTATGGTAGAAAATGAAAGGTTGTTGATAGATAAACAACTTTTGTAAAGGGAATTTTGATGAAATTTTGGTTTAGGGACTAAATTGTAAAGATATAAACTTCATGGAAAATTTTTGAATTTTATGAAATATATAGGCTATTAATGTTACATGTAGAAATCGGCTAGGCTTGGAATAAGGATTAAATTGCATGAATTTCATTTTCCGAACCTAGAGACAAAAACGTAATTAAATAAAATTATAGGAGCAAAATGGTAAGTTTTCCTAAGATGTGAATTGAATTGAATTGTATTAAATTGAGTTAAATTTACTCATATAGACCCAGATAGACAAAATACGGAATTAGATCGAGGAAAAGAGAAAGTGTCGGATTAGTAAACAACAAATTAACTAACACTTGTCAAGGTAAGTTCATGTAACTAAATTGTGTATATTTATATGTTTGAATTGGATGTTGTATATGTGAATTGTGAAATTTCTATTTATATGAAATTGATTACATATCCGACAATGCCCGATAAATTTTAAGTTCTGTTTGAATAGATGAAATTTCGATGGATACAAGGTTCCCAAATTGGTTGTGGTCCTACATATGTTGGGGACACATCACAGCTCTAAAGAGTGCCCCGTTATTAGCCCTCTCAAGCTTTCCGTTATATGGTTCTTGTGAGCTTCCCGTTAATAGCTCTTTGAAGCATCCTGATCGGGTGTAATCCTGCATATATTGTGGACACACTGCAGCTCTTATGAATGTCCCGATATATGGCTCTTCGTGAGCTTTCCGATTAAAGACTCTTTGTGAGCTTCCTAATTAATGGCTCTCCGGAGCTTCCCGATATGGTTTGCTTGAACTCCCGATATATGGCTATTCGAAGCTTCCTGAGTAATAACTCTTCAGAGCTACCCGTTATTGGCTCGCATGAGCTTCCTGAATATGACTCTTATGAGTTTTCCGTTATACAGCCCAGATAAGCTTCCAATTATACAGCTCACATGAGCTTCCTGTTATATAGCTCAAGAGAGAGCTTCCTGTTTATGTGTTCATATGAGCATTCCTGAATATGATTTGACGGATTACAGTTGTGTGCACTTCGTGTGTACTACTAGTGTATCCATCGATATTTCAAATGGTTCAACGGCCAAAGTTTTGATATAAGTTAAGATGAATTCTGAATGAGATACCACCTGTATACACCTGAAAACACATGGAAACTTGATATTTGATGAGCTCATCTCTATTTCTCGATATTCACAGGAAATACATGACTAACATGTTCGATGAAATTGTGTGTTTAGGCTATTAGCCAAATTGCTTGGATGCATTTTTGTATGCTTACCTTAGATGTAAATAAATGGTAAGTTAATTTCCTATTATACGAACTTACTAAACATTAAATGCTTACTCTGTTTTATTTTCTCTGTTTTATTTCCTCAGTTTTATAGTAATCTGGAAGCTCGTTAAGATTGGAAGCTAGTCAGAGCCATATCACACTATCAATCGCCCTTTTTCGATATATTTATTAAATCGACTTTGGTATAATGCCATGTATAGGTTAATTTGGCCATTGATGGCATGTAAATGTTTTGTTGTGATTAGCCATTTGAATGGATTATATTTGAAACATTTTGATATATATGATTATATGGCCTTATCATGGTTGATATGTGTTTTGGTATAATTGACTGATGGTTAACTAATAGGCAAATTGTAATATAGCTTGAGTCGGTATAGTTGGTACAAATATGAATATATATGTAAGTGATTAAATTGTTAAGTATGGATACTTGGATATATAAGATGATATGATTTGCATAAAACTTGGTTTTGTTTTGATTCAAATGTTTTATATTGGTTTGGGAATGTGTTTAAGAGTTAATGTAGGTGGAAGACAAGTTTAGGTGAGAAATATGGCTAGGAAATGGCCTTATTTTGTCCACACGGGCATGTGTCTCAGCCGTGTGTGACACACAGCCTAGCACATGGGCGTATGTTTTGAACTTGTCAAGATAGGGCATTGTGTTCATGGAAATCAAACTGGGTCAGTTTTTATTTGATAGTACATAAGTCGAAAACTAGAAGACTTCTAGCTTCTAAACACAACTTTGACTTAGTTAATATCCTGCATAGTTTGAGATAAGCCTATGGTAGGTTTTGGCAAAGAAGGCGTTATGAAAATACAAGTCAAGGTGGAGATTTGTGGAGTTATGCCTCGTATTTTTCAGCTTTTCTTCTCCTAGTTAAACTCTGTTTTTAATTTCCCACTTAAACTTTGATTAGTGTTGTAACACCCGAAACCTGGCCTAGAAGTTTAGACCGAATCTCGGATGCTACATTGATCACCGAAGTGATCGTAGGTAATTTTTTTACAAAATAATTTTCATGTCAAATCATAATACTTAATCGTTTAAAACCAGTTATTAAAATTTCAGTTAATATAGTATATGTAAGCGGAAATAAAACAATTAAAACTAACTTAAAATTTGCACCACAACTTTATAAAACCTTACAGCTCAAAATCTGAATGACAAAATAGAAATTGAAAATATAACGTTTACTAAATTTTCTCCAAGACTATCCTAGACCTTCGCACACCAAGTCCAGCATCAAAATTCAGAAGAAGATACCTAAAAAGGAAACACTAAGAGGGGGTGAGCTACTCGAGCTCAGTGTGAGTTCAAAACAAATCAGAAACAGTAAAAGAGTATCCAAATCAGAAGTGCAACAGAATTCCAATCACACACAGAACTAGAAAGCATACCTGGAACTAATGTCCAAACAGAGCTTAACAATTAGAGCACATTAAGTTTACACAGAAGTCTCAGCACAACTGCTAATCAGACAAACAGATTACAGACAACTAGTCTTTCAGTCAGAACACACGCACAGTCAGATGCAGATGAAATGCAGTTAAATAAAAACTTACCCATCCAGCAAACATACCTCTCTGTGCCCCGATCACTCCCAAAAGAGTTGTTAAAGCTCATCCAACCAAACACACCAGTTAGGACCTCAGAAGGCCCATCCAACCTTACACACCGCATATGTGGACTAAGCCACTCAGATAATCACACGCAGCAGAGCTAGCGTATATGTTGTACTGTGTAATGCGGTAGACCGTTGTACAGGTGAGTTACAGTTTAAACTGCCAGATCAGATAATGGTACGTAGCCGAGCTGGCTTACGTACAGTACAATGCAATGCGATAACCCGTTGTACCGACATGCTGCAGTTAAAACTGCCAGATCAGATGATAGTGTGTAGCAAAGCTGACGTACGAGCGGTATAGTGCAATAAATCGCTGTACGTATAAACTTGCAATTAAAATGCCAGATCATAACAGATATAGTCTTCCTTCTCTTCACAACCCAACCCAAAATACTTTATGTAAATGCATGAATGCATTCAAGCTCACAGAACAGAGACATTTGCACAGTCGGTCAGTCGGAACAGATAAACAACACACCCCACAGACTAGCTTCAAACTCACACATCACACACAATCATCACGGATATCGAGTCATAAACACCCTCACTAAACTTAGCTAAGGGTCAAAGCACACACAAATACATTTTCAAACCAGATACGCACTTGGAACCAATTTAAGTGCCTTAAGACCACACACCCGTGTGCTAGCCGTGTGGAAATGCCTGGGCCATGTGGAAGGTCAAAAACAGTGTAAAAAGGGGCACACGACCGTGTGACAGGAGAACACACCTGTGTGAAGAGAGGCACATGACCGTGTGACTAAGGCACACGCCCGTGTGGACCAAGGACATGGCCGTGGGGACAGGCCGTGTAACTCTCTATCCATTTGCACTAAAATTTGAGTACAGGGCAGACACGGCCGTGTGAGGGTCTCACATGCCCGTGTGCCCACCAGACACAGCCACGTGTCCCGAAACACATGCCCGTGTGGAATCCCTAATTCCCAAATTAGTCACACGACCGTGTGGCCAGGCCGTGTGACACTAAATCACTCAAACCCTAATCCCCATACTCAAACCCTAATCCCCAAACTCATACGCCCATGTGATCGAGGGACACGACTGTGTGAGAAAAGATAAAATCCCCAAGTCGACCACACGGCCGTGTGGCACCCAAATTTCGCCCGAGACCGTAATTCCCAAAAGTACACTGCCGTGTGAGTCGTTACACACCCGTGTGGACGCTTGTGTGGTCACAAAACCACCCTAAAACAGCCTCGAAAAATATGCTTTCAGCCACGAAACACTTTTTGATCCTCGTTAGATCAAAATTATACAAAACTATACACAATCCAAGCATAAAACAACGATATCACATCCCTAGTCGACTTTTCACAAAGTCGAATTAGAATTCGCAAATAAAATAGAAAAGTTCGAAACCCACACCTATTTCGTGATTGAGAACGTCCTAATGCTGACTCGATTACCAGAAAATTGAAACTCTCCGCGAACCGCAACACCACCGTTTCAAAAAAAAAGAAAAACAAAACCAACGAAAAAGAAAAGCAAAAAGTACGTGGAAAAAGAAAAAGGAAACAAAAATAATACAATAAAATAAAATAATAATAATAATGAAAAATAATAAAACAAATTAAAATAAAAAAACCAAAACTAAACAATTTAATTAAAAGCACAAAACAAAACAAGGACTCGTACACGCGTCCCAGAGATACATAACCACACCTTCAACCATCATACCAACAAGCCCATTCTGGCATTTACACGCAAGACTAACCACAAAAACACACCTTTCCCTTAGACCCTAACCATTAACATCAGAACTTCTAACCCCCAAAATCTGGGGTGTTACAGGTGTAGATTATTTTAATATTATTTGACCTACAAATTTAACCTATAAATAGGCCCATTTTTTACCCTAGAAAAATAACTCATAACACATTTAGGTATTATCTTTTTAAGCTTTTAGAGAATTTTGTGTTTACATTTTGAGGGTTCTTATTTTCGAGTTTCCAGACTTAGTGTTACCTCCATCTTTATACTCTTGATTTTCGCCATTTTAGTGAAATTATCTTTACCCGTGATGTTTTATTATCTTCGGAGGAGTTTTTCCACTTACAATATTTGTGTTCAATCTTTTCAATTTTATTCGTTATTTTACTTGTTCGTTGCTTAACCGAGTTTTTCCTTTAGGGATTTCAAATTGAGTCTTTCGATGGATTTATTTCAAGCTTGGATATTCTGAAGCAAAAATCTCGAGTTTATCACATGCTGTCACCTGCAGTCTTTTTAATGATGGCCATTCTGAAGAATGAATTCTTGAGTAGAAACTCCTTAATTTTGGTAGCTTTGTCAATTGTAAGAACCTCACTTGAGGAAATGCAAGCTGAGTAATTGCTTCTGCTGCAGTAGATTGAATGGCATTTGCAGCACATGATTCCTCAGCAATAAATCCTTGAGTTCAGATATTTCTTCTAGGGAATCATAGCAGCTTATACTTAACCTCTCTATACTCCTAAGTCTTTCCAACATGCTCAATGGAAAAACATTCAATAAATTCTCACAGTGGCTCCAACCAAAAATCATTTCATTTGTAAAAAGGAATTCACAGGAAGTAGCTCATGCCATATCTTTTCCAAGCTAGCCATCCTAAATATGTGCAATTGCTTTAACATAGGCAGTTCCACCTACAAAGTTTTGATTCAAATTATAATTGTGCATGCATGAAGATATTGTACAAGGAAAAGCAAAGGAAACCCCAATTTGAGAATGCTGAGAAAGCAATAACCTATGGTAATTTCTTAAGATGGTCTTAAAAGAAGAGCAGAAGGGAATAACGAAACACCTTCTCATAAAAAAAGGACTGGTACATCAACAGTTATGTTCTCTTCTGACTTGTTCTTCCTTCCCTCTTTTTCCGTTTCGTGCCTGCACTTGCGAATCCTGAGACAACATCTTCAAACAAGGGCAGTTGTCTATAAACTACTCAATTAGAGAAGAGAATTCAATTAAACGTTCAGAGCAGAGTCTTGTGAGCTTGGGAAGGTTATACAGCCACAGCTACTCTAGTTTAGGGAATACCATCTTGCTTAATTTTTCTTCTGCAACTATTACTTCTTCCACCATTTCGCAATGAGTAATCTTGAGCATTTTGAGTTGCTGAAAGCTTTGAACCATAGAAGATGAAAAAAGACATTGCAAATTGTCACAGCCTTCCACAACGAATGTCATTAAATTTAGAAATTTTGAACAATTAGCTGGATTGATGGAGCGCAGGTTTAGGTTCTCAAGTTTGGAAACCTGTCCTGATAAAAATTGATATTAAAATGCGAACTAAAAGATAGAAATCACAATATGTAACATGACTCAGTTTTTCTCATCTACATCCATAGGAGAAATGACTGTTCAGTTCAATCATTGATTAGTAATAGATTATAAAAAAAAAAAAAAAAAAAAACTTTTGATTAGTAATAAAATTATTTGAATTTTGGTCAATAACACCTTTATAAGTACCTTTTTGTTTAAAAGTGTCTTCTCCTCGGCCCTCGTATCAATCGTAGGTTGAAATCCTCCATGTACAGATGTTAAAGTTGTTTCCATTCTCGAGCAGAAATGAATGAAATTCGAGAGACATTCATGTTTCAAGGACCGCAGATGACTGAACTCTATTTCATTCATTGCTTCATTTTCTTCAATGTTTGCCTCTCTTTCCTCTGCAATAATCTCTATCATGTTCTCACAGTAAGTTACTTCAATTTCTTGAAGTTGAAAAATATTTCTGGCATTGGACAGTGAGAACAAGTTGTTCAATCTATCACAACCTGAAACCTTCATGATTTTTAGTCGGCTAAAAGATTCTGCAACAATGTCACCATGATATCTTCCGCAAATTCGTCATACGCTGAAGAGATAATGACTCCAAGATAGGAAATGCTTTGAAGGGAACCCCCAATTCCACAGAGCTAATGGCTCTATTGTCCGACTGTTTTGGATGGGGAAATACTTCAATTAAGGGAAAATGTTGTGCCAACAGCATAAAAGAAAATAAATTATTTTACTAGAAAACCATATTAGAAATAAAAAGAGAAAAAAGGTTGCCACTTAAAACTCAAAACCCAACCTTACAAAAGATCACACTTACAATCTGATTTGTCATTCTCTTATTGGAAAAGAATAAAAATGACGTGGAAAAGGATAAAAATGAGCACAACCTATATTTATAGTAGTATAAAATTTCCACAACTTTATATTGTTTAGATGTGGGATTATGATATTTCAACAAATTTCTACCTTAGCAAATTTTCACATCTTCAATCTCCTCACAATACAACATTTAATAGTGTCTTCAAATTTCAACCTTCAAGTTTTAACATTGATCAAGTCAAAATATAGTTGGAACTTGACGATAGTCACAACCTTGGTCATTATATCGACAAGATTCTTAGTGGTTGAATTTTTTTGAATCTTTACTCCACCTTCTTCAAAAATCTTTTGTACAAAATAACACCTAACATCAATCTACTTCGTCCTTGCATGTTAAGCTTGATTCTTTACTATTTAAATAGCACTCTGACTATTGCAATGTACTTTGACATGTTTTTGCTTTATTTCTAGTTCACCAAACAACCATCGAAGGCAAATTGCCTTTTTTACAGCCTTTGTAATTGTCATATACTCCGTTTCTGTAACAGATAAAGTAACTATTGATTGTAAAGTATACTTCCAACTAAATGGTGTCTTTGCAAGAATAAACACATAATAGTAGTTTATCGTCTTTTGTCTAGATCACCAGTATAGTCTGAATCACAATATCCACCCACACTTGATTATCTTCCTAGTAAAAAATCAATTCAATATCCATTGTATTTTGGATATATCGTCAAATTCATTTCACATCTTGTCAATGCTCATTTCTTATATCATGCAAATTAAGTAAGTATTGATTGAAAATTGAAATGAAGTGAATATGATTACAAGAATTCAAATTTTTAAGTATTTCTAAAAATTATAAAAAAATAAATAAAATTTATAAATATTTTTAAGTATACAATTAATTCATGTTTTAAAACTAATATTATATAATGTGTTATTTATTAATTTAAGTTTATTTTAAATATTTTTTTAATTTATATTGATTATAATAAATATTTTATAAATTATACATTTGTATTATTATTTTTCGGTAGACAAAAACAACACTAAGCGATTACAATAACAATCAACCCGTTATACTTGCAAGCTTATCAACATGCAAGGCTCCTTGTAATGAACTTGGCGAAACCATGAATAACAAAAGCTTTGACACTTAGTCATTTGCGGACTTAGTCATATGATCAGCAGCCATATTTTGCGACCTTTGAATATGGTGTCTTCAATTACGTTTGAGGAGGCACTAATTAAACACAATTCAACCAACTTACTGGAATCAGCCCCACCAGCTAGCAAGGTCTCCACTAAAAGTGCATTATCACATTCTAGCTTTACTTACCTGAATCCTTTCTCCCATACTATGCTCAGGCCTACATATATGGCACGTGCTTCAATCTGAAAAATTGATTCCTTGCTCACCACCATGGAAAACTCATAAAACCATCTGGCATCCGCATATCTAAATACACCCCCCACCGACGCCCAATTATTAATGTCTGAAATAGGTCCATCTGTGTTAAGCTTAACCTAGCCAATCTCAAGCAGTGACCAATAAATCTTTGACACCGATGGACTCAGTTTTGGTCTAACTCCCCCCGTATTCACATAACTTCTTGCCCATACAATACTTGTATCAACAATGTTTTCCACATAGTTATGGCCATTAGCAAAGACAAAAAAGTTATGATCCTTCCACAAAAGCCAACATAAAATCGAGTACATGGAATGCCACTCAAAATTCTCAGACCCCCATCCTCTTGTGCTTCTTAAGTTCCACTTCAACCAATTGGTACGTGGCATAGAAAAGAACGATAAATGAGCACTTGGCAGTACTATAGACAATCATACCATTCTTGAAAAAAGGCAATCTCTAATTGCATGAAGTCTTGGTTCCAATACTACTCCACATCTAGGACAATGTCCTTCATTAGTCATATGTCTCCTTGTTCTCTCGCCATTTGTCTGTAATTTTTCCTGCCAAAAGGTTCAAAGAAAGACATGTACTCTTCGGGGCATTTTGGCTTTCCAAATTAAATTCCAACAAAAAGAGGCTTCGCCACAAACAGGGTGGTATAAACTCATGTAACTTACGACACTTGAGAACTTGTCTTTAGACATTAATTTCTAAACCAGACTATCTATTCTTGAAGCAACGAAAGGAGGGATCATAGAAACAATGATCTTAACAATGTTCTCAGGAAGGAAACTAGATAACCGATGCCAATCTCAGCCCCCATTATTAGTCACCGAATCGCAGGCATGTAATGTATCATCAGGACGTTCAGTACCAACATAAAGATCCCTAAGTTTGCCAACCTGTTGAACCCACACATCATTCCAAAAATTTATGAGTCAGCCGTCACTTATAGCCCAAAACACATTACCTACCATATCCGACCAAACCTTCATTAGAGATTGCCAAATATATGAACAATTACTCCTAGCTATAGACATCGGTAGAACCCCTTGAACTTTGTATTTATTCCTTAATAATTGAACCCACAGTGCTTCTGTACTAGAAATAATCTAGAAACCCAATTTCAATAAAAGATCTTATTCTGAACAATTAAGTTCCTAAGCAAGACCCCTACACTCAAGAGGACGACAGCAATTCTCCCAGGACACTAATGTTGATTTCTTTGACTGAGATGTCGAACCCCATATGAAGTCACGAGATAAATTTTCAATTTCGATGCAAACAGAATCAGGAATACAAATAATACTCATGAAATAATTGGGTATACTAAACAACACCGATTTAACCAACGTGATTCCACCCGCCAAAGAAAGTTTACTTGTTTTCCAACCATTCAATTTACTTCAAACTTTATTAAGCACAAATTCAAAAGTATTAGACGAGACACAGAAGTGAAACAAAGGCATGCCAAGATAGTTCTCAAGATCTTCTGCATGTGTAAACCCCATTTCTTTACAAATCTCAATTGTAACACCAAAAATTAAGCCTAGAAGTTTTGAGGGTATTTTAGGAATGTTAGCTTATATCTGCTCATAATTTTTGTAAGGTTGGTAATCGATAATATTTTCGACAATGGCTATTAGGAAATTAAGTCAATTTCTGAAAATGAGTTTTAAATACCTTTAATTTTGAAAATAGGACTGATTTGTAAAAGAGTCAAAACTGAGAGTTTTTATGAAGCAATTTACCCAGAGTTTGAAAATCAACTAAAAAAACCCTATTTTCCAGTTTGTTTTCACAAAAGCTTGCTCCTCACTTTGCTTGTGCCATCCCTTCTACTCTCTCATCTCTTCCCAATCAATTTTTACTTCCAAATCCTAATTCCCCTTTATTTCTAACATCCTTTGAATTATAAATCTCCATTGAAACCAAGAAAACATCTTAAAACCCCATTAATTTCATCTTATTCAAGAGTGAGTTTTCCTAGATTTACGTTAAAGCTCATTTTTCTTGCGTTCAGGGTAATCATTCATCTTTCTAATAATTTTAAAAGATATCTAGTTTCTTAAATTAAATTGTTAGCCCTTAAATCATTTGATTGTTAATGGTGAATTTCAAAATTATGGATTAAAATATGGTTTCAAAATGTTTTTCAACTTGTTTTAACAAGATTAGAATGTGTAACATCCCGAAATTGGGCCTAGTAGGAATGGGCCCAATGGGCCTTGGGCATAGGAGTGTTTAAAATTTTTGAGAACAAGAGAATAACATTATTTCAAGTTGGACTTATTAAGAAGATGATTTTAGAAAGTTACCGGATTCTATGAAGTTTCGAGTTCAAGTTGGGCCTTAGTAAAGTTTTGTGTTTAAGCCTATTAAGGAAAGATAGTAAGTGGCATCAAGGCTTATGGAAATAAAAGAGTAAATTGCTAGCATAAATGAGCATATGGCAAGGAGGTTATGGCATCAAGTGAAGTACCTTGAGGGAAGAGGTTCAAATCCCATTGTGTGCAAATTTTGACTATTATTTTTGTACTATTTCCCTAAATTTCGGCCAAGCTTGTAAATATGGCAAAATTGGATTTTAAATTATGGTAAGGTGGACTTATTAATTGTGGAAAAGTATGGTAAGGAGGAAAATAAGGAAAAAGAAAAAAAAAGGAAATAAAAGAAATAAAAGAATTTGGAGAGTGGAGTAGGTGGATGAAAAAGAAATAAAAGAATTTGAGGAGTGGAGTAGGTGGATGAAAAAGGAATAAAAGAATTTGTGGAATGGAGTAGGTGGATAAAAAAAAGAGATAAAAAAAGAAAGAAAGAAAGAAAGAAAGAAGAGATAAAAAAAAAAGGGTTATGAAAATAAAGAAAAGAGAAGTATCATCTTTTCTTCTCTTCATCACCACCTAGAATTGGTAGCAAACAAGGGTTGGAGAGCTCAAAAATTTCAGCAAACAAATCCTTTAGCAAGTAAGTGATTTTGATGACTTTAGTTGATAATTTTTGTATTTTTTGAAGCCCCCAAAGCTTAAGCTAGCTAATGAGGGGACTAATTTGTAATATGGTTGAGAGTCTAGGGACTTGCCATGAGAGAGTTTATGCTGGATGCAAGGTCTCGAAGTACTTTATCAAAGGTTCAATCGAAAACCTATCCCTCGTTATAAGTGACTCGGATTTTTGGTGCCGCGGAGAGCATCCCGTTACGGATTCCGAATAAGGTGTGTAATCTCATACTCTTCCGAATATATGTTTGAAATGGTGAGAAAATCTCACATCTCTCTGAAAGTTTACATGAAATATTCTGTGATTCGGTAGAAATATCGAAGAAAATTGATAACCGGTATCCGTGATCAGTCGGACGTGCGTTTGATGGTAGTGATAATCATGTTTTGTAATAAAACAGTTTCGGTTAGAACCAGTGACGTGTTTTTTAAAAATCACTAAAAATAGGAGAAAAGGAATTAGAAAGTGAATAAGATATCATATTAAAGCTTACTGTGTCTGTTTTAATATGGAAGAAACGGAGAAGGAAAAGGAATTTTATATTCTGAGATATCTTGATTTTAGTGAGACTGGTTCTGATTCACTTCGGGGTTCACTGATCTGTTTTGGAAAAATCATATAAAATTGTACAAAATGAATTGTGGGTTATAATTTACATGTATGGATTCCTTAGTGAGTCTATTTTCAAGAGAAACAAGTTGGAACAGTATATGAAAACCGTACAGTGAGATATTTGAAATTAAGTCAAGAGAGGTCAGAATCATTGGACAGTGAAACAAGGGAAACATTAAGGAATAAACTGTACTAAATGGCTAGGCAAAAAATTCTGGAAAAATTTCAATAAGAAGATACATGAGTCTAGTTTCAAGGAAATTTTATGGATCTAGATTTCGAGTTTTCTAACTCGAGTTATATGCAATTTAGTCAGTATGACGCAAATGGATAGTTTAAATTTGTATGCCCCAAATTACTAGTTAAGTTTTAGTTGCGAAATTACCCCGTTTCGGCTTAAAATGGATTTTTGACCCAATAGTTCCGTAGAGACCCAAATAGAGTTCTGTATCACTCGAGGCGATAGTGAATCTTCGAAAACACCGTTAAATATGAAATTACCGAATTACCCTTGTAGGGTAAATTACCGAATTACCCTTAGAGAGTAAATTATCGAATTACCCTTAGTGGGTACGATTACTGAATTACGAAAATGCCCTAATGGGCCGAATTACGAAATGTCCCTATGGGCCAAACTACGAAAATACCCTTTATGGGCCAAAATGTTATAATTGCTATATGGGCCATTGTGCGACATAATATTTGGAAAGTTCCGGGTATTTTGGTTTTTAAGGGTAAATCGTGGAAGTTATCGTGTTAATTCAAGTAGCTAAGGATTTCGCTAAATAGTAAGGTGTGTGATTAACCCACTGTTTCCGGGATTATGTTATATTGTATGTGTGGTGTAAATGCTAATGTGTGCAGTGACAATTATGAATGGATACCCTTAAGGGGTATATCGAAGATCAGGTCAGTGTTAAATATTAAGAATGTGAATATGCTAATGAGATGTTTGTATGCCGAATAGCATGTGCATGCATCATTTTATATGTTATGACATTTTCATATGTTGCATGTGCATGGGATGGGATCTGAATGTGAAAGAAGAAAGGGTGTACATTATGTACGTGGTCTAATGTTAGCCTTGTGCTACATTAGCGCTTGATGTTAGCTAGTGCTTCATCAAGGGAGGTGTTGGCTAGGTGCCACATCTCGGCGGTTGATAGCTGTGTGCATCACCGTAGATTGATTGATATGTGGGATCACTTATGTGATCGGTGGCCTAGCCACGGCCTTGAGCAGCAAGTCTGCCAAGGTAAGATATGTGGATCACTATGTGATCGGTGGATTAGCCACGGCCTTGGGCAGGGGGTCTGCCAAGGTAGGTGTAAAGGATGGACCCTAAGCTGGGTTGGGTGCATTTTGCATAAATCTGTCTGCTATGTGAATTAATGTGGAAATGGGCCAAGCCCAGTATGTGGAAACATGTGGTTGATTACACTATTATAAGAATGTGATGTGGTTGTGGGCCAAGCCCAATAAGTGAAAGCATGTGATTAAATTATCTTAATATCTGTTATATGGGTTATTATATGGTTGACATGTGGATGGAATTCAGTGGTCTAATTACACACTGAGTCTGTATGACTCACCCAATTTTTATCAAACATCGCAGATGATTTTAGGTGATCGGACCGGGTTGGAGTGAATACGAGGTGGCCCATGCAGAAGTTAATTTTATTTGTTTTCATATTTTATAATTTCAGTATTTCGATAAGTATTATTGTAATAAGGCCACTTAAGCATTTGAAGTTTATTATTATGTTTTATTATGGATTGACGGTGAAATGTTATTTGCAAATGATATTATTTTCTTAAATTTATATATATTAAAGTTTCAAATCTGGATACTTTATGACATCAAATTTTTACTTAGCATTTTAAATAACAATGTTTTATAAATAAACACAAATTTCCATGTTTTATTTTAAGGTTAAAATATTTTAAACATTTTTCCACAGTGACAAACCAGATCCGGTCAAGACTCGTGGGCCGGGTTTAGGGTGTTACAGTTTGGTATCAGAGCCCGATTCGAAACTCAGCTTTGAGGTTTTGGGCCCGAAAATAGTTTTCAAAAATATGGATTTTCAAGGAATTTTCAGGTTATTCTGGCATGGCACCTGTATCTCCGGCCCGAAGTCCACCAGGTAAGTACTTCCAACTACTGAAGTGAATTGTGAATGTGAATTCTATAAGCATGAAGGGAACGTAGATTAGTGAACTAGTACCTATTGAACCCTAGGACTAGTCTACTCAAACACAAGTGCATAAGACTTAAGGGCCATTAAACAAACCTGTGATTAAGTCGCCGAGCTAGGGTGTGGCAACCGTTGTGCGCATGTCTAGGAGTGGATTCAGTAAGAGCTTGGTACTTAAGCAGTCCTATCGACTCACCCCTCTTTACTCGAATCCTACCTGGTGCGTAGTAACCGTTCACCCTAACCAAGAGGACTTAGTCATCGACTAAACTCGATAATTAAAACCCGAAAGGGGCTAGCCATATTTTTATAAAAACCTTAGTTTTTAAATTATCAAATTATCCCTTTGGTTTGTAAACCCTAAATTAGATTTTGAAAGACGTTTATTTTCCGATTTACAAAAAATTACGAAAATACCCCTGGTAAAATTACTAAAATGCCCTTGGTTTCTAAAATTCCAATATTACCCTCGACTTTTAAAATATTCTTACCTTACAAAATACCAAAAACCTCTATTTTGTGAAATAGCAAGATACCCAGATTTGGAAATTTACTAAAATACCCCTGACATACAAAATTACCAAAATGATCCCGATTTCTGAAATTTCTGCAACATCACCGATTTGGAAAACAAATTCTCAAAAATACCCCAAGTTTTTGCAAATTTCGAAATACCTTTGATTTATAAGGATTTTTGGAATTGACCCTGATTTATTACCAAAATACCCTTATAGGACAAATGACGAAATTACCCCTAGGTTGAGAAAGGAGAAGACGGCCATGGTAGCATGGTGAATGTTGTGAATGAATGTGGCTTCATTGAGAAATGAAGGTGTCTTTATTTATGAATGAGAATGTGATTCTCTGAATTAGAGTAGTGAACTTGAACTGAAATTGTTTGATCGAAAGAACTACTTCTAAATACTTTATGTCATAAAACTGTTCGGGGATAATAAGTGGAACAAAATTCTGATGCATAAAACTTTTAATCAGAATAATAGCGACGTTAGAAATGAGTTCTAGAGGACGTGGTCGTCGTGGACGTGGTCGAGGTAGAATGGCCGTATCGGAACCCGTTGGATCGGGTCAAGGGTCCGAGAATGAGGTACCACCTCCACCACCAGCTTTTGGTAATGAGCAGCAAGATCAGACGGGGGATGATGCTGTATCGCAGGCTGTGCTGCGAGTTCTTGAGATGGTGGCTGGAGCAGGTGGAAATATGAGAGCTAGGAAGTCCGTACCCGAGCGACTCCGAGCCAATGGAGCTGAGGTGTTTCGAGGTGTATCAGTGTGGCACCCAGTACGGAGTATTGGTTGGAGGTGACCGAGCGAATTATGGATGAGCTAGATTTAACCAGTGAGGAGAAAGTGAAAGGAATGGTGGCGCTACTTCGCGACGAGGCGTATCAATGGTGGCTCACAATACGGGATGGTGCCTCAGCTGAAGAACTCACTTGGGATTATGTTAAGGCAGCATACCAGAAGAAGTATGTGGGGACTCATTATATTGATGCACAGAGAAAGGCATTTCTGGGGCTAGTTCAAGGGAACAAGTCCGTAGCGGAGTACGAGGCTGAATTCTTAAGGTTGAGCCGATATGCTCGAGGAGTGGTGGCTACGGAGCATGAACGATGTGTCCGGTTTGAGGACGGATTAAGGGACGACCTGAGATTGTTGATAGCTCCACATCAGGAGCGGGAGTTCGCTGTGTTAGTAGAGAAGGCTAAGGTAGCCGAGGGGATTAAGGACTCTGTGAGACAGAACAAGATAAGGATAGGAACCGGGATAAGAGGAGTTTTGGACCGTCAAAATCGTCTGAGAGTCTTCAGAAAAGACCTAGGATTGAGAATCCTGCTCGTGTTTCTAAGCCAACTGCTGGAAATCCGGACCGTCCGTGTGCTCAGTGTGGAAGGTATCATGTTGGCGAGTGCTGGAACCGGGAACGGGAATGTTTTAGGTGTAAGTCCAAGTCTCATTTGATTAAAGATTGTCCTCAGGATCCGAATAGGGCTCGGACAGCAGGCCAAGGCTATGTGCAGCCAGGTAGAGATGGTCAGCAAGCGACAAGGGTCGTGGTCCGAACCATGGAGGAAATGGTTCAGGCGAGGTCGTGGAGCACCAAGCAAAGATGTGAAGGTGCAGATGCGAGGCAACCAAGGTTGGTTTATGCAGTCGGCCGTCGCGAGGATAGTGATGTGCCAGAGGTGGCAATGGGTAAGTTCTTATTTCTGGAATATCCCTGGTTGCTTTGCTTGCTATAAGGTCAGTTTGTTCTTATGTTGCTAGTAAAGTGTATGTAACCTTGATTGTGAACCTAGAAAATGTACCTAGAAAGTATGATAGTTCTTTAAGATCAGAGTGCGCAGCGAAAGCATAGTGATGTGATCTCAGCAGTGCGTTTAATAGTTGATTGGAAATTTCGAGGACGAAATTTTCTTTAAGGAGGGTAGAATTGTAACATCCCGAAATTGGGCCTAGTAGGAATGGGCCCAATGGGCCTTGGGCATAGGAGTGTTTAAAATTTTTGAGAACAAGAGAATGACATTATTTCAAGTTGGACTTATTAAGAAGATGATTTTAGAAAGTTACCGGATTCTATGAAGTTTCGAGTTCAAGTTGGGCCTTAGTAAAATTTTGTGTTTAAGCCTAATAAGGAGAGATAGTAAGTGGCATCAAGGCTTATGGAAATAAAAGAGTAAATTGCTAGCATAAATGAGCATATGGCAAGGAGGTTATGGCATCAAGTGAAGTACCTTGAGGGAAGAGGTTCAAATCCCATTGTGTGCAAATTTTGACTATTATTTTTGTACTATTTCCCTAAATTTCGGCCAAGCTTGTAAATATGGCAAAATTGGATTTTTAAATTATGGTAAGGTGGACTTATTAAATTGTGGAAAAGTATGGTAAGGAGGAAATAAGGAAAAAGAAAAAAAAAGGAAATAAAAGAAATAAAAGAATTTGGAGAGTGGAGTAGGTGGATGAAAAAGAAATAAAAGAATTTGAGGAGTGGAGTAGGTGGATGAAAAAGGAATAAAAGAATTTGTGGATGGAGTAGGTGGATAAAAAAAGAAAAAAAAGAAAGAAGAAAGAAAGAAGAGATAAAAAAAAGGGTTATGAAAATAAAGAAAAGAAAGTATCATCTTTTCTTCTCTTCATCACCACCTAGAATTGGTAGCAAACAAGGGTTGGAGAGCTCAAAAATTTCAGCAAACAAATCCTTTAGCAAGTAAGTGATTTTGATGACTTTAGTTGATAATTTTTGTATTTTTTGAAGCCCCCAAAGCTTAAGCTAGCTAATGAGGGGACTAATTTGTAGTATGGTTGAGAGTCTAGGGACTTGCCATGAGAGAGTTTATGCTTGTTGCAAGGTCTCGAAGTACTTTATCAAAGGTTCAATCGAAAACCTATCCCTCGTTATAAGTGACTCGGATTTTTGGTGCCGCGGAGAGCATCGCGTTACGGATTCCGAATAAGGTGTGTAATCTCATACTCTTCCGAATATATGTTGAAATGGTGAGAAATCTCACATCTCTGAAGTTTACATGAAATTCTGTGATTCGGTAGAAATACGAAGAAAATTGATAACCGGTATCCGTGATCAGTCGGACGTGCGTTTGATGGTAGTGATAATCATGTTTTGTAATAAAAGTTTCGGTTAGAACCAGTGACGTGTTTTTTAAAAATCACTAAAAATAGGATAAAAGGAATTAGAAAGTGAATAAGATATCAAATTAAAGCTTACTGTGTCTATTTTAATATGGAAGAAACGGAGAAGGAAAAGGAATTTTATATTCTGAGATATCTTGATTTTAGTGAGACTGGTTCTGATTAACTTCGGGGTTCACTGATCTGTTTTGGAAAAATCATATAAAATTGTACAAAATGAATTATGGGTTATAATTTACATGTATGATTCCTTAGTGAGTCTATTTCAAGAGAAAGTTGAACAGTATATGAAAACCGTACAGTGAGATATTTGAAATTAAGTCAAGAGAGGTCAGAATCATTGGACAGTGAAACAAGGGAAACTTTAAGGAATAAACTGTACTAAATGGCTAGGCCAAAAATTCTGGAAAAATTTCAGTAAGAAGATACATGAGTCTAGTTTCAAGGAAATTTTACGGATCTAGATTTCGAGTTTTCTAACTCGAGTTATATGCAATTTAGTTATGACGCAAATGGACAGTTTAAATTTGTATGCCCCAAATTACTAGTTAAGTTTTAGTGCGAAATTACCCCGTTTGGGCTTAAAATGGATTTTTGACCCAATAGTTCCGTAGAGACCCAAATAGAGTTCTGTATCACTCGAGGCGATAGTGAATCTTCGAAAACACCGTTAAATATGAAATTACCGAATTACCCTTGTAGGGTAAATTACTGAATTACCCTTAGAGAGTAAATTATCGAATTACCCTTAGTGGGTACGATTACTGAATTACGAAAATGCCCTAATGGGCCGAATTACGAAATGTCCCTATGGGCCAAACTACGAAATACCCTTTATGGGCCAAAATGTTATAATTGCTATATGGGCCAAATGTTATATTTGCTACATAGGCCATATTTGGTATAAGTGGTGACCGATTGTATTTTTGGTTTTTAAGGGTAAATCGACAGGCATAAGGAAGTTCCGGGATCGTGTTAAATTCAAGTAGCTAAGGATTTCGCTAAATAGTAAGGTGTGATTAACCCACTGTTTTCCGGGTTTATGTTATATTGTATGTGTGGTAAATGCTAATGTGTGCAGTGACAATTATGAATGGATACCCTTAAGGGTATATCGAAAAAGGTCAGTGTTAAATATTAAGAATGTGAATATGCCAATGAGAATATGTTTGTATGCCGAATAGCATGTGCATGCATCATTTTATGTTATGACATTTCATATGTTGCATGTGCATGGGATGGGATCTGAATGTGAAAGAAGAAAGGGTGTACATTATGTACGTGGTCTAATGTTAGCCTTGTGCTACATTAGCGCTTGATGTTAGCTATGTGCTTCATCAAGGGAGGTGTTGGCTAGGTGCCACATCTCGGCGGTTGATAGCTGTGTGCATCACCGTAGATTGATTGATATGTGGGATCACTTATGTGGATCGGTGGCCTAGCCACGGCCTTGAGCAGCAAGTCTGCCAAGGTAAGATATGTGGATCACTATGTGATCGGTGGATTAGCCACGGCCTTGGGCAGGGGGTCTGCCAAGGTAGGTGTAAAGGATGGACCCTAGGCTGGGTTGGGTGCATTTTGCATAAATCTGTCTGCTATGTGAATTAATGTGGAAATGGGCCAAGCCAGTATGTGGAAACATGTGGTTGATTACACTATTATAAGAATGTGATGTGGTTGTGGGCCAAGCCCAATAAGTGAAAGCATGTGATTAAATTATCTTAATATCTGTTATATGGGTTATTATATGGTTTTGACATGTGGATGGAATTCAGTGGTCTAATTACACACTGAGTCTGTATGACTCACCCAATTTTTATCAAACATCGCAGATGATTTTAGGTGATCGGACCGGGTTGGAGTGAATACGAGGTGGCCCATGCAGAAGTTAATTTTATTTTTTTCATTTTATAATTTCAGTATTTCGATAAGTAATTGTAATAAGGCCACTTAAGCATTTGAAGTTATTATTATGTTTATTGGATTGACGATGAAATTTATTGCAAATGATTTATTTTCTTAAATTTATATATATATGTATTAGTTTTCAAATCTGGATATTTATACATCAAATTTTTACTTAGCATTTTAAATAACAAGTTTATAAATAAGCCAAATTTTGTTTTATAAATAAACACAAAATTTCCATGTTTTATTTTAAGGTTAAAATATTTTAAACGTTTTTCCGCAGTGACAAACCAGATCCGGTCAAGACTCGTGGGCCGGGTTTGGGGTGTTACAGAATGTTTCTAAAGTTACTTTGAAGTTTCGTTAAGTATTTCTTGGGTTTTAATGAATTTTTGTCATAATGGCCAAAACTTGTCGAAAAATGTTGATACCTTGAAACGTATAGTTTTCTGTAGTTTAAAGGTTGGGAATTAGTTTTAGATGATTGTGTAGATGAATGGAATTCATTTCGTGCTAAAAGATTAAGTGTAGGCTAAGATATTCGAGTTTAAAGTTTCTATGTCAAAGGTTTTGGTTAATAGTGAACATAGCTTAGGCCATTATTTTTTATTGTTTAAGGTGAGTTGATGACTAATTTTTGATTGTGTATTTGTGTGGTTTGTCTCATTGAAGTTTCAGAGTCAATAGGACCTTCAAAAAGTAGAGGCAAAGGCAAAGAAAAGCTTGTCTGAGCTTTCAACTTTCAGTGAAAGCAATATTTTTGGTGAGTGTTTTAGAATCGCTGCTCATAAATGATTCATTGTGTAATTGGGAATTTAGAGGAAGTCTAAACCCCTACTCTAATTCTGAGTGTAAGTGTTCTTGCACCTATGACTAAATGTGATATATGTATGCTTGTGAAATTGTGAAATTGTGAACATATATGAGATGTTATAACATATGCTATAAGTTTATGACGACTGATGTGAAAGTGAATATGAGAACGTGTTGTTCATGCCATGTGACAATAAATATGTGGGTATGTTACTCATGTAACGCCCTGATTTATTAAATCTTGTTTTGATGAATTATGTCATAAAATAGATTTATTTTTGCTCCTTTTAATATAAGCTGCTTAATGGTAGAGTTTGGGGTAAATTTGAATTTTGATAAGTAGGTTAGTTGTAGAAGTCTGTTCAACAGAATCTTTTATTTTTTTTACTTTAGTATTTGACTTTTTTTCCCCAAAAATAGCCCTATTTTACTTCACGTTTGTTTCCCCAAAAGGACCCACTATTTACGTTGTTCTTTTTTCCCATGTCCTAGTTTCTTTATTCTTTGATTTCTTGATTTTTGTTCCTTCTCTTTCTTCAATTTTTGTTTGTCTTTCTAATTTGACTCTTGATTTCATTCCTTGGATTTTCTATTACGATTGTTGGTGGTCATTACTGTTATTGGATCGTAGTGTAAGTGGTGATGTTTTGGAATTTTGGGTTCTTGTTTTCATTTGGTTAGAGTGTTGTAATCTTATAGTGAAATTGGGGTGTGAGTCGTTTAACCTAATCATTTGCACACTGTTAGGTGTGGATCGAAAGAAGTTGGTTGTTCTTTCAGTGCCTTAGAATTGGTGTGGTAGCGGTTCGTTTAACGGTAAGTGCGAAGATGTGTTTTTATAGGGCCGTTCTAGTTCGAATATGGTTGATTGTTTGTTAAATTTCGTGAATTATTACTGAAATTAGTGGTGTTAATTGTTGTTTTAGGGGTGGGATTGTTCGCGTTTGGGATTATTTTCTGAAAATACAAGGTGTGTAATGAGAAACTTGAAAAATGATGATCAGTGAAAGCCAAAATTACAACCTGTCAATGCCATACAGCCATGTGGCTAGCCTTGTGGTAGGCCGTGTGTCACACACGGCCATGTGACAAGCCCGTGTGGGTCCAAATTTTAGAATTTTTCCCTAGGGTCGTACATGTCATCCTGGTCGACTCTGGACCTTCCGTAGGGTCGGTATGTGTGGTATAAGCCTTAAAGCATGAAATCTGTCACTCTGTTAGATTGAAATTGATGTAAATAACATCTATATGAGTATTATGTAATATAGTATGTACGATCCATTCTGTTATGTATAAGCATATGTAATATCTATTATATAAGCATGCATGATATATTTGTTCTGGTATCTGTTATTACTATTTGTATTTGGTTATAGGGTGGAATATGTGTTATGTGGATGAAGTATTTTGTATGAGGTGTTGTCTCCCCAATATACTGGCAACCCTGTTGCAATTTTTCTAAAAAATGCCATATGGATACTATGTGGTGTGTAAGGCTGGGTGGGTGTTTTATACCCCACGTGGTGTGTTGGGATGATCGGAGTTGGTGTGTAGAGGATGGGGGTAGGCCTATGCATATCTATATCTGTACGATTCTGTTATAAATCTGATTCTAAAAAAGATTTATGTCTGTATCTATTCTGTCATGTGATAGAATTTGAAATTATGTTTCTGTTGAGTTACACGCTGAGCTTTAAAACTTATTTTCTGTTTGTCTATTACTTTTAGGTAGTCCCCAGACTTAGGTGAGTCGATGTGACGAGAGCTCAATTGTGTCCACTATGCCGTAAAACTATTTTTACTTTAATTTGGTTTACTTAAATTTTGGCTTTGAAAGTTTTGTATAATTTGGAATCTCCGGGCTTTTGATACTGATTTGGTTTCGGGTTTTTATTTTGGTTTTCTAGCATAAAGATTGATAACACGGTTTTTATCAAAACGACAATTTTTCTAAAAATCTAACAGCTTTCAAGGAAACAATTTGAATTACCAAAATATAACGTTTTAAGAAACTCCGCTGCAAAATATTCGATTTAATTGGAAGATGTAAACGAACAACGATTTTAAATTAAATAAGTATATCAAAACGTTTTCCAAACAAATCGGACTTACTAAGGGTCCATTTGTTTACATGTAAAAGGTTTTACGGAAAATGTTTTCTGCATTTTCCTGTGTTTGCTTCATAAAAATAGTTTGGTCAACAGAAAATGACTTACAGGTCAAGGTAAAATAAGCCTTTTTTTCCTGTAAAATGACTTACCCTTTTGAAAAGCGTAAGTCATTTTCCGAAAAAGAGCTCATCTATAGATAATTTTATTTTTTTATAAAAATTAACTTAAATCAAGCTTAATATTATTATATTGATAATAAATTTTATTTTTATTTTTAAAATATTATTTTTCAATATTGTTAAAGATACATATTAATTATTTATATTTAGTCATATAATAAATATTATTAATAAATATAAATTATATTTAATAAATTATTTTAATATTTCAATTTCATTTTAAAATAAATTTTAAATAATATTATTCACATATTATTGAAAATATTCAATATTAATATTTTAATAATAAATATTTATTAAATTATAATAATAATAATATGTTTTGTAGTATAAAGGTTAAAATATGTCATAAGTCTATGTACACTTCACCGATTTGTAATTTAGTCTTTGTACTTTTATTTTCAAGAATTTAGTCCCTTTACTTTTCAAATTTGAAAATCAAGTCCAATTGTTAACATCGTTAATTTTTTTTGTCAATTTTGTTGATGTCACATTTTTAAATAAAAATATTCACTTAGCAGTCATGTAATTAGAAAATGATGTTGTGATGAATCTGAATTTAACATAATATACTTAATATATGCAAAAACAATGTAAAATATAAAATTATATAAAAAAATAAATTCAATTAAACAATGAAAAAATAAGAAAAACTCAAATGTATGTTTGTTTAATTGAAAACAACTTTTATGAAATATTTTTAAGAAATCTACCAAGCAACAGAAAATATTTTACACAGATTCATCCAAACACCAAAAAATATTAGATTTTCTAGAAAAGTAAATCATTTTCCAGAAATCATTTTCCGGAAGTCATTTTCAGTGAAACAAACAGAGCCTAAGTAACAACAGTTTACAATGATTTCAAAATGATAAGGTTAGGTTTATAACTTCTCTTCGTAACATTCCCAAATTTGGCCATAACGTCTAGGTCGGATTTGTAACACCCCTCACCCGTATTCAACACTGGAATAGGGTTACGGAGTATTATCGAACTTATAAAACATTTAATCATTCAATTCACATATAGTTTCACATTTCATACAAACATTATTCAAACTCCAGCATAATGTCCCTATAATGAGCCTACTAGGCCCTAAACATGCTTTGGAAGTGGTTCGGGACTAAACCAATAACATATGAAACTTTTACGAAACTTATAAAATTTTTCAAATTGCAAGGGTCACACGACCGTGTGCTTCGGCCTGTGGACTTCGAAACATGATCATATGGTCGTGTCCCAGCCCATGTCTGACCCCGTGTAACTCTTTGACTTAGGTCACACGGCCAACACACACGCCTGTGTGACTAGCCTATGTGCCCTAAAAATGGTCATACACGCCCGTGTGCCAGGCCGTGTCAAACCTGTAGGGTATACTGACTTGTGCCACACGGCCAAGTCGCACACCCGTGTGTGAGGCCGTGTGAAGCATACTGACTTGATTTCAAATTCAACACCAGGGGACACACGACCGTGTAACATGACCGTGTGTCACACATGGTTGAGACACACGCCTGTGTCTCTGCCCGTGTGGACAAAAATAGGCTATTAACCAAGTCAATTTGCCACCCAAATTTACATGTACATATATAACTCAAATGGTACCATTTCACAACACAAATATGCAGCCAAAAATCATCAACCAATATACAAATCATACTATATCTATTTCAACCATTTCAAAACTCAATTCAATGCCATTTGCCTATTCAAATACCTATCAACTCAACTTGCTTTATTATTCATAACTCACATATATATATCATGTACCATAATTCACCTAATTCATCATCAACCATATCACATGGCAATATTTACAACAAACCACATAACATTTATAAACTACCTCAAATGGCCAAAATACATTTCCATCAAACATACCAAAATGACCAAAGCCTATACATGCCATATACTATATATGCATAACTTCAAAAGTACCAAAATAGATGTTCGATAGTGTACCTAAATTCTCGAATCCGAGCTAGCTTCGTAAGACTATAAACATGGAAAGTAAACAAAGTAAGCTATGAAGCTTAGTAAGTTCGTATGTAAAAATGAAATAATCTCATCATTAATTAACATTTAAAAATAGATAACATAAATTGCATTTAAAGCATCAAATAATGAGTTAACATAAAGTTTAGTCACATATAAACTCATAAATTCTCAACTTCTTTAACTTTTTACTCGAACAATTTTCCGTACATACTTGTACCGTTATGTATCTATTTCTCACCAATTCTCTTACCAAACCACTCCGGACTTATAAATGCTTACGGTACGAGACATCGATTTTTCCGATGCCATAGTCCAACTATGGTCTGACACATAAATTGACATGACCCTGCTGTGGTTTTACATTCACATGTCATAACCCAGTTATGGTCTTATTTTCTGATTGCCATAGCCTAACTATGGTCTTATTTAACAACTCGTCTTATTTAAACCGTACATTTAATTTAAGATCTCCAAATTTAACTAATAGGATAAATACAATCTCAATTCCATTATACGAACTTACCTCGTGTATGGAATGACGGAACGGACCGACTATTCAATTACTTTGCTTTTTCCCCGATCTAAGTCCAAATTCCTCTTTTCTAGATCTATAAGTAATCAAAATCAGCTTATTTATTCCTCTATTTATTCAATTCAATCCAAAATATGCATTTGAGCTATTTTATACATTAGCCACAAAACTTTCACATTTTTACAATTTAGTCCTTATTACACAAAATCACAAATTCATGAAATTGAAGACTAACCCATACTAGCGAAATTACCATTATACCCCTAGCAGTCCATATTTTTCATTTATTTCACATTTCTATCACACAATTTACACATTTCTTAATTTAATCCCTATTTTGCATTTTTCTCAAAAATCACTTAACAAAACTTGTATAATTCACAACCAACATTCATAATTTATCATCAAACATTAAAACACACATATTTTCATCAATGAAAACTTTCAAAATCCCTAACAGTTTTGCAAAATAATCCTTGGGCTAGCTAGTACTAGATGCAACGATCACAAAAACATAGAAATCATAAAAAAAGAGGACAAAAACAAACTTACAATTGAACCTTGAAGTAGACAAATGTTTCAAGCCCTAAAATGTCTTTCTTCTTTACCATACACGGTTGAGAAAGATGAATGAAACTCATCTTTATGTTTTTGTTTCATTAATTAACCTTTATTATATAAATTACCATATAAACCTTATTATAAAACCATTTAAAACACCTTAATATATGTCCATATATGTCCACTCATGCTATTAATAGTCTAATTATAGCATTAGAACCTTTACTTTAAGATTCTATAGCTATTAGATACTTTTAGCTAATAGAACTTCACTTTTACACTTTAAGCGATTTAGTCCTTTTTATCAAATTGTCCTATCACACGATAAAATTGCTTAACGAAATTTTCACACCAACATAATATCATACTGTAAACATTAAAATAATAATAAAATAATTATTTTGATCTCGAATTTGTGGTCCTGAAATCACTATTCTGATTTGACTAAAAATAGGTTGTTACAACAATTACATTTAGTGGTATCAGAGTCAGGTTGCAAAACTAAGGTTGTGAAATTTTGGGTTCAAAATTATATTTGTAAAAATTTTTTTCTGAGTAAAATTTACTTTTGAATTTGGAAAGTAAGTCAGTGGAATACCGAGTCTCTAGCGCTGATCCTGTAAGTACTTCTAACTTAGATATACCTTAGTTAGAAAATTCTAAAATGATTAAAACTACACTGAGTCAGTTAGAGACTGAAAACTTTTGAAACTTCTGATAATTATTTGAAGCATAAAATACTTGCTAATAAATACTGAAACTGATGTATAAAACTTTGTAATGTAGATAAAACTTTCAATAGGATGAGTGCTCGTGGAACGCGTGGTCGTTGTACTCATGGGTGTAGCGAGCTCTGTAGAGGCACTCGAGCTGAGTCATCCTTGATGGGTAGTATGTCTAATTCAGATACGAACGAGACACCGGCTACACGTACAGTTAAGACTGGGTCTCATAGTCGCTCGGCTGGGGACGACACATTATCCCAAACCATGTTGAGAGTATTGGAGGGTGTCGTTGGATCCTATTCTGGTTTTGGGAGCCGTGGGTCGGCAACTGAACGACTCCGATCTAATGGTGTTGAGTTGTTTTAGAGACGTCACTGAAGTCGCCCCAACTATGGCTGAATACTGATTGGAGGCCATCGAGAGGAGAATGAATAATATTGACTGTAACCCTGAGTAGAAATCAAAAGATGTAGTATCTCTGCTTCGCGATGAGGCATACCAGTGGTGGTTAACGGTTGATGAAGGTACTCAGCCGGATCAGATTAATTGGGAATAATTTAAGACTTTCAAAGTAAATATGTGGGGGCGAGTTATGTCGATGCTCGTAGACACGAGTTCATGAATCTCACTTAGGGAGATAGGATTGTGGCCGAGTATGAGGCAAATTTTTTAAGATTGAGTCGTTACACTAGTGGGATGGTGGCAACCAAGTATGAGATATGTGTCTGTTTTAAGGATGGTCTAAGGGATAATTTGAGAGTTTTGGTAGCTCCACAGAGGGAGGGAAAGTTCTCCGTCTTGGTGGACAATGCGAAGATAGCCGAAGAGGTTAAGCGCGTTGAGCGCCAGAATAGAGACCGTGAGAGAGGTAAGAATAAAAGGGATTTGGAGCCCTCTAGTTCTATTCAGAGACCTAAGAAACGGGTCAGATCTGATGGGCCTTCTAGAGTTGGAGTTTCAGTTGATCCTACTATGGCTCAGCCGTGTGGTAATTGTGGTAGATGTTATCCGAGCGAGTGTTGGAGGAAGTTGGGAGCGTGTTTGCGATGTGGGTCAGTGGAGCACCATATCAAAGATTTCCCACAGTGTTCAGATCAGATGCAAGCTCTAACTTTAGGTTTTGTTCAGCCTTAGCAGGTAGTTCAGCAGCCATTTAGGGGCTGTGGTTCGGCCAGAGGTGGTAATGGTTTGGGTAGTGGACAGAGAGCACTGGGTAGAGGTGCTAATCAAATTAAGGTGTGGCAGTCTACGTTGGTTTATGCTTTTAGACATCGTGATGATAGAGATGCCGCTGATGTGATTACAGATACGTTCTTTATTTTTGATGCCCCTTATTTTGCACTAATAAACATAAGGTCAACACATTTCTATGTAGCTAGTTCTGTTTCTGTAAACTTGGGGATGCCTGTTGAGAGCACTTCTGGTAAGATTTTCATACTGATTCCGGTGGGTCAATTAGTACAAAAGGTAGTGTTTCCGGCAAATTTGATGGAGCTACCAGTTAGGGAATTTGATCTAATTCTGGGCATGGACTGGCTTGTAGAGCATCGAGTCAGTTTGGCTTGTGCAACTAAGAAGGTGGTTCTAATATTTGAGAATGATGTGGAGTTGGTTATGATTGGTAAGAGTTGGGATTACTTATCCAATATGATCTCTACTCTTGTGGCTAAAAAAGGGGTTCGAAAAGGATGTAAAGCTTATTTGGCTTTTGTAAGTGATTTAGCTTTTAGGGACTCTTCTATTGGGAACATCTGAACAGTTAAAGAATTTTTGGATGTTTTCCCGATAAGTTATCAGGTCTACCTCCGAATCTAGAAGTTGAGTTCAGTATTAAGTTTTTACCGATACAGCTCAAATGTCCATCGTTCCTTACCGTATGGCACTGAAGAAGCTTCTAGAGCTAAAGGTTCAGCTTCAAGAGCTCTTGGATCATGGGTCCATCTGTCCTAGTGTGTCTCCGTGGGGGGGCACCGATTTTGTTTGTAAAGAAAAAATATGGTACCATGAGAAAGTGCATCGACTACTGACAGTTGAATAAGCTAACTGTGAAGAACAAGTACCCATTTTTGAGAATCGACGATATAATTGATTAGTTTCGTGGGGATTTTATATTTTCTAAGATAGATCTCCATTTTGGGTATCATTAGGTTAAGGCTAAAGAGGTTGACGTCCATAAGACTTCCTTTAGGACTCATTATGGGCATTACGAGTTCCTAGTCATACCCTTTGGTTTGACAAATGCTCCGGCTGCATTCATGGATCTTATGAATCGGGTATTCTAATCGTATTTGGATCAGTTTGTCGTGGTCTTCATCGACGATATTTTGGTATACTCTAAGATCGAATATGATTATGATGAACATCTTAGAGTAGTTCTTCAGATACTTCGAGAGAAACAGCTTTATGTTAAGTTGAGCAAGTGTGAATTCTGGTTAAGGGAAGTAACGTTTCTGGGGCATGTAGTTTCTGCAGAGGGGAATGAGTTGATCCTAGAAAGATTGAGGTTGTACTTGATTGGAAACATCCTAGGAAGGATTATGTATGGGTCATTGTGGATCAGTTGACCAAGTCTGCCCACTTCATACTTGTTCGGACATATTATTCTCTTCAGAAGTTGGTCAAGCTATACATTTATGAGATTGTGAGACTTCATGGGGTTCCGATTTCGATTATTTCAAATAGAGATCCTCGCTTTACCTTTTAGTTTTAGAGAAAACTTCATGAAGCCCTGGTTCGAGATTGGATTTCAGTATTACGTTCTATCCTCAAACAGATGGCCAATTTAAGAGGGTGATTCAGATGCTGGAATATATGCTTCGGAGTTGTGTGATCGATTTTCGAGGTAGTTGGGAGGATTTTCTTCCATTAGTCGAGTTCGCCTACAACAACAATTTTCAGTCTAGTATTTAGATGGCACCTTACGAGGCTCTGTACGGACGTAAGTGTCGTACTCATTTGTGTTAGACTTAGTTGGGTGAGCGACGGGTTTTGGGTCCTGAGTTGGTTTCTAAGATTGAAGATAAAGTTAGAATTATTTGGGGTTATCTTAAGGCGACTTCTGACAGGCAGAAGTCTTATGCAGATCTGAAAAGGATGGACATTGAGTACTCCATGGGTGATTTTATGTTTTTAAGGTATCTCCATGAAAGAAGGTTCTACGGTTTGGACGTAAGAGAAAGTTGAGCCTAGGTTTATTGGGCTGTATCAAATTCTGAAACGCGTAGGACTAGTTGCTTATCAATTAGAGCTACCTTCGAAGATCGTATCCATGATGTGTTCCATGTCTCTATGTTGAGGCAGTATCGATCTAACCTATCTCATGTTGTTTCTGTTGAGGAAATTGAGGTTAGACCAGATTTGACTTTTGTGGAGGAGCCGGTTCAGGTTTTGGATCAAGATGTGAAGGTCTTGAGGAGGAAATCTATTTTGTTTGTTAAGGTTCTGTGGCAAAATCATGACATTGAGGAAGCCATGTGGGAACCTGAGGACTTAATCCGTCAACAGTATCCACATATGTTTGAATCAGGTAAATTCCGAGGTTGAAATTTCTTTTAAGGGGTGGAGTTGTAATGCCCTGATTTCTTAAATTCTATTTTTAAGAATCCTTTCATAAATAAGTATCTACTTCAGTGGTTAATTGGTTGGTTTGTGTGCCTTAGATCTTAAGTTAGAGTCTCGACGTGAGCAAAATGGCTTTATTTTGCTCCTTTTAATATAAGTTGCTTAATGGTAGAGTTTGAGGTAAATTTGAATTCTGGTGAGTGGGTTAGTTGTAGAATTCTATTCAGCAAAATCTTTTATTTTTATTTGACTTTAGTATTTTACTTTTTTTCCCCAAAAAAGCCTCATTTTACTTCACGTTTGTTTCCCGAAAAGAACCCGCTATTCACGCTGTTTCATTTTCTCATGTGCTAGTTTCTTTATTCTTTGATTTCTTGGTTTTTGTTCCTTTGCTTTCATCAATTTTTGTTTGCCTTTCTATTTTGAATCTTGTTTTCATTCCTTGGATTTTCTATTACGATTGTTGGTGGTTATTGCTGCTATTGGATCGTCGGGTAAGTGGTGATGTTTTGGAAATTTGGGTACTTGTTTTCATTTGGTTAAAGTATTGTGATCTTGTAATAAGTTTGGGGTGTGAGTCGTTTAACCTAATCATTTGCACACTGTTAGGTAGGGATCGGGAGAAGTTGGTTGTTTTCCTAGCGCCTTAGGATTAGCGTGGTAGCGATTCGTTCAACGGTAAGTGCAATGATGTGTTTTTGTAGGGCTATTCTAGTTCGAATGGGGTTGATTATTTGTTAAATTTTGTGAATTATTACTGAAATTAGTGATGTTAATTGTTGTTTTAGGCATGGGATTGTTCGTGTTTGAGACCATTTTCTAAAAATACAAGGTGTGTAACGAGAAACTCAAAAAAGGGCGATAAGAAAAAGCTGAAATTGGGGCCTGTCAACGCCACACGACCATGTGGCTGGCCGTGTGGTAGGCTGTGTGTGGCACATGGCCGTGTGACAAGCTGTGTGGACCACACGGGCTAGGCCATTTTAGGCGTGTGGGCCCAAATTTTAGAATTTTTCCCTAGGGTCGTACATATCATCCTGATCGACTGTGGGCCTTCCGTAGGGTTGGTATGTGTGGTTTAAGCCTTAAAGCATGAAATCCGTCACTCTGTTAGATTGAAATTGATGTAAATAACATCTATGTAAGTATTATGTAATACAGTATGTATGATCCGTTTTGTTATGTATAAGCATGTGTAATATCTGTTATATGAGCATGCATGATATATTTGTTCTAGTATCTGTTATTACTGTCTGTATTTGGTTATGGGGCAGGATATATGTTATGTGGAGGAAATATTTTTGTATGAAATGATGTCTCCCCATTATACTGGTAGCACTGCTGCGATTTCTCTGAAAAGTGTCGTATGGATACTATACGGTGTGTATGGCCGAGCAGGTGTTTTATACCCCACGCGATGTGTTGGGATGGTCGGAGTTGGTGTGTAGAGGATGGAGGTAGAACTATGCATATCTATATCTGTACGATTCTGTAATAAATCTAATTCTGAAAAAGATTTATGTCTGTATTTGTTCTGCCATGTGATAGAATCTAAATTTTAAAACTCACTTTCTATTTGTCTATTACTTTCAGGTAGTCCCCAGACTTAGGCGAGTCGGTGTGACGGGAGCTCGATTTTATATAATTTGGACTCTCTGAACTTTTGGAACTGTTTTGGTTTCGGGTTTTTTATTTTATTTTTCTAGCATAAAGATTGATAACACGGTTTTTATGAAAACAACAATTTTTCTTAAAAAATAACAGCTTTCAAAGAAACAATTCGAATTACCAAAATGTAACGTTTTAAGAAACTCTGCATGCAAAATATCCAATTTAATTGGAAGATGTAAACGAACAACGATTTTAAATTAAATAAGCATATCAAAATGTTTCCCAAACAAGTTAGGCTTACTAAGTAACAACGATTTACGATGATTTCAAAATGATAAGGTCTGGTTTATAACTTTTCTTCGTAACATTCCCAAATTTGACCATAACATCTAGGCCAAGTTTGGGGTGTTACAACTCATACCTTGTGACAGTGATTATATTGTGCTACTAAGGTGAATATGTAGTGAATATGTAGTGAATGTGTGTGAAAAATCAGTAAGTAAATATGAGATAATAATGTGGATATTTTGGCCTTGTGATGTTATGAGACCGTTGGATATAGTTGGCATGCCATAGGATTGTGAGTACTCACCTTTATAATGTGATTTTGGGGCGTTGAGACCCAGAGACAATTTTTAAAGAGATAAGAGAATGTGAGCTAAGCTCCATTCACCGAGATATGTGTTTTTGTTGTGTTGGAGAGTGTTAGCTATATGTTTCACTTATGGGACATGATCGACTCTATGAGTCATTTTGGTGCGTTAGAGATCTATGTATCCGATGAGTGATTATAGAGTCCACTTTATGTTTCATAACCTCAAGAGTCAAGCTATCTTATAATGTGATTAAATATGGTTTATATGTGCTATGATATATGTTTAAATAATCTTATGGTTAAAGCGATAAATGTGTAATGGTATAAAGGGAATATGATTAAATGTGTGAATTCTGATACTAGAGTTAAATATGATATGAATATGTTACATGTATGTTTAGTTTATGCATGGTGAGTCTAAGCATTCACTGAGCTTATTAAGCTCACCCACTCCTTTTTAACCATTGCAGATAAGTAGTGCCAGTGTGAGCAGTGTGGTCTCGAGAGGTGATCCAAGCCAGAGTTTAGTTGCTGTTAGTAGGTGTTCTTTTAGTTATTTGTGTTTTTGGAAATAAAAGGAAATATGGTAGATTTTATGTTGGTTTTGCTATGATTCTTGATTATTTGCATGCCTATTATTCTTGTTAACTTGTGGACTTTAAATATGGCATTTGGGACTATTATTTGAGACATTTCGGTGTTTATTTTATGAGACAATTGATGCATGATGTTTAGAACCTATTTGGAATTATCTATGTGATGGTATATGTTATGTTTTTATGGTCTAGAACAGAGGTATCGATATTTGAAATTTAAAAACGATACCTCTAACGTTTTCGAAGTGTAGGAAGTCAGTTTTTCTAGTTGGTATCGATATTTTATCTCAAGTATCGATACTCAGGGTGGAATTATAGATACATTTTTAGTGGTACCGATATTTTTCGAAAGTTGGGTTTTTAATACGAGAAACAGTAAGTTAATTTGGTATCGATTTTCCAAGCGGTATCAATACCACTTGAGAGAATTATCATACCACTCTTCCAGTATCGTTACCTACGTAACAGTTTTGAGAAATTTTGCTAAATGGTTTTAATGCATGCTTAGTACTTATTTTATGATTAATCAATGAATGTTTAACTAAATTCAACCTCCTAAGAGCATGTATGACCTACATTTCATGTGAATGCTAATATTTTTTTTTCAAAAAATATACATGCGTAATGATGTGACGATTTGTGATGATTACGAAGTGGGATGATGGTGTAGTGTCCTAGTATTCGGGCATGGTGATCAGGCCGGGTATAGGGTGTTACACCAATAGCAATGTCACTCAGAATATTCGGTGAGAAAAAAACATGTGACTTTCCTCTATTCACTATCTGGCCTGAAAAATGACAGAAAGTACAGAGGATATCGTTCACCTGACTTGCTTGAACCAAGTTGGCTTCACAGAAGAGTATGAGATCGTCAATGAAAAATAAGTGAGAAAGTGTCGAACCCCCTCTTGAAAAAAAGATCGGAGACCAACTTCCACATATTAAAACCTCATCAATTAAGTGACCCAGCCTTTCCAATGCAAAGTACAAACAAGTAAGGAGATAGTGAGTCTCTTATACGAATAGCTCGATCCAATTCAAAGGCCATAATAGAATAGTTGAAGCTTCAAGACGAGAGGTTTTGGAGCGAGGATGAATTAGAAGGGATTTATTTTGTTTGTGGGCCTTAACTCTCAATCTATTATGGTAAACCCATGTGGAGAATGTTAACAAGCTTAAGCGTTTCATTCAAGGATCCTAATCAATCCCACAAGCTTAGGCGTTTCATATTGGGTTTAAGTCCTAGGCTTAATTTTTATTATACATGAGCCCAATATTGTATTTATTATCTTTTTTTTATTACGAATTTTTTATAATTATTAAGTATTTTAAGTTATTTAGGAGTTTTATGTTAACAAGAAAGTTTTGTTTAAAACTACTTCTTGTTTAGATTAATTAGAGTTTTAGTGTACTTTAGAGTTTTATTTGGATGTACTTAGCTAGCCTATATAAAGGCTTCTTCATTGTTTATTAAGGACATAATTGTTTTCATTAATAAAGTTTTCAACTCTGGGAGTTTATTCTTTATGAAAGATTTCTTTCTTGTGATTTTTAGAAGTAGTTTTGATTTTCTTCAAGGATTCGTGGGAATTCATTATTCACCCTTCAATTTGCCAAGAATTATTTCTTGGAGGGTTGATTAGAGCCATTAATTGAGTTTGTTAGGATTTATATCTCAAAAGGTTCAATTGGACATTTATCCTTCTATCCATCATAGCCATCGGTTTATTCAATTCGTCTTCCATTTTTAAATTTTGTCTATTTATTTATTATTATCATTTGTTCTTTGTTCTCAAATTTCTTCTTTATTACTAAATTTATTTATTTCTTCTTTTCATATCAGATCCAAATCTTTCCTTTTCGAGTCAAACAACTTGAATTTGATCCTTCTTCCACATCATTTCATATCAGTCTCCTTGTCTCAAACCGCGCGTCAGACAGAAACTCTCCGTGATACTACCATTCCAGTATCTGGAGATATGCAGAAGAAACACAGTTCATAATCAAAGACACCAAAAATCTAGGTAGACCCACCTTCAAAAGCGTGTCTTCCAAAAAATCCCACTTGACCCTGTCATAAGTCTTCTCTAAATCGATCTTTAAAGCCATCCAATATTTTCGACCTTTGAAACATATCATAGAGTGAGTAGCCTCCTAAGCAACTACAATATTATCAGTAATATACCTTCCTATAACAGAGCTAGCTTGGTTCTGATTAGTGGGTTTCATCATCAAAGGCCTCAGTCTGTTAACTATCGTTTTCGTTATAATCTTATAAACCACCGTACATAGGCTAATCGGCCTAAATTGCGAAATCCTCTCCACACCTTGGACCTTTGACAATAAAACAAGCAATGTTCTACTAATCATAGGATCAACAAGCTCACCTCCCAAGATTTGCCTAACCATAGAACAGATCAAGGCACCAACAATGTCCCAATTTGCTTGATAGAATTTAGCATGGAATCCATCAATTCCCGAAGCCTTCAAGGGTGACAAATTATACATTTATATTTTTATATTTTTAAATTCTGAATCATAACATTTCTAAAAGGTTACAAATTTTTAACAAATATATCACATATATTTTAATTAATATATATCCACATGATAACAAACTATTATATATACTATAACAAGGTTTTGAAGAAAATTTGAAATTTTTAGTTTTTAAAACTTATATTCGCAAGTTGATTTTCAATGCAACAATTAAATGTAGGAAAAAAATATATTACCATTGATATTACGTTTCATTTGTGTTTGACACTTAAGGGTGAGTTTGGATGGGCAGTGTATTTACTTGCGATTAGTGTAAAAATAATGGTGACGGTAAGATTAGATACTGTAGCGATACTGTAGCATGAGATAAAAAATAAAGTAAACACACCGTACCACACCCCACTGCCTATTCAAACCTACCTTAAGTTTGTCTAACAATGATATTGATATTTCATTCCATTGATATTTCCTTTCAAAGGATATTTCCTTTCAAAGGTTATGTTTTATTTGTATTTTGGTCTGTCTTTTAACCACTTTTTACAATAAAAATAGTAGGTGCATGTTTATGCAATGGTTTCTCGCATAATTAATTTCATAAATATAAGTAATCGACAGTAAATGCTAGTAAATATTCTAAATAGACTCTATTAATGAAGAGAACTATTTTTGATATAATATTAGAGGTGAGAAATAGTGGTCACCCAGTTTGAACTCATAGTGATCCTAAATCTATCATACCCGTGATAATTTACTTATTTGTATTTTTGAATATCAAAGTTCTTACCCTTAAATTTATCCGTGTGAATTTAACAAGTAAAACCATAACACAAAAATTTTTCTATCAATAAGCACTCACAAAATATAGTTTCTCACTTGAACAGAGTTAGTGCTCTCAATTCTAGGTACATAAATCTATACAAGTCTCTCAAGTATATAGAATTGTTCGAGACTTGCTAACATAAAGAAGATTTATCACAATTCCTATAAAACAACTACTATATATTTGGGTGTGCATAATTCAATTTTAATTGAATTAATCGACTGAACCGAATTATTTCAATTAATCTATCAGTCACTGAATCCAATTCAATCAGCGATTGGGTTTTTTGAAAATTTGGGTTAACGATTAATTTAATTTAAAATTAAGTAATTAACTAAATTAACTGATTAATCAAAATTATTAATAATAAAATATTATAGTCTCAATATATTAAATAGATTGAATATATTATGTAAAGCCAAAATATAAAAATTAAAGAATCAGCTTAAAATTAATTGGATTTATACAAATTATTATAATGGGCTTAAAATCATAATGGATTTATATACATTTAAACTAAAAATTAAACAAAAAAGTAAATAAAAGAAATAAAAAAGTAAGAAGCGCTAATTTTTTTTCTTTCCATCGTCGAACTCAAAAGAAAGCCTGGGGGGGCGTCGTCTGACACCAGACCATCTTCTATTCTCCTTGTCTTCTTTGATTCTTTTTTCATTTTCAAACCTTTGTTTTTTTTTTTTTTTTTCATTTCATACTCAAGTCTCAAACTTTCTTGTTTTTAATGTAGTGTTTGTTATGGTGATTTTAAATTAGTGTTATTATTGTGTTATTTGTTATTTTTGCTTTTTTTTAATTAAAAGAAGAGAAAAATAAAATTGCAATGGTATTTTTTCATGTTTCAAATTTATTTGAACAAAAAAAACATGTAAAAATTTCGGTTAATTTGGTTAACCAATCGAATTAACTAAAATTATTTTGGTTGGTTAAAAGATTTTGAAAAAATTTTGAAAAAATTTCAATTCGATTAACTATTAAGACTTTTATAATTTCGATTAATTCAGTTAATGATAATTTAATTTGAGTATTAATTAAACCGGCTATTTGAATACCCCTAACTATATAAGTTGAACACAATATTATAATAATAATAAACAAGGTAAACAATAATCCCTGACAACTAAAGCTTTAGTGATTCAATCCAATCTAAATTCTTTAATTTAAGGAATTAAATAAGGGTGATCTAATCCAATTCTCCAAATATGTTTTGATGGGCTAGATATCATCTTTATGCTCAACATATAATGCTATGCAATAAATTACCATCATCTCAAATTTGAAAACTATCTAAAACAATTCCAATGATGAAGGAGTAGGCACTCCCTTTAAACTAAATTATCGTTTTTATATTTTTCAATAAAAAATCCTTTTTTAACCCCATTGATTATTACTTTTGTCCTACCCATAAATAGGATAGCAAAATTAATAGCATAACATAATAAGAAAGCAAAGGTTTTTGACTTTTAGGTTTGTTTCTAAGCTATTTTTCAATCTCTATTCTCCCTTAAACATTATTTTTTTAATCAACTTTATTTTACAACATTCATTTTTTAATATTAATCTACTTTAAATTAATTTTAAAGTTTTATTAATATACATCTTTTCTTAATATATTTTACTTATTGTTGGAAGGTGAATCACTATTTTGATTTGTCACCCGATCCTCTATAATTAGATTTACATAAAAAATATGTTTTGATATATAATTAATCTAATTTTTATTAAAAATATTCAAATTTGATTTAAGGTGAACTACACCGCATATCACTCTAAAATAGCGTCGTTCCTATTTTGATCATTTAAAATTTTTTTGTCAATTTAGTCACTCTTATTAAGATAATTGTTTGAATTGGTCACAACCATTAACAATTCCATTAATCCACTAACAAATTGTAGATGTGACTCTTTTTTTTACTTTTGACTAAAGTTAGGGACTTCTTTGTAATTAGTCCAAAATACTTTTTTGTTTATTTGTAATATAAGGTTAAAGCTTGTAAATTTTTTTTTCATATTTATTTCCTAGAAAAAATAAAAAAAAATGATAGTTTTCTATTTTAATGTTTATAGCATGAGGTTGGAGACCATGTTTGTTGATGGTGATTTTGTAGTCTATTTTGTAGAAATGTGAATATATGGTTTAAGTTAAACGGCAAACTCCAATCCATACAAACACTAAAACATTACACTATGTTTGGTTGAAGGTAATAGCTATTCCATTACATGCCGGTTACAATATTATTTTGCAGGCCTACATAAACATATGTTTGGTTCAATGGAATACCCATTACGCGTGTATTCCATTCCGCCCTTAAGCAGAGATTTTTACCGATTTCTACTCCCTTCCCTCTTTATCGTTTACCCATTCGTTGCTTGAAGATCCCTATCTTACCCTTACCAAATTCTCACCTCAAAAACAGTCAGTTCTTGCTTCCTTCGACTCCGGCATTCCTCCCCTTCATCCAAGGTCAGGTAAACATTTTTCTTTTTATTGTTCCTTTCATTTTCCTATTCTGCCATTTTTGTTACCCACAAATTTTTTCTTCCTATTTTTGTTATTGCTTCCTTCACCATCGTCTGAATTTTTTTTTAATAAACATAGGGATTTCTATTCACTTTCCTTTTCACCGTCTTCAAACATAAAATTTTATTAGAAGAAGCACCCTATTGCTCTGTTTCTCTCGTTAAAAGATCAAGATCAACTGTTCTTCAAACAAAAGGGAAAAAGCTGGTAAGTTTCTAACCCTACAATTTTCTTGTTGAAATTTGATTTCTTTGATGGGTCTCACCAACGGTTTTTAATCAATATTTTTTTGGGGTTATTTGTTTGTTGGCATTGGGTGGGTAATAAAGCTTAAGAAAAAAAAATCCAATCCCAAAAGATCAATGTTTTCTTTTTTGGTGCCTGCTTTTTACAGTTAAGTAGATGGATATTTTTAAATATTTAGAATAATGTATTGATGGTGTTGTATGATTAAAATTCATTTCATTTATGAGATTGGCTGGGAAAACATAGATTTGTAATAAAAGTTTTTTTTTTTTTTTTGCTCTTTGCTTTCAAAGTTTGCTTGGTGATTTTTGTATATCGTTTGATGGAGAAAGGTATCTGTAGGGGTTCTAATTTAAAGGCTTTTGATACTGAAGTTTGTACATTTTGGTCCTAGATATTATACTCCCATAATCAATTCTGCTTTTGATTGAAAAAGAAAGTTCGGAATTAAAAAAAAAAGAAGTTATATGCCAAAGTTGCAATGTTAAGTGCTGTGTTTAATCTTTGCTTATTTTCTGTATATTAATTGGTTTATATGATCTTGTTTTTGGATCTAGTTTTTATATTGCACAAGTTCTATTTGTTTGATTCCGAAATTGAGTCTGTTTTCTATTTGTGGCCTTCAGTGAGTTGCAGTGAAATGATGGGGTTTTATTTGATGAAGAGGTGGCTTTGGGATTGACTGAAGTGTTATGTATGTTTTCCTTTTCTTGATTTTGTTTGAGCTGTAAATTTCAGTTGTTCCGTGATCGGTTTCTATTGAGCTGATTTTTGTTGTAGATGGTTGGTTTTTGTGAGCTCATGTGATGGTAGAGAAATTTGGTAGTGTAATGCTTAGAAATGAATGTATGGTTTTTGAATTGTTTCATTTCTCTTCTGAATGCAGTGTCCATCAATGCATAAGCTATTATATACAAACGTACCATCAATTGCATTAAGTTCAGTTCAACCCTTCATTTCTTGTGACGAAGATTTTATGTTAACAACTTTTCAAGGGAATGACCTTACCCTTGACCTTCATGTGTCCATTTCATCAATTATAGCATCTTCCTCTTCTTGAATACTTTGAAGCATTGAAAAAGTTGTTTGAGAGTCACTCTTTTTTTTGTGTAACCTGAACCAGTACTTTCCATGTTTGTTATCTACTAGTATGTTATATGGTAATCCTTATTGTTCATTTTGGTTCTACTGAAGCTAGCTACTCAATCTGTCATTGGTTTTGTTATTATCTTATTATTATATGTTTAGGTGAATTTCAAAGGCTCTGCCTCTGACATATGACGAATGATGAGTTGTTACATGGGTAGTTCTTTTGTTTGCTATTTTGTTTGCTACTATTAAAGAGATTTCAACTTAAGTGATGGCTTGTGAAATTACGAAATGGGTCTACTACTAAATAAATTTAAACAAATAAACTATTATATCCTTACTATTATTTATCTATGTAATTTTCATTTTACAAATTAGATATATTTGTCTTTTTAATGTTTAATTTCAATAAAAATTAAAATTAAAATTATATTTATTAGAAGTTGTAAAGCAGTTATTAGAAGATGTAAATTGTTAGTTTGTTATGTAATACCCCTTACATGTATCCTATGCCGGAACCGAGTCCGAGACATTACCAGACTTAACAATACATTTGGTCAAATTAATTAACACAAATTCAAAATGACTTAGTCAAACCCCTATACATGCCATAACTTAAATCATTTATAAATAAAGATACCCATAGATAGTTTGATAGTGTGAAGCGATCTCCGACGACCTCCAACCCGAGCTTGTTTAGTAGGACTCTATAAGATGGGAAAGAAAAAGGGGGTAAGCTTATAAAGCTTAGTAAGTTCACATGAAAAATAATAATAAGCATTAGCAATGAATTTAGCTTACTACTAAGCTGTCATAACTTGCATAAATAATGCTAAGTTCTTACTTTCCCAACTTATTTGTAACCTTATCAAAGCCTCAATATGACAAATCCTCACAACAAGTTCTCAAATTGATACAATCATTAAATCACATGCTTATACCTTATTACTCATGTTCATGTTAATCTGTCTACTTGAGTTGCTGTCACTAAATTATTTATTTCTTGAGCTACAGAGCTCCGAATTTCAAACCGCTAATGTTTTCTGAAACTAGACTCACATATCTTCATACCATAAAATTTTCAGAATTTTTGGTTTAGCCAATTAGTACAGTTTATTCATTAAAGTTTCCCCTATTGCACTGTTCAACAATTCTGACCACTTTTCACTACGAATCAATTTTCTCCTTGTACAGAATTCAAATGATGTTATAATTTGTTTCATTTGAAACTAGACTCATTAAGGATTTCAAGAATATAACTTATATCTCATAATTATTTTTTTCCAATTTTTAATGATTTTTCCAAGGCAGAACAGGGGATCACGTAATCATTCTGAACCAATCTCTCAAGAATTTAAATATCTCAAAATATAAAAATCCTTTGTTTGTTTTGTTTCTTTTATATTAAAATAGGCTCAATAAGCTTTAAATCAATATCCCATCCAACTTATAATTCAATTTTTACTATATTTGCTGATTTTTCAAATTCACGTCACTGCTACTGTCCAGAGCAGTTCTATTGTAAATCTTTGCTCTCTTTCACTTTAACTGTGTTCATCACTTGCTTATACCAGTCTTTCCAATTTCCGATTACATATCGAGCATATTGCTCATACGTTACACATGCATATACCTACACTTATCACTACAAGCCACACATAATTTCACTTAATCGATTTTCCCGATGAACTCATCGGTAACCTTACCAAAGGCTCAGAATACAAAGGGCACCCTACTTAATAGCTTGCTTACATACCTGCAACATTCTCACTTAACGCATGAGCACTCTTTCATAATATAGGCATATTGCCAATCATGTCATAAAGTGTTACAAGCATAACTGAAAACTCATCATTTACTTAATACTTGATAATCTCAATTACTTACAATCTCAATATTAAATAAGCCTTAAATGCATACCTGTACTCTTTCTTCATGTTCTCACCTTGTCATTTCTTTGACTTGCTCTTTGGACTACTCGTGACCCTTTTTCGTTTTGAACTTACCATTGCCATGTCTTGACATGGTCTTACGTGGTATCCTTGCCTTATGAACTCACCAATGCCATGCCTTGGCATGGTCTTACATGGGACCTTTGCCTTATAGTAACTCATCAATGCCATGTCTTGACATGGTCTTACATGATTTCCTTGCCTTATAGAACTTATCAATGCCATGCCTTGGCATGGTCTTACATGATATCCTTATCTTATAGAACTTATCAATGCCATGCCTTGGCATGGTCTTACATGATATCCTTATCTTACCAAATGCCATGTTCCAAACATGGTCTTACATGGTATCCTTGTCTTAGTGCCAATGCCACATCTTGATGTGGTCTTACATGGAGTCCTTAATCAATGTCGATGCCATGTCTTGACATGGTCTTACACGGGATCTTTGCCTTACCAATGCCATGTCTTGACATGGTCTTACATGGTATCCTTGCCTTACCAATGCCATGTATTGACATGGTCTTACATGGTATCCTTGCCTTACCAATGCCATGTCTTGACATGGTCGTACATGGTATCCTTGCCTTAATTGCCATGGTATAGCCATGGACTTTGAGATATCAATTCCTTGTTAAGTCATAGCTGGAACATACATGCTCAAATTCTCAAGGTTAGTCACCTAACTCAACAATAACATTGCTAAAAATAATAATTGCATAAAAATAAAATACTACTCAACTTACATACTTACATTCTAAATCTCATCATGTCATCAACTTAACTTATTCTCCTCAAACTATGCTAGTCAATACTTTCTTATTATCATACAAAGCCATAATACAAAATATGGTCTAACATATAAATTATACAAGTTCTCTTTCCAATATCGAATTATTATCGACATTAATCATTATATCTGAAACTCAATACTAAAGTATTTATGTCCAAAATATCAATTTATCATCCAAATATGCATAATTAAATGCTTATTAAACATATGAACTTACCTCTAATGTCGAAACAACCGTTTTACCAACTTTCCCAATTTTCAATTTTCCTCCAGTTCTAGGTCCAAATCTCATCTTTCGGGGTCTAAAACATCACATTTTACTTATTTAATTAATGCACTACTCAAAACAGTCCCTAACTCAAACTTTGGAAAAATTACAATTTTACCCCTAAACTTTTACATAATTACGATTTTTCCCCTAGGCTCGAAAATTAAACTTTATTCCTTTTTCTTATGTTTTATGACATGCTGAACATTTTTCCCTTCTATAGAAACTTCAAATTTCTACTATAACACATACTTATGAACAATAACAACTTTTACCGATTAACTCGTTTTACTCGTTTTCATCGAAAATCACTTAGTAAAAATTGTTCATCTACTCATGGACATGCATAATCCACCGTTAATCATCAAAATACACACTTAATCAACCATGGTAAAATTCACAAACTTCAACAATTTTGAAAATAAAGATTCGGGATAGCTAAATCGAGTTACCACGACTCCGAAAACGTATAAATCATTAAAAACGGGATAAAAACCACTCACCTATCAAGCTCCTTAGCTTGGCCGAATATGGCTTTCTCCATGGCTGCCATTTTTTCTTCTCACATTCTGCTGGAGAAGAAGAGAAGAAGGGTGTTTTATATTTTTTTATTATTCTTTTACTATTTTTGTCTTATTATACCATTTAACTTAACTTCCAAATTTGCCCTTTTTCTTTTCAACTAACTTCAAAAATACCAAACAAATATCTTCCATCAACTTATAAGTGGACTAATTTCTTCATAAGGACCTTCACTTTAAAAACCCATCACAATTACACCCTTTATCATCTGAAACACACACTTCGCACTTATAACAATTTAATCCTACTAATCAAATTAAACACTTTTCGATAAAATTTCTCAACGAAATTTTCACACAACAATTTAATCACATTGTAGACCTCAAATTGATAATCCAAGCTATTTCATACTTAAATCTTCTAAGACCTCATATTTTGCAACTTATTTAATTTAGTCCAAAAGTCAAATTGGACACTTTATGCCTAAAATTTCTTCATGAAATTTTTACACATGCATACGAACATATCATAAACCCCATAATAGTCATAAAATAATTATTACTTTAGATTCATGGTCTCAAACCACTATTCTGACTAGGCCCTAATTCGGGATGTTACATGTTATAACTATTTCTGTTAAACAGTTTACATATCTAGCCGATCTAGTTGTGTATAAATACATTACATTGGTGTTCATTAAGATCAAGCAATAATAATTTCAGTTCATACATCTTTACAGTTTCTATTTCTATAGTATTCTTTCAATATTTAATTTAATTATATATTAATTTTTAGATGAATTATCATCTTGAAGCCAACTAACCAACCACCACTTGGACCCCTTATCACTCCACCTACTGTCACCCTTGAACTACAATGGGAAACCGAATCATCCATGTTAACCTTGACCCATCCAATGTAAGAAGCTGCCAATGTGAGACCAATGCTCCAAAGCCCCTTCAAGATGTAAGGACTTTGTCCATGCACTAGCCATGGAAATAACCTCCCGACTTTATTATGACTAGCTTTAAATGTCACATATTGTATGTCCCGTGAATTGGTTGAAGAATGAAGTGGGTACCATTTGCGATGGGGCTTTAACTCATTTGCATATTTGATGTTGACTTCAAACATTAACTCCATACTTGCAATATACAGTTATGTTTTTTTTTCCTTTGCAATTATTAAAATTTCAAGCTTACCATTATTACAGAATCTAGCTACCTATTATGTCTTAATGCTGTCAAATGTTAATTTGTTTTTTTTTAAGATAATTATGTCAGGTTTTTCAGAATCAAATGTTTCTTCCCCAAAGTTCTTAAGGAACCAAAGGGAAATGGGTTCCAGAAGAAGATGTTGCGTTGGTTTCTTGTGTGGTCGACTTGTGTAACACCCCAAACCCGGCCCACGAGTCTTGACCGGATCTGGTTTGTCACTGCGGAAAAATGTTTAAATATTTTAACCTTAAAATAAAATGGAAATTTATGTTTATTTAGAAACATTGTTTATTTAAAAT